>LPNX010316251.1:1062-49093 GCA_001517045.1 Pseudotsuga menziesii | reverse complement strand
CAATCCAATAAAAATAGAGTACTGTGCTATGCATCTATTTCTCTAATCATCTGATATCCTCAATTTAAAAATGACAAACAACTATGCACAAAATGTCTTTATCACCTAGTACGAATGGGTAAAATTCTTCGCCAAAAACTGTATGCAGCAGAAGAATATCATGATAAAAATAAGTTGTGATAAGTCTATAAAAATAGTAAACTAACCTTTGTAGTTCCTGTGGAATTGATATACATGTAGATAGGCTTCTCAGGGTCATCATACTACAGATAGAGTAATTCTGCCATAATTAATTTTGTCACAGCTGGTACAAGTGACATTCCCAAATAGACAATTCGAATTTTAAATAAATAGGATGCTAGATATGGAGGAGGTTGCTCCCGTACAGTTCCTCTTTGAAAGGGAATAACCTTCAATACTGAAATTTTTATCAGAAAACATGCAATGTGCACAAGTAACAAGTTGCAACCCAAATACTGACAGATAAAGAACATAAGATCTAACAGCACATAGCTCTCTAACTATTTATTTTGCAAATTACGTGAATATAAATTTGTAACCAATCATTGCCATTCCTTACATTTCAAAAGATTGGTAATGCTAACATTTTCAATATAAATCATATAAAACACAAGACCTGTACCATTTAGTTAGGAACTGGTGACAATGTAGATTTTTGAAGTCACTGATGGTGTGAAAAGATCTCACACTTGGAAGTGATGGCAAAATTAATGGAGACTTTACTACAAGAGCATAGACATTAATTGCCCACTTACACTTGGCCACCTATTTAGGAACCAAATGGTGCTCGGAAAGGATGCAGGGCTTTATGTTTTTAGATAAATTGCATCCCGCATGCCAAAAAGTTGTATTCTTAGTAATTAATTGTGTCTACAACCCTATCACTAAAAAACTGGATAGGGTGGGTACGACATGTGGTTGAATTCAGGTGATCACAGGCCTCCTGGGAATCAAAAGTATTACAAGCATAGCTAGAAGCAAATGAGAACAAGGTTTGGAAGCACCTACTTTTGCCAAAGACATCTCCCCAGTTCTGCATGGAAGACTACTCATGACAACTTGATTAAGGAATGGCATGAATGTCCTCTGTAACAAGAGGCAGAGAATCAACTAAACATCTCTTTCTGGTTTGTCCATTTGTCAAGGAGATATGGCTGAGGATTGCTACAAAAAATGTGCATGGACCTGAACACTTTTGGTGAGATGTCTAGTTTTATTTTGTGTTGAGATTATTTTTTTTGGTGCAAAAGGAAAACCAATCCATAGATTTATTTGGCATCCATTAGACAAATTCTTCAAGTTGTCTGAATCACCAGGAACAGGGCAATTTTGTGAATGAACAACCCCAGATCCAAAAGACATAGTTGAACACCTGTTCATGGTTTGCAGAGCTCCTGTATAACTTTTGAGGAACAACATGTGAGCAAATGCCAGATAGAAGCAGTTAAGTATGGATGCTTAGGACTTCGACGCTTTCTTAGTTCCAATCTACTCCGAAGATTGCACCTATGGATCTACTAATTTTGGATCCTGCTGTGAATACCATCCCACCAGGACTTTGGAGAATTCAGTTCAATGGAGAAACAAAGAAGAATCATGGTACTACTGAGGTAGGTCATGATTTGTGTCATTCAATTGGTCTCGTTTCTAGCCTTCGTACTCCTTGGACAGGTGGTTGTTTGTGTCATTCAGTTTGTCTTGTTTTATTGTCATGCATGGGGGGGTTTACTTGCATTCCCCATAATGCAATAGAATTTAGATCTTTCGCTAAGACCTTAGGTTGGTAACATATCTTTCCCCACAAATGCTAATCCTTTCTATGAGAACACCTCTGGTACAAACTTGTAAAGTTATATCAAATAATGGTTATGATTCTATTCTACTGATGCATTGATTATCTGCAAACAGCTTTATCCATTGACATCAGGTAATAGCTGTTAATGTTATCAGCCAATGAATTAGTCATTGGGATTAAATAATTTCTTTAACTCTCAAATACTTAAGGGGTGGGTTATTCTTAAGGCATAGTGCATGGCTGTCTTTAATTTTATCATTGCTCCAGGCAGGTCTATGGAAAGTGTCTCTGAGAAAGATCCCAGTTTCAAGAGAGGACACATTTTGGATAGAGAAGACATCTAAAGATACTTCATTACTCACACTTTGTGAGAAATTAGTTTTTTGTGTATTGAAGGATGGGCAATCAAGCGTTTTGCTGAAAATATTGACATCCCTTTTGAGCATGCATGTCGAGGCACTGCGAAAAGCTGTGCTTTTTGTTCTTCATGGAAAAGAATGCGAAGACGATGCATTTTTTTCACTAAATTTGTTGCTTCATGTATAGTAGATGTGACAAGCATGGAAATGACCTACATACTTTTACTGTAATTTGCAAGATGATCCCCAATGAATAATTGTTTTAGTCAATTTTGAATGCTCAAGTCTACAATGTTCTCTAAAAATGACTTAAAAATCTACTAACATGGTGAGTTAGGAGGTGTCATGATATCTAGAAGTCTCACTCTTATTTTAAGACAACTACTTGGGTTGTTAGTCACTACTAACATCCTAGAGCTACATTACACTAGATTTAAAGTTACCAAATCATTTTGGGGTTGGGTTGTATTGTTCCTTCTGTTTCTCCCCTCCAACAAAAATAGGTTTGACAACAATGGATGAAGTGATAGCTATTATGGAGCAAGTGGGATGTGATCAGAGTCTCAGACTGATGCATTGGATAAAGAACTATGTGTATCACTGCCACATGTAACAAATTAAATGGATCATCAAATTCCATCGGTGCCCTATTCCAAGAGATTGCTTAACAACTTCCTCTACTTCTCATCACCAGATGAAGCTTAATTTTACAATAACAAAGCATTGCTGCATGTCATGGCATACAGCCCAAGCCTTGCCACTTCAATAGATCAAGCTATCCTAGTCCTGCCCATGTGTATGGAACTCCAATCTGTCTGCTAGTTGTGAATAAGACAAACATAATAGGACAAAAATATTCCATCTTTCCCCTCAAACATTTATATTTGGGATCACCAAACCAAATATGCAAGAAAAAAGCTACCTTAAACATGTTTATTATAAGCAATTCAATTCTTAAAGAGGTCAAAAGACTCTTTTCCTTTATGTCAAATATTTTATTCCATAATGTAATCATAAACACCAAATCAGTGAAAATTTTCTTACCCTTTCTTTGCTTCGATGTCTCTGCTGAAGTCAATGTTGGGCTCACAATCCAACACTAAGGCTAGAACCTGAAGTTGACATGTTTGCATTAGAAGCATACAATTAGCATCATAAAATATATAGCAGCGCTAGATTCCAAGCTGATTATGAATATTCCATAGATCAGTATTTGGCTTACCTTCTGAATACTAGCATGTACATGTTCTCCTTGCAAAATAAATGTGCAATCCCTGATCTCGGGGTGTAGAGACCTATACATATCAAGAGGTAAGTGGCTCACATACAACAACCCCCAATTTCCACATTGGTGTGTTCACAAAGACTCTTTACCTCAGCCTTGGATAAATATTTTCATTCCAACAGTTGATGTATCTGTCTATCCAAATCAGCATAGGAAGGCATATCTAATCCCAAGTGGATCCAGCACCAACCGATCTCTCTGTTAACAAATCCAAAATCTCTCCTCAACTCTTCTCCAAACGCCCCAAAATCCAATAGCCGGCCAGAGTCAAATGCCTTGACTAACTATAGAAAGCTCCAAATCTCCCAAATCTCGGCCTGTTTTCCAAAATTTAAAACCCTACCACTTGCTAAACAATCAGAAGAGAAATTTTAATCACCATTCTGAGAAAAACCCACCTTTAATATAAGCATTCCACCGCTGGAAATGCAATCGGATCCACAACAGGTGCCCTCGTTACCGGCCCTCTATCGCTGTCATTATGTATATGTACCAGAACATATACAATCAGATTTAATCCAAAACATCAAAAGCTAGAATTACCCAGGTCGGGATTTTATTGTGTATGCCTGCCCATCAAATCATTTTACCTCATTTCGCCCTGAAATTCTTCTGATCTCTCGCCCCCTTCCCTTTGTGTTTGTCACTCACACAAAGTTGAAATCATCTTTTCAAACTAAATGAAATTCACTCTAATGACGGATACATTGCAGACAAATTAGATCACGATGTGCCCAGTTGTTACATACTCAATTTGTTATATTATATCATAGTTTGGGCTTTCACAATGTTATATTTTATGTGATATTTTCATATATTTTAATAAATAAATTATCCTTGAACACCCCCTAAAAGGAACCTAAACTTCAATTAGGTTGAATATTTTTAGGTAATAAATAAAGACCAATAACACCTACCCACGAAGGTATGTCTCCAATTTGAGAAAAGCTCAACAACCCTCGCTTATCTACAAATTTTTCCTATCAATGGTCATTGTTGGTGGAGGGTTAATTATCGAATGAATTAAGAGAAAATGCCCTTTACTCGTAAGTTGTTGACCCTCCCTATCTTATTTGCGAATCTTGTGCCACTATCCCTCTCTTAAATAATGTTGATGATTAAACCCAAGTTATGGATGCCTTGCATTATTCTTTATAGAAGAAGGCATGTTAAAATATGCAAGAGGGCGGATCCATGGAGACGTGTTCTACTTTTTAGTGAAATGTGGCGATGAATATTTGACATTTTACATATATTTTATATTGAGGTCATTGAAAGTCATATACACCTTGTAAATTTTGAAGTGTAGTAAGAAGACAATTTGTAGGGAATTGTGTTATTTTTTTTTAAAAATATTAGCCTTTTTAATGTGTTAAATTTGCATTTAATTATAAGTTTGTTCTTGTAAATTTCAAGAAAAAGCGAACAAGTGGCTTTTGTTTCTAACAAGTAATTTAGTGTTCAATGTATAATTGAAACAAAAATTATACTAACAAATTGACACATAACTTAAGTGTATCCATTTTTAATTTTATTTTTTTGGCAAATTGTATTTCTTTTAGTAAAGGGTCCCACAAACTTGTGTATATTTTGCTTACTAGAAATCCGATGGTCTATGTTTAAGGGTTAGAAATGTCTTATAACAATTTTAGATTTTTCATCTCATTTTTTATTTGTTTCCATACCTTAAACTCTTTCATATTGGAAATGTTTGCGAGATGGGAAGCGATGGAGGCATTTTTGGTTTCATAGTCTTATGGACATCCTTTTAGGAAAATTTATATACCATCCTTTTTCTTTATTACTTACAATACTTTTGTAAGCATATTCTCACACAATCTGGGCAACTCACATGTCAAAAGTGTCTTTTGTAAGGTTTCAACCTTTATTGACATAATTTCTCTTAATAATTTGTATTAACCTTTCCCAGTATAATTTAACATTGCCCTCAATGTGTATTGCAAGATTAATATCCTTCCATTGATATATCTCATTAGTATGATCACCCTTATTAAGGTTAGATATGCAAATTCTAATATGAAAATGTGCATGTCCAAAGGAATTTTTCAATACTATAAAAACCCTTTCAATAATTACGTATTGAAATCAATTTTTTTCTAGGCATCGTCGCTTAAGCGACACTTATGACGCTAGTCGTCGCTTAAGCGACGCTTATGAGGCTAGTCGTCGCTTATGAGACTAGCCGTCGCTTAAGCGACGCTTATGGCCACTTTTTCAAACAAAAAAAATTATCTTTGTGATTTTTGGTAGGTTTAAAAAAAGAAATCCATGCACCGTCGGATTCTTTCGTCGGATTTGGATCGAAATGTAGTAGTGATAGGATATTTACCCCCATAGGTGCATCTATTCGATTTAAGTTGTAATCGATCAACAACTCTTCACCTGGAGCTATTTTTTTATTGCACATACAAATATACGATTTCCTTCGCGTCCCTCGAAAATGAAATTCATTTTCTTAGTTGTTGTCACTGGTCGTGTACTGTTTATAAAGCCCGCAATGTTTCCAGAAGATTTTGGCCTCCCATCAATATACATTGTCGCCCCTTTGTGGAGATTGTTTTCTACAATTTGTATATAATTTGCGGCAACTCCGTATCTCCGCATACTTCAAGTATATTGGGACAACAACAACCAGTGATTGTATCTGTATAATGGGCCAACATACTCCATCAATTCATTTACAGTGCCATAATCGACATTTATGCCATCCATGGAAAATAGCCCCAAGCCATGTAAGGACGAAGGAGCAACGCGATACATCCTCCCAGTGATGAAGAAATATGTGTCCACCTGAGGTAGCTCCTTAGGTACCCATCGTTGCACTAGATAGAGATACCTTAAGGGAAATTCAATGTCACCTATGCTCTCATCATCATAATTACACGACCCTCCGTTGGCAATAAAAAATTGCATGCGTCTACGAAATGTTTTCCTGACCTTTTCAGATCTAGTTGATCTAGATTCAGTAGATCTAGTAGAACGCGTCTCGCTTTCAATCTCTTCGAGTATATCTTGATCATCACTCAAGGAAGATAGATCTGACAAATACCTATTTGGTGGTACCTACATCATTCATCTTAATGATGTTAGTGATATAGTTTTCAACATCCACTTCTCTATTAATGTGACTACATGTGAAGAAATCAAAACATAGATATCCAATTTGTCATGGTTTAAGCATTCACATTTACCAATAGTGGCATATATTGTTTGAAATGTTACATCTAGAAGATCAATGAGATGAGCCAATTCAATGTTCTGATTGTGAATATGGAATGTGATACATCCTACAAGTTATCTAGAATATCTAATTTAGGAGCTTTGATTTCCATGTCCAAATGCATTTTTATAGCCATGACGAGGGTTGATAATTATTGAGAGTCCCTAGTTTGAGAAACATTCCAACATGAGCAACTTCATAGCAAGTCTTAGGGTTTCTAGGCTTCTAGGCCATAAAACTGCAACAAAGCTCCCAAAATTCACTAACGCCAAAGATAAATAGGTCTAACCTAGACCACAAGTGTCAACTCTTAATAACAAGATACTGGGTGGTCACTAATCATGGGGTCACTTTCCTTTTATCATTGAAAACATGGAGTCTATGCTTTGACCCACACACAAAGTGACCATTGTTACAACCAATTTGGATGAAGCTTTCAAGGTTTCCATTAGAATTAGAGTTATCGAATGTTTTTTGAGCTAAAGGGAACAACATTAGAACTTTTATGGAAGCAAACAATAGTTATCAAAAATCCAACTCATGCTATATTGCCTAAATTATGGGCATGGTGTTCCATTGTGCTAGATGTCACATTAATGGTCATTTGGTTGGTGATTATGACCTAAATTTTACAAAGAATATTTAGAGAATTGAATCTAATGAAACTCCAGGCCCTATGAAAGAATTGTGTGCTAATGGATCCAAGGAAAAAGATGGACAAGTTGAAAAGGTTGGTGAGGGATCCTCGTGTTCAAGGGAGTCTTAAAAGTTGGTTAAAGGCTTGAAAATGGTTGGTTTAAAACCATTGTAGTTGATGTAAGAAATGGGGGAATCTTGGGTCTTGTGTGGTACTCAAGCTAGTTAACAAAAATATGTAGCCTCAACAATGCAGAAGGAAAAAGGTAGCAATATAACTTCAAATATTAAACGATTTAAGTAAGTCTCATTCTATTCTTTCAATCTCTTTATTTTTTTACGAGAGATCCATCCCTTGTATCTAAGCTTTGGCCATAATTGGGGGGTCACAAAATTTTGTTCCATGGGAATTTAATATAGGAAAAATGGGAAAAGGGGGGGGATATGCCATAAATAATTGTATTTTGGAGGATTTAGGGTGGGGTAGATAAAGAGAGGAAGGTAGATAACTCTATGTAAAATAATGAGATTAGGGGTGTAAAGACTTTCTACCTTCTAGTTTTATGGAGACTGCAAAACCTTAAGAATATTCTATATACCCTTTGATGTCTAAACAAGTTGTCTTCGATTTGATAGAAGCGAGGACTATAGGTGGGCTAAGTTTGGATAGTCAAGAGGATAGTACATATCTAGGAGGGGGATGAAGTCCAATATATACATAGCCCAAAACAAGGATAGAAGGGAAATACAACAAGGGGAACAAAAGACGTTACAAGGGGCCCTTAAAGCAAGCCAATCCCCTATGGAGGGTTACCCATGATGCTTATGCCTTCGATAAGAAGGAGTTGGGCAATCCCTTAAAACAGTGCTGCGACAATGGAAAGTGTGAATAAAATCTCGTTAAGGTCTTCGTTTTTATAGAACTCTTAGACGTCGCTATAGCGACGGCAAACATTGACTTTTGCGCCCTAGGTCAACTTGACCGTTGTAAAAAGTCAACAAAAGACGGTGTCGTCGCTATAGAGACGGTCAGGCGTGGATATAGCGACGTCTAAGAGTTTAGGCGTGGATACAGCGACGTCTAAGAGTCCAGGCGTGGATACAACGATGGCTAAGTGTGGATACAGCAACGCCTTGTTCCTGTTACATCGGATTTTACACCAAAAAGTAAGAAACGTGGAAAACCTCCATGGAAAAATCCGCACTTTTGTACTAGTGATTGTTTTACTCTTGGCTAGGTTTATTTAGACCTACGTCTAAATGTTTATCGTTATTGCTTATGGTTCTAAGACTTCATAACTTGGTCCCTATGCTTAATATTTTAAAATATATGCTTGGAGTATTTTTATGTCCAAACATTTGGAAGGATTTAAGTCTCAAGACTTAGCCATGATGTAATTAAAGTTTAAAGTTTTTATACGAAATGTTAAAGTATGTTAAACCATTCATGGAATATTGCATATGCCATGAATCTTGGCTTTATCCTAAGTCACGATGCATATGATGGGGTTTTAATGCACCAAACATTTCAAATAACAAAACGGGTTTTGGGGTTTAAGAACTATAGGCATGGGGGCAAAAATCGACATTGTGGTGGACAGAGTGGTGGAGTAAATGCTCCTCGGGATGTGTGGGTCACAAGCCCTAAGCTTGGACTACCGTGGAAGAATGAGTCATTTGGCATTTCGTTGGGTGAGCTCTGTTTGGCTCTCTAGTCTGTATCATGTTTCGTTGTCCTTTGTTTGCAGGTAGCAAGGCCTTCACTATGTGGGTCGTGGGTATTTCAGGTTGTCGATTCATTACCCTTCATAGGTAAGCCCTGTATAAACAAGTCTAAACTTTGTTCCTCTATGCATGGGTGTTTTGACGAAGCTTTAAGCTCATCGTTTGATGAATGAATACATGTGTGGGTTAGGGGTTTCAACTATGTACATGTCTGTTGTAAATAATGAAAGGCATAAGAGATGCATAAGCAGTTTGGGGTTTAAGCTGTTGGGTTCTGGGTTTGGCGCTTGTTATCTCTAGGATTGTTTCACCTGTTTATGTTTAAATTTTTTTATTATAGTTGGTTTTTATTGTTTTAATTTTGCTTGGTTTTATATTTTATGTTTGATTGATTCTCTTTAGCATTTTTTTTATAACCTAAAATCATCAATATATTCATTCATTTGTCATGACCCCCTGTATGTGCAAAAGAAAGTGTATGTTATATGGTGCTTTCAACAGGCATAGCAAGCAACTACAATGGTGCTTTGCAAGTGATGCATGCAGAGTTTCAAGTGCCCTCTCCACTAGTGCCTACCCGAGAGAATTATTTCATCAGATATTACAAGCAACATTCAGACTCAATATGGGCTATTGTTGATGTCTCCCTGGACAGTTTATGAGGTAATTCTTCTTCAGTGATAAGATGTCGAAGGCGACCATCTGGTTGTCTCATTCAAGAGATGCCCAATAGCTATTCTAAGGTGACTTGGGTGAAGCATGTTGAAGCTGATGACAGAGTAGTGCACCATATCTATCGTCAGCTGGTAAACTCTGGTAGGGATTTTTGTGCAAAACGATGGATAGCAACTTTGCAGAGACAATGTGAGCGACTGGCCAGTGTCTTGGCTAGCAATATCCCAGCAAGGGACCTTGGGGTTATACCTAGCCCTGAAGGGGGAAAGATTGACTGAAGGCATGACTCCTTGGAATTGTGCTCTCTCTCTTGTGGCAACAAAGGAAATATTGAAGACCATTGATAGACCTCTGTTTGGAGACTTTTGGGAGGGCTTTGTTGATTCATTGAAGGCTCTTCGTGACAAACAACAGCGAACTGTTTATCAGTTGACATTGGTCAAAGGCTGGAATGTAGAAGAATTGGATGTATATTCAGAGTTAATTAAACTTGGAAAACCGGACTTTATTGCGATCAAAGGTGGATTTTTCAAGGATTGAACACCAAGCAAGATGCCCTCATGGTTATCTAACCTTTTATCATGCCATCTACTTCATAATCGTCACAATCTCAATTGTGAGCTATAGTGATATTACAATGCATTCAAATTGGGGCCATGCCGTTAATTTATTTACTATATTGATAGCTCTGTTAATATTACCTGCACAGATAAATAATATCATGGAACTTGCATCACGAAGGGCCCGAGTTGAGCCTCCAGTGACTGACCAAACTGAAGAGGAGCCTTACGAGGAGGAAGAAGACGACGAGGGTGAGTATGAAATGTACAATGTTCAAGGAACATTAAGAGAATGGGTCACTCGAGGTGAAGTTTAGCGTTTCATTGCCAAAAAGTTCAGATAATTTGTACTCAGCTATGTGAGCCAGAGAAGTGGAAATGGTGAACGTGAATATATTCGACTGATCAATGAGATGGTTGCTGCAAATAAGTGTAGCTTGGATATTGACTATAAGCAGTTCATCTTTACACATCCAAATATCGCCATCTGGTTAGCTGATGCTCCTCAGTCCGTGCTTGAAGTGATGGAAGAAGTGGCCCTAAATGTTGTGTTGAATCTACATCCAAACTTATCTTTCTTCAATTATCCATTTCAGGATTCACATGTGCTAGCCACTCAATTCACATGAATTTGGGTTATAAAGGATGATAGGGCATTTACGAATACCAAATGGCAGAGAATAAAGATTTTGGATCCTATTATTCAGGCTGAAAGAAAGAACGAGCCCCAAATAAAGGCAGATAGTTTTAAAGGGATTAACTTCCCAATTTTGGAAAAGGATCGACAATCAAAATATTCGTAGCAAGCAGTTGCAGAATCAATTAAAAGTGGCAGAGTATTTGGAGTCTACCAGATTAATTCCAGATTTCAAGTTAAAGATAAGCTCCAGATTAAAAAGGGATTAGTCTAAAAATCGAGCTCAAAGGTGTCAAGCATTGGATACAATTCGTATATTAAGACTATAACTATTAAAATAAATCTCAGATTTGGTTTTGCTTAAAATTAGCTACAGCTAACCCAATATCAGATTTGACGTTATCTTTTTGCTAAATTAAGGAGATGTAAGCCTCTCAAGGCTAGAAGAAATTGTAATCATTATAAATTGGATAATTGATACTGGGAAAAAAGGGAGGAGGTCCCAGCTAAGGGCTCGTGAGTAGAGAAGAGAGAGTTCTTCCTTTTCAGGAGAATGCAAGGGACTGTAGGTTGGCAGTTTTGGGGAGCCATGCTTGATCATTTGTAAGCACATCTGTATAGCATGAACTTTTTGCAGCTTCAATGACAGGTTCTAGTTTTGAATAAACTTGATGATGATTTGCCTTTGTGTTATATAAATTGTCTCTCTGATAATTCTGTTATGTACATGGTCATTCATATTCCATTACAATAATTCTTATTTTGAGATGACAGTTATCTTTTATTTTTACAAACATTGACAGTTTCAATTCATGATTTAGGATAATAGTACTTGGGTTTTGAACTTTGTGATTGATTTCATGTTATACAGCATCTGTTTGATTTTCCTGCAGCTCTGATTCATACCAGCCCTTACTTCAATGATTTGATCTTCTTATAAATACCTGTATTTACCAATCTATGACATATACCAACTCTGTTTATTGTAAATTGTGTGATGTTTTGATTGCATACCATAACTGTGTAATCTGTACAAACAAGTAATACTAGCCTAGTGCCTTTTAGTACTGTGAGATTCCATTAGCCCTAATTTGATACCAGCTTGTGTTTTTAATTTGATTTCATTTGATTTTTACATTTTCAAACAAAGATTTCCTTAAGCTTGAATCCTGTAGTCTAGGTTCAACTTTAGGGATAACAGCGCTTTTCCATGATTATGATCACGACTTTGCTCTGTAATATTTTGGATTGGTAGCTTTTACTTGTGACCTTGATGGTTAATGTAGACTCTGCGCTTTAGTTATAATGTTGGGTTTTGAATGGTGACAACACCATTTCTGGAAATGGTGCATTGGTTTGGAAATACGATTGTGTAGCTTTTACTTATAAATTATAGTGGTTAAATGTATGCATTCATCGTTGGGTATTAGTTGTGGATACGATTTCTTAGGTTGGAAAGGTTTTGACTCTATGTAAATTGATGTATGTAATTTAAATTCTCATTTGGGTATTTACAAAGTTGATTTGGCTTTTAGAGTCATGCCATTGCTGGCAAAGGCACTATTGCCAATTCACGACCGTGTTAATGAAAAGGTGAATTATTTATTTATGGTGTTTTGTGGTGTTGTTTACTTACCTATGAATTTACTTGGAAAAAGGCCGTGAGCTTTGTTTTATTAATGCGAATAGGATGTCGTTTCTTATGAGAGCATAGACAGTGGTTAATTGATTATAGTTCACGTTATTGGGTTTCATCTATCTCTCGGTCATGAGCCTCGAAATGATTACAATGTATAAATTGGGATTATATTACTATGTGGAAATGTTTTGAATATGACTTACAACGTGTATATTTTTTTTGGTATTTTAATGTGGGGAAACGTTGATAGGGAAATGAAATCGATTTGTGGTTGATTCTTCTTGTATTTAAATCGTGAGCTCGCAGGACTCAATCATGGGATATGTGGGTTGTAAATGAGAAGTATGTGGATATTTTGGTTTGGCATGAATTCCAACAGGATTCGATCCTGTAACCTTTTGATTTATACAAGATATGTTAATGTATTTTGTACTAGGTTAAGTTTGATTTCTTATGTTATAATATCTTGAGAGATATGATTTGGATAATGTATTTTGTTTTATGTTATAAATATATAGTGTGGTTATGAGAAATGAGGCACTTGTGGCTACATACCTTAGAGGTTTCGATAGCTTAGCTTGGTATTCGATATTGTTGTTTATAATATGAAAATGATTTGTTTATAGTTCTGTTTTATGATATTTTAATTAAAGTGTTTAGCCATTATATTTTAATTATATTATTATGCATTTAATTTAAATCAAGCTGTAGATAGTATTTTGGTTTATTATAAATAATACCAGCTTGCTAGAAATATGAAATCTACCAACAGAGATAAGATATAGTTTTTGTTTTTAATTAGTTTTAGGTTTTGGAACTTGAATTTATAGACAAGAAATAAATTGCAGAAATGAAATAGAAAAAAAAACCCTTCAATAGATAACCCTAATTGTGCTTATCTAATCATGAATAGAATAGCGTGGTAAAATAGAAAAACATAACCTAACCTTTGATAAAAGGAATATATATGCTAATAAACAATGAGTTTAACCTACAAGTGAAGAAAGTAGAAATGTAGAAAATATAACCTAGCTTATAGCAGAAAATTGCAAAACAAAATCATTCAGAAATCAATCTGCTCCAAATAATAAAACTTGTGTAATTTGCAAGGGAAAAATCAAGAACCTCATACCTGCAAGATGAAGTTGTTTTAATGGCTGAAAATCCCGCACACTCAAATACCTAGCATTAACAAATTCATAGACACATCAGACCTCTGTTTAGATAACCGAATAACTTGGGAACTACCACGTTCCACAAAACCATGACTCGAAACCGTTCCTGGTTTGAATTCGGATCCCCCTAAGCTCATTCCAACATGCAAGTAACATAGAGATCCTAAGGTAAGGATTCCCTATCTGGGATATCAAGTTCTAAATAAATTCTCCTTTTTCCTCTTAAGAAAATTTTTCCCCAAGAACTCTCTTGAGAATAATTAGGTACAATTATGGAATAATAATAAGGTCCCCAAGCCTCTCTTTGGATTGGGTTTTTATATGCATACTTTTAATTCAAAGGGGAAGTTAAATCAAGAATCATTTGATTTCTTGAATTAACCGTTTTTATTTAATTTAGGTAATTGTAATATTTAAGGAACTTTTGACTAGTTCCTATTTTGATTCTTGTAGATATTTTAATATTTAACTATCATTAATAATAATAATAATACATGGAGCGTTTCTTTATTTCTTGTAGCTATTAGTATTATTAGTATGCTTACTCTTTATACATATCATGTATAAATTATATACTTATATATATATAATTTGTTAACATTTTATCCTTAGGTATCATATAGTATGATCCCTAAACATATGACATTTTTATTTTAGCTTAGTCACTTTCTTTAACAAGGCCTTCAGGTAGAGGTTAGTTCAAGTAGGTTAGGCAACTCTAAACCTCCTTGCATGATGGATTCCCTCGTATAACATGGTAGTTCTTCAATACTTGATGAGATACAGAAATTCTAAATTTCATTTAATCACTTAAAAATAAGTAAGATGAGACCAATGTTTTATCCGAGTTGTTTTCACTCGACATAATTAATTCTTTTCAGTAACTCCTAGCGCTTATCCAGATCGCATACTCAACACTAAAAACAAGGAGTTACAAACTTAGTGCAATTCCATATATCCTCGCTGAACACTAATGCTAGGATGTACTTATAGGATACACCTAGGGAAACAATGGCCAAGGATACGATGTTCTAGAGCTTAGGCTCAACATCAACTTGGAAGGCTCCACAGATTATTCCCAACACTTCCAATTTTATCTTTTCATGTGCTTTAGAGCTTCATGCTCAACACAAATGTTTCATAACTTGTGTGTTCCAGATCTTCTCGCTCAACACAAATATAAATAGTCATGTGCTCCATAGCTTCTCACTCAACACAAAACATCAAATACCGATGTGCTTTAGAGCTCCTTGCTCAACACAAAACATCACATCAATTATGTGCTTTAGGGTGCATGCCAAACACATGAAATCATATATATATAAAACATATGCAAACAGATTATGCTCAATATATCAAAAAATAATAATGTTCATATGCAGTGGGGTCTTAGACCCAATATACCAACTAAACATCAATGTTGTTGGAGACATTTACCACCATACACACTCTTTTTGGTCAATTTGGCCTAGTTAAACCACTATACTAAGTATTATTGACTTAATTGACATCAGAGGAGTGCTAGATGACATCAGATAGATCACACCCACGTCTACCTTCAATCAAGGAGGCTAACTTAGCCTTCTCCTACATTCGGGGAGGCTAACTAGAGCACTTCGGGGGTGATATGAGTGTCATTAATGCCCCATGTTTCTAAATAATGGTTACAATTAGTTAAACATAGTAGTGAAGGCACCCTCCATCATTAAATTTATTATTTATTGATTATTTAATGAATTGGAGTCAACAGAGGCGCCTCCAACCACTTCTAATGTTCAGTTACACTTCAGTTAACCTCATCGGGGTTCATTGGAGTCATTGAAGCTCTACCACTTATTGGTTGGTTTGCTGTGACATGTGTCTGACCTACTTTCAATTAGACTTAGTCATTTATTGCACTCCGACTTTAGTTAGGGCTCAGTTGAGTCAATTAGGGTTTTGATCAGTGGTTAACTCGAGTGTTAACTATGGATTACATTCAGTTAAGCTAGACTCACTCATTCAATTCGAATGACCTCCTTGGGAATTTGAATTGCTTTGTCATTCATGCTTGCAACATGATCTTGTATTGTATTACTAATTCTTTGTGTGAATATACAGAGCGGCTACTCATTTTGTAGCACAATTACACCATTTTCATGACTTATTGTTATTAATCTTTGACGAGACTTGTGTTTAGTCCCTAGATCACTGTGTGAGATTAATATGGTATCATAGCTCATGGCGAGATGAAGCTCAGATCTCTCAAAAACAAGGTTTTTGACATATCTTGCATGAAAATTGAGCAATAGCTAAAAAACCCAGCACTGCACCAAAAGCCAAGGCTTACCACTTAATACCCCAAGTAAAGAACTTGTTAATCAAGCTTTGCTTGATTGACTATGCTGGGTGTGATGAAAGACTAAAATGTGAAGGATGTCCGAACTTACATTGTCCTTTTTGTTGTGATTTTTAGGTTTTTGACAGGGGAAAGCATTCGCTCCCATAGATTCAGATGGCTTCTTCCGTAGATCTTTTGACTCCATTCAATTTCCACTCATGGAAAGGAGACATGGAGATCCAGCTATGCTCCGGAGGAATCTATAGGTCACCATGGACACTGAAGAAGAGCTTGGTTCTGCAATAGACAAATCTATATTCTTGAACAAGAAGGATGAAACATTCAAATTCTTGTGCCTCTCTATTTCCCGAGATCTTCTTTTCCATCTTTCGGGATTGAAAAATCCAAAAGAAATTTGGGACAAATTGGAAACCCTGTATGTAAAGCAGGATGACTTGAGAGTTTACCAGCTTGAAAATGAATTGATGTCTCTCCATCCTTCCAATTTCAAGACCTTGAATGACTTTTTCACAAAGTTCAAGCACATTGTCTTACTGTTGAAGCAATGCAAAGTGAAGAAGGAGGATGATCAGCTCATCGTCACCATACTCTCCAAAATTGGAGCTGATTATTCAGTTTTTGTCTCTACATTCCGTGTGTGGAATCTCATAACCCCTGGATGGAAGATTCCTACACTCAATGCCTTCATTGAGTCCCTAACAAGTGAACATGATAATCTTGTCCAGATGGGGATCATCAGATCCTCCCATGATCAAGCCCTCCATGTATCGGGTCCCAAATATTTGAAGGGTAAAGAAAAGTAGCAGAAGAACCCAAAAACTAAATTCAAAGCTTCTAAGCCTAAAGTTGAAAACCAACAGCATGATGAGTCTTCCGGCTCAAAGAAGAAAAAAGGGAAAGGGCATCATGGAAAGGAAAAATTCAAGTGTTCATACTTGTTCATACTGCGGGAAGGGCTTCCACCCTGAACATGCCTGCATGAATAAGAATCTTGATGAAGCAACATCTCTCCTTGAGAGAAATCACATCAATCTTTCAGAAATATTTCGGAGGAGAGATCAGCAAGATCGGGAACCATGACATGAAAAAGTTCATGCCCTCATGGCAAGCACTTCGAAGTCCAAAACACTCTTGATTGATTCTGGAGCTTCGAACCACATGATGGTTGAAAGAGACTACTTTTCATCCTTGGGGACCAGCAAATCCATCCCCATCCACATGGGAGATGACTCCACCATCATTTCAGGAGGACAAGGTACGGTTGATCTTGAGAATGGCTATTTTTCAAATGTTTTGTAGGTACCATCTCTGGCATCAAATATCCTTAGTGTCTATCAGATGACACATACAAGAGTGCCTAAGAGAGTTTCTTTCAGCCCAAATGATGTTGAGATAATGGAACTTGCATCTGGGAAACTCATTGCTAAAGGCCTTGCAAACCATCATGCAAAAGCCTATGAGTTCTCCCACATTGTGGCGGATGCAAAGCCCACCGCACTACTAAATCATGGAAATGAAGTTAGTAGGTTGTGGCATTAAATGTTTGGCCATCTAAATTTCAAATATTTTCAGAAATTATAGAAAAAATCTATGGTTGAAGGCCTCCCGATCATCAAGGCAACTATTGGAATGTGTAAGGGTTGTGTGGTTGGAAAATACCCTGAGCACAAGTACGATTGGGGGAAAGCAAACCGAGCTACATGCATATTGGGGCTGATACATTCTGATATCAGCGGTCCAATTCCTATCATATCCATGAATGGATCAAGGTATCTTATAACTTTTATTGATGATTTTTCAAGGTACACATGGGTCTTCTTTCTCAAAAAGAAGTCTGAAGTATGTGAAAAATTCTCTGAACTGAAGGCCTTGATCGAGAATGCCTCTAGGATTAAGATCAAGATCTTGAGATATGATAATGGTGAGGAGTATGTCAATAATGAGTTGCTGCACATATGCTCCCAAAGTGGTATTCAGGTCCAGCATTCAATTCCCTACACTCCCCACCAGAACGGAGTAGCGAAAAGGAAGAATCGGTCTCTTAAGGAGATGACAACCTGTATGTTGGAATCAAAGAAGTTGGCTGAAAATTTGTGGACCGAATCCATGCATGCTATAGCATACATTCAGAACAAAGTTCCACACTCATCTATGAAAGGGAAGACCCCTTTTGAAGCATACTTTGGACACAAGCTGGATGTGTCGAACTTGCGGGTGTTTGGGTCCACTACATGGGCCCAAATTCCACTTGATAAAAGAAGGGCTTTGCAACCGAAAAGCATAGAATGTATGTTTATTGGGTATCCTAATGAATCAAAATGTTTCAAGATGCTATATATCAAAACAAAACATATCATCATCGAGAGAAGTGTCAAGTTCGATGAGCCTCTTCAGGAGGTGGAACTAGTGAAGGAGAAAACTGCTGAATTTCCTTCCTATTCTACTAAATATTTGGATGATGAAATTGGGGGTGATGACCCTAATTTGGATCCTATGATTTCTGATATAAGTGTACAAAAAACATCAGATGCTGAATTAGAACCTGAAGTACAAAATAATGTTCCCACATGGGCTCGACAGACACTCTCCTCCACAGGAGATAACATTGGAAATCCGGATGATCCAAGGAGAACCCGGTCTGATTTCCAAAGAGCAGGTATTGCGCTCTCTTGTCCTGATAATTTGCTGTCCAAAAATTGTTATTTGATGATTATTTCAGACTCAAAATCATAATACCATTCTTGGAAGGATCCGATATGGCAATTTTCCATGGATGAAGAGATGAATTCTCTTCAGAAAACACTACTTGGGAGCTAGTTTCTCTTCCTCCAGGAAGGAAATTGGTTCAATGCAAGTGGGTGTTTCAGACCAAGGTTGCTGATGATGGAAGCACCTAAAAATATAAGGCAATTCTGGTGGCAAAATTTTTCTCTCAGGTCCAAGGTGTGGACTACCATGAGACCTTTGCACCAGTTGCAAAAATGGACTACATCCGCCTACTTTTGGCAATTTCGGCATCTAAGCACTGGGAAGTACATCATATAGATGTTAAGTTATCCTTTCTGCATGGAGATATTCATGAGGAGATATACATGAAGCATCCTGAGGGCTACATCTCTAATTCATATTTGGTTTTCAAGCTAAACAATTCACTATACAGGTTAAAACAGTCCCCAAGAGAGTGGTATTCCAATATGGATGCCTTCCTTCTCTCGCAAAACTTCCAAATGTGTATTTACAGTAGTATGATGGTCATTTTATTATTATTTTTTTATATGTTGATGACTTACTGATCACAGGTAGCACAGTTGCTTCTATTTCAGCCATCAAAACTGCTCTCCACAATGCCTTTGAAATGAGTGATTTGGGGCTCCTAAAACAATTTTTGGGGTTCGAAATTGAGAAAAATTATGATGGGATAATGGTCACTCAGTCCAAATACATATCAAACCTGTTAGTCAAGTTTAACATGGCTGAATGTAGGCTTGCACCATTCCCTTTCCTTTTAGGGATCAGCCTTGAAGAAGGAAAAAACACACCTCCCATGGACTGCACTATCTATCAACAGTTGATTGGTAGCTTGTTGTACTTGACACATTCTTGGCCTGATATCTGTTATGACATGAATACTGTATCAAGATACATGCAAAAAACTCATGATATTAATTGGAAGGCAGCCAAGAGGATCCTCCAGTATATTCAGGGAACCAGGACCTACGACATTCACTATGTTGCAGACTCCGAGCTAGAGCTGGTTGGATACACAGATTCTGATTTGGTGGGTGATTCTATTGATCAGAAGTCTACTTCCAGATATGTATTCATGTTTGGTGGTGGCCCCATTTTCTGCTCTAGCAAAAAGCAGGCTTCCATAGCATTATCTTTAGCAGAGGCCGAGCATCGAGGAGCGGTGAATGCTTGCATCCAAGCAGTTTGGTTGCAAGGCATTCTTTCAAAGTTTCATCTTGGTAGTACTTTGTCCACTATCCTCTTTTGTGACAATCAAAGTGCTATTAAGATATCCAAAGATCCAGTTACTAGGCAAAGGACCAAGCATGTAGAGATCCACATGCACTATATCGGGGAGCTAGAGCATGACAGGACCATCATTCTGCAATACTGCCTGACTGATGAGCAGATTGCAGACATCTTCACCAAGAGATTTTTAGAAAAGAAGTTCACTTACCTCCGTTCACTGTTGGAGGTGAGTTTATCAGGGTGATCAGACTACTTTTAGGGTTCAGCTTAAGGGGGGGGGTTTCCCACTGGGTTTTCTCTCTTTTCCTCACTTATTTTGTTTTTGAGCATTGTTTCAGTTTCAGCATTGTACAGGGTGACCTATGGCCTTAGTTTTTGGGGCCCTATCATTTTTATGCATTTTATGTTTTCTAACTCCTCTTGAGTATAGCTTAAGGGGGGGTGTTGGAGACATTTACAACCATACACACTCTTTTTGGTCAATTCGGCCTAGTTAAAACACTATCCTAAGTATTATTGACTTAATTGACATAAGAGGAGCACTAGATGACATCAGATAGATCACACCCACGCCTACCTTCGGTCAAGGAGGCTAACTTAGCCTTCTCCTACATTCGAGGAGGCTAACTTGAGCACTCCAGGGGTGATCTTAGTGTCATTAATGCCCCATATTTTTAACTGATGGCACCCTCCATCATTAAATTGATTATTTATTGATTATTTAATGAACTGGAGTCAACAGAGGTGCCTCCAACTACTTCCGATGTTCAGTTACACTTCAGTTAACCTCATCGGGGTTCATTGGAGTCATTGAAACGCTACCACTTGTTGGTTGTCTTGCTATGACATGTGTCTAGTCTACTTTCAGTTAGACTCAGTCATTTATTGCACTTCAACTTCAGTTAAGGCTCAGTTGAGTCAATTAGGGTTTTGATCAGTGGTTAACTAAAGTGTTGACTATGGCTTACATTCAGTTAAGCTAGACTCACTCATTCAATTCGAATGACCTCCTTGGGAATTCAAATTGCTTTTTCATTCATGCTTGCAGCATGATATTGTATTGTATTACTCATTCTTTCTATGAATATAAAGAACAACTACTCATTTTGTAGCACAATTACACCATTTTCATGACTTATTGTTATTAATATTTGATGAGACTTGTGTTTATTACCTAGATCACTATGTGAGATTAATAAAAGTAACATCATAATCAATGGGGTTTATGCCAATAAGTTTTAGGTCAAAATTCGAGATATTACAAGAAGCTAACATAGACTCCAAAGGCTGAAGATCTAGCAATTCTCCCGAGGCTTACCCACATACAACTTGGGTTCCTCCTTTTATAGACTCTCTACATATCGCTCTCTCAGTTGAATTTATACACATAGCCAAAAGGTTCTCTTTACTATTATAGTGACACATTACAGTAGGCACTAACATACTGACTTACAAATATGCTTCCATACGTGTCGATTCCATCGAATCTAGTTGACCTCGTACCCATGATCTTTCTTACCTGTTTCTTTCTAACCATTGCGTCGATGCACACCATCTGACATGGATCCTGTAATACCCCGGTTTTAACCCCGCTTGCATTAAAAATACATGATACACATATTGTAAATAATCTTGGTGCAGAGCTAAAGGCCAAGGCCCCACCATCGATTTGGTTATGTTGTGTTTCTGTTTTGGGAATGCTCACTGAGGGTATATCAAAACATACGGCATATAGTTAATTGTGGCATCATGTAAACACGCATTTTAATTAAATAACCCAACCAGGTATGTTCACGGAAACTAAATTGAGAAGGGGCATGATTACGAAGGATAAGGAGGGGGGGATGTTGAATTTTGAGTCATGGGGAAGAGTCATCTTTCACCTCTCTCTTTTACTCCCACCACCTTGGTTTTTTGTTGGTTAGTTGGGATAGTGAACTGGTTAGGAAAAACGACCATGCCCATGCCTTCTCACTCTCTCTCCACGACGCATTTGTTGGCCTGTCCGCTACCCCGATCGCGACCTTGTTCAGTTCCTTCATGCGAGGGAGTTAAAGGAATCCACATTCCATTATTGGGGGTTTGCCTTCCCTGTTAGGATTGCTAGTCGATGGGTTTTCTTCCCCATTCAAGTAGAAGAAAGTTCTCCTCTGCATCATGAATTCGAGGGCTGGTGGATTGTTTCTCTCCTCTAATCACGCAGACAGTGTGTCTTTTTCCACCATTGGCATATTTCTTAATGTTTTGTTCTTCCCATCGTTGAAATTATGTTTGTAATCACATCTATAGTTTTGTGGGTTGTGTTCTATCTCTCACGCAGAGTTGGAAGTTGGAACCTGTTCCATTCCCAGTCTGTACAAGTTTTCCCCGTGACTGCAGTGAGATTTGTGCGCTCTGGGCTCAGAGTTGACCGTGGGCTGTCATTGCCACGATTTGTTTGGATTTGTCTTTTCCCCCCTCACGCACCGACTGAGAATTGTTTTCCTTTCCCATTGATGTCTATGTAATTTCTCTAGTGATTTCCTTGAGGAATTGCTGTGGGTTCTTAGTTGTTGTGGGCTGCTATTTGCCACATTGGATTGACTGTGTTTTCCCCCTATAAAATCTTGAATAGATGTTTGGCCACTTACATGCGGTGGTTTTGTCCTCAGACTACGTTGGAGTGGTGAATGAGGGCTTGAGGTGCTTGAGAAACCTAGTGGACTGAGAACCACACAAATAGAGCTATTGAGCCGGCTTCCTTCTGCACCACCCCTGAATAGCACTGGAAGGGAGATCAGGGTCTGAGGGACTACGTTGCAGAGAAAGGGTTGATTTCCTTATGTTGGGTGTGTGTGGGTGTTCTAGAAGCTATACTAGTTCTGGTGTTGGTGTCTGTAGCTCTTCAATGAGCTCACCAGCTTAGCATTAGCCTTTCCTAGCTCCTGGATGGCCTGATAAACCCAACTTTGTTGGCTTGGCTGATCCGTTGTTCGCTTGATAAACCCAACTGTGTTGTCTTGGTTGAACTGTGTACCCTTGTGGTGTTGTTATCCATGGCTATGTGTAAGTCTATTTAGTTCCTTATTCCTTGGGAATCATGCCCGGTTCGGGGGTGGCAGCGTTGTTGAGAGATTAAGGAGCATGCGAGCCTATGGTTGTGTTATAGAGATTTTCACCCCACTAGGTGAATCACACATTGTATGGCCTTCCCCTGTCTCGCTGCAGACTCTTTAGACCCAATGGACCACATTTTATCCTTTGATGTATCATTGATCATCCCCAAAACTATATAAACTATGATATACGCGGCTTTTTCCCCGATAACCGCGTACATACGCGGGTTTAACCCCTATAGTCGTGTACATCGGGATGTGTACATAATCCAAATCCTTTTGTATGTTTCCTTGACTTGGATCTGACTCATTCGACTCCTGGCCTTCCATATACCTTGAGATTGCTCGGATTCGACCCTTCATTGTCCCTTGTGAAGCTATATAAGGAGCCCCTTGGTACATTAAAGGAGGGGGGAGATAAGAGAGAATTGAGAGTACCGAAACTATAGTCCATTGTTGCCAGAACTATACTTGAGTCTGCATCCCTTTGTCCCTTTGGAGAACTGTTGTGTTCTTCCCAAGCTTGCCTTTGTTAGTGAGCTTGCTATCGGAGTGATGGAGGATTGAGGTGGTGGAGGCCCAAGTGGGGAATTCAGTTTCTCCGGTTCGTAGACGTGCCGTTGGAGGTTGTCACTTGTAATCTCTGATTCATATTAATAGAAATATCTTTTCCTATCCAGTAATGTGTATTTGAATGAATGTTGCATCCATTGGAATATGTCAAATGCTTATACATTATTGATTATATATGCTAGAATAGATCTAACACCATGAAATATAGTATGCTTGTATTGTTTACTTGTTGTTGAGGACGTGCTATAACAATTCAAGCTGAAGATTGGAAAGCTCAACGGGGATCTACTTCAACCGTTCGGAATAAGGTACGAGGGTCGATCCTTTAGTGTTAGATGTTTTTATTTCTATTGCATATTGGGAAAGATTGATTTCTGGAGTCTAGCTGTCTGTTGTGGTACCCCAAGCCATAGGAATTTCTCTCCATAACAGGTTGGGTGGAACGTTGCATTGACGTAGCTGGTTGCAGAACAAGCTTTTTATAAAATAAGTATTCTTGCCTAACTTGTATTTGCAATTATAATTACCATTGATGAATGACATTATACATGTTAAATGCTGATCCGTATATGCATGAATGCTGATTGAAATGTTTTGCTTTCATTGTGTATATGAATGGTTATGCTTCGTGATATGTTTTATGATTTAAAGTATCATGCTTCAGCATTATATGTATATGTATGTTCATGGGGCTAGATCCTCGGATGATTTGATGTATAGTAGCGTCCTCTTCGTCGGTCGAAGGGTCGAGGAAGTTACAGTGTGGTATCAGAGATCTGGTTGCAACATGGGCCTGAATGGGCCATGACAGATTAGATAGAAAAAGTAGGTTGCCTTCTGCCCAGTGGTAATTAGAAAATTGTGACAGAGAAACCTCAACTTCAAAATTTTGAAAGTGCCAGAACTATCGGCCCATCGGATCACTTAGTGGGAAGGCCACCCGACGGATAGTTGGTCCAACGACCAATGCAGCGGAAGACTGGGGAGGAAAAAATTTAGAAAATTTTTAAGTGTTTGGCCATCGGCACATCGGGAGACTTAGACAAATGGATCACCGATGCTTATCCGATTCACCACCGTCGTTGAGGCTGGCTAGACCACTTTGATCCCGATGCATAGAGCCTATGACCGCTGACGCCGAGGAATTTTGGAAAATTTGATGAAGTGATAGGACCGTTGGGGATCAACGATGATTAGTTGATTACATCACCAACGCACAGCTGATCATGTTGCCAATGTGGTGAAAGTTGGAAACACAGTGGAAGTAATTACTGGAACAAAGCGTCGCCGTTGCAAAAGCCTAGTCCACTAAACCTCCGACTGTTACCAATTCCAATTGCCGATGCCGAGGTGGTTGTTGTTGATGCGGCGATGTATAAGGGAAGATGGAGCCGATGGAATTAGAAAAAGGTAAAGGAAGATCTCGTTGACAGACAGTTAACTGAATCAGCGAAAGAGAAAAAAAATTCAAAATTTTTCTAAGTCATGGAACCATCAACCATCGGTGATGGATTAGTTGATCCGACCACCAATGGCGCAGGAGTTCTGAAATTTCCTGAGTGTTGACTTCGTCAGCCATCGAAGCATGTTAGTGGTATTCATTGCCGAGGAATAGTGGAAAGGATCAAGGGATTGTAGACGAACCGTTGTGGATAGTGGGAGGACTATCCTTTCGATGGATAGAGCCTCTGACCGCCGACACAGTAAATAAAATTCAAAATTTTTCCAAGTGATGAAAACATCGATCATCGGAAGAAGATAGTGGTTTTTGCGCCCGCCGTTGTGGAATCCTATGGCACTAGTATTCTGACGAGAAGAGTTCTGACTGTCGATGTCGTCGGGTTATGCCTGATTTTTTCGATCAGAAGTCATTAGCAGGTTGGGCCGCCGATCGGGAAAAGATCAAATATGATAACCCGCAGTTGCGGCTGCTGAATGAGCTATTTTGCCAACGAATAGGAGATAGATGAGTTGATCAAAGTGGCGAAAAGGAAGACTAAAGAGAAAAATTGAAAATTTTTCTAAGTCCCCGAATCATCGGCCATCGACGACGGTTAGCTAATAACATCGCTGATACTTAGAGGATGCAATTGTTGATGAGATACAGCAAGTGAAGTTTGTTGAAGCGTCCGTCGTTGCGGATATCAAAGAGACTAACCACCCGATGAGGAGTTCCCCCGAGTGCCGATGCCGCGGCTTCTAGAGGCTTTGACCATCAAAAAAGTCAAGAGTTGTGAAATATTTAGTTTGATTGTGGACCGCCATGGCAGAAGACTTGATGATTAACCGTCCAGTGCGTAGGGCACCTGACCATCGATGCAACAAGTTAACCCAGGTTATCGTAGACAAAATTCGAAATGATAGATGATTAAGGACCGATACGATGGAAGGCAATAGACCAACGAATCGTCGACATGCCAGGGATTTAGCAGGGAAGAGACCCAACTTGAGGAGTAAGAAGGCATCGGAAAATTGTTAATGATCGGATCGTTGATCGGCAACTCAGCCAGTTCGCCTGTGGAAATGGTAGGAGGATCATTTTCCACCGTTGCGGCTGCTCAGACGACTATGCAACCGATGCATAGTTGTTTTGCTTGCCGATACAGAGTGAGATTTTAGTCATTTTACCCGTCAAAACACTGGAAAGGAATAAACAACAAACCACTGATGAACAGACAATTTCTTCACCGATGCAGATTAGAAGTGTAGTTGTTTTGACCACCGCAATGTTGGAGATTTAGTTGGGAGGAGGTCCAATTGGACCTAAGAAGATTTGGGTTTTTCAGAAGAATTTATCGATGATTTTTCCAACAGTTTTCAACTGCCTTTTAGTCGATTTTCAGTAGATTTCAGTAGATTTTCAGTGGTCACAAAGTTGAATATGAAATAGGGAAAATTCTATGTTTTAACATAATTGTTGTTTTATGAAATTTCCAGAAGAAAAAAGGTAAGTAGTTTGATTTATTAATGTATGCATCTAACAGTTTGCTACTAACACATTTGCAGAACTATAAATAATTTCCAAGAGCAGTACTCCAGAAAGAACAATGTGGTAAAGCAAGAGGTGGTTTAGTCATGAGAACCCATGATGGGTATGATGCTCAGGATTCTTATGAGCGAGCAGAAGATGCCATGGGAGAAAATGTCTGTAATGGAAATAAGGACATAGAGTCTAATGGAAGGAGATTCTAGGGGACACCATCTAAGGTTGCAGCGACCATGAGAATCTTGGTTAAGGCCCAAGAAGAGAAGCATCAATTGAATGCTGGCATATTGCAGAGTTTGACATATTTACAAAAAAAGATATATTCTCGACGAGGTACATCAAGACCAAAAGGCAGTAAGAGCAGCACTAGGAGAAGAAGAAGGAATTCCAGTGGATTATCTGACTTTGAAGAAAACACCATAAGGATCGCTCTCGAGATGAATTCAGGAAAGCTAAACCTCCTGCATTTGATGGTGGGATAAAGACGGGACAAGAAGATGAAGCTTGGTTTCTTGGGATAAAGAAGTACTTTCAAGTGCAGGATTATTCAGGAAACATGAAGGCAAGAGTTGCCATATTCAATCTGAATGGAAGAGCATCCATTTGCTGGGAACAATTCAAGCAGGTAAAGAAGATCAGTGAAAGGAAACTGAAATGGAAACAGTTCAAGAAGTATTTCAGGCAGAAATACCTTTCTAATAGGTATTATGATGACAAGATCAAGGAGTTCCATGAGCTGAGATTGGGACAGCAGACCATGGATGAATATGCAAATAAATTCTTGGAATTGTTGAGGTATGTTTGGTACATCAGAGATGAAAAAGTAAAAATCCAACGGTTTCTAAGTGGATTGCCTCAATCCTACAAAGATAGAATTGAGTTCTATGAGCCAAGAACTCTCGAAGAAGCAATATGAAAGGATAAATATTTCGAGGAGTAGAGAAAAGGTATACCTGATTACCATAAGGCATGGAAGGACAAGAAGAATGAAAATTTTGACCAAAGAAAGAAAGGTTTCAAACCTTCTAGATTCAGGAATCAGCAGAAGCAGCCATCCCAAGCTGTGAATAATCCCATTGGAGTGACAAGTGGAAATCCTAAAGAGCCACAATAGAATAAAGGTCCACTCAAATGTTGGAAATGTGAAGGACCTCACTTGCGCAGATATTGTCCCCTCGAGAATGAAAGTGCAAGGCCATCTTATAACATTCAGGGAGCAGAAATAGTAGGTCAAGTAGCAAGGGCAGTCCGTAGAATTTATGCAGCACTAGAGGACCTCCAGGAAGATCATCAGTCAACTTTGGTTGAAGTTGCAGGTAAGATTGTTGAACAATCTATTTCTATTTTGATTGAACCTGGTTCTAATCGCAATTATATCACTCCTAGGGTAGTGGAGAGTTGTCCTTTTAAGAAGGTAAAGCATAGAAAATATTGGTTAGTTTAGCTAGCCAATGGAACCAAGAGAAAAGTCAGTGACATGGTAGAGAAATGCCCATTGGTCATGAATGGATTGAACACTTGTGTAGATCTGAATGTTCTACTGCTTGGTTCCTATGATGTTCTCATTGGAATGGATTGGTTAGAAGCTCACAGAGTGAAGCTTAACTGCTATAACAAGACTTTTGAATGCACATATGAAGAAGGAAACCCAGTAGTTGTGAAGGGTATTCCAAAAGTAATTTCAGTAAGGCAGGTTTCAGCAATGCAGTTGAAGAAGTTTTGTAGGAAAGGTTGCCAGTTGTATGCAGCTCATATTATAGAACCAACAAGAGATGAAACGCCTAGGTTGGAGGACTATCAGGAGTTACAGGAATTCAAGGATGTGTTTCCTGATGAGATTCCAGGGCTTCCTCCATAGAGGGACATTGATTTCACCATTGAAATTGTGCCAGGAGCAGCACCAGTGTCCAAGACACCCTACAGAATGAGTACACCGGAGATGCTAGAATTGAAGATGCAACTGCAAGAGTTGTTGGAAAATAAGTATATCCAACCGAGTGTGTCTCCTTGGGGAGCACCGGTTCTGTTTGTAAATAAGAAAGATGGTACAATCAGGTTATGTATTGATTACAGACAGTTGAACAAGGTTACTGTGAAGAATAAATACTCTTTGCCTAAGATTGATGACCCCTTTGATCAAATGTGAGGAGCAAAGGTGTTTTCCAAGATTGACTTGAGGTCTAGTTACTATCAGGTGAGAATCAAGGATGAAGACATTCATAAGACAGCCTTCAGGACAAGGTATGGAAATTATGAGTTTGTGGTGGTACCATTTGGTCTCACAAATGCACCAGCTACATTTATGTGCCTTATGAACAATGTCTTCAATAAGTATTTGGACAAGTTTGTTCTTGTTTTCCTTGATGACATTCTTGTTTATTATAAGAATGAGAAAGAACATGAAGAGCATTTGAAACTGTTGGTAATAACTCCTGATTCAATTCACCTTTCATTGCTAATGCATGTACATTTTATACATTTCATGTGGCGGTTGAAAACCAGCCTTTTCACCTTCCTATGTAACTATTCAGCTTCCTATTTATTTATTTATTTACAATAATCCTGACGGATTATATTCTAACAATCCCCCTCTTAATCCAAAGGGGTGTTCCTAAGTCCAAGCATGTTTCTGAATCTTTCAAACTTTTCTCATCCAAGCGCTTTGGTGAAGATGTCTGCAACTTGATCATTTGTGGAACAATGTCGAAGATGGACTGTCTTGGCCTCTACATGATGTTGAATCAAATGATACTTTGTGTTGATGTGTTTGGTTCGATCATGGAATCTAGGATTCTTAGCCAGCTTGATTGCAGAAGTATTGTTGACCAACAATGGAGTGGAGTTCTCTTGTTTTTCTTGCAAATCTTCAAGTATCTTCCTGAGCCATACTATTTCTTTCGTTGCTTCAGCTGCAGCCACATATTCTGCTTCTGTTGTTGAATCTGCTATAACTGACTGTTTGCGTGATCTCCATGAGACAGCTGCTAATCCAAGACTCATAGTGTGTCCAGAAGTTGATACTCCTGTCTCCTTATCGCCATCAAAATCTGAGTCTGAGTACCCAATAAGTTTGAAGTCATCCACTTTAGAGTACTTGAGTCCAACATCTTGAGTCCCCTTCAAGTATCTTAGAACTCTTTTTGCAGCTGAACAGTGTCCTTCACAAGGTTTATGCATGAACCTTGAAAGTATGCCAACAACATAAGAAATATCTAGTCTAGTTGTTGTGAGGTAGATAAGACTTCCTACAAGTTGTCGATACTTGGTCGCATCTTCAAATTCTTTTCCTTCGCTTGATGTGAGCTTCATTTTCTGTTCCATTGGAGTAGATATAGGGTTGCATTCTGTCATGCAAAATTTGTTTAGTAGTTCTCCAACATATTTTTTTTGAGATAGGAATATGTACATAGGATGTTAAGTGACTTCAATTCCTAAGTAATAGTGGAGATGTCCCATATCTGTCATTTCAAAGATCTTTTTCAAATCTTTCTTTATGGATGATATATAGCTCTCATTGTTCCCTGTCATCAAAAGATCATCTACATACACCACAAGATACACAACAGATCTTCCAACTTTCTTTATAAACAGTGTTGCATCATCAAGATCAAAATGTTCGAAATTTAACTTCAAAAGATGCTCGGTTAACTTTTCATACCATGCGCGAGGCGTTTGTTTTAGGCCATACAAGGATTTGACAAGCTTGCATACCTTTTGTTCTTTTCCTTTCACAACAAAGCCTTCTGGCTGAGATATGAAGACATTCTCTTTCAAGTCTCCATTCAAGAAAGCAATCTTCACATCCATCTGATGAACTTTCCACCCTTTCTGAGCAGCTAAAGAAAGTAAGGTACGGATGGTAGCCCATTTTGCTGTAGGAGAGAACGTTTCTTCATAGTCAATTCCTTCTTTCTGTGCATAGACTTTTGCTACAAGCCTTGATTTGTGCTTGTCAAGTGAGCCATCTAATCTGTATTTATTCTTATACACCCACTTGCAGCCAATTGGTTTGGTTCCAACTGGAGGGTCAACCAGCTTCCAAGTTCCATTCTTTATGAGTGCATCATACTCATTTTGCATAGCTTCTTTCCACTAAACTCGAGTAGAAGCTTCTTCAAAGGAAGTTGTTTCAAAGTTAGTAGATAAATTAAATTCACAATCAAATGATACAACCATGTCATCACCTGAATTATCTGCTCCTCCTCCATCTTCATGTCTTTTCGAACTTCTCGTTCCCGTCTTTCCAACTTCATCTGGATGGACACTTTCAAGTGTCTCTGTGGCCCATTTAGGAATCTTCCGTGATGGTCTTGGTTGATCAGTTGGTGGTGCTTCATCATTGATTGAGAGTCTTTCAATTCTCTCAATCACATCATCTAGTTGAACCTCTTGTTCAAGTGAAGTAGCAGGAACTTCTTCATGCGGGGGAGTTGGTGCTTCATATGGAAATTCCAAAGGTTGATCTAGAATAGGAATCCCCCCTTCAAGGTTTGGAATTTCATATTCATTTTCAGAATATGTCTTTGGATGAGGATAATTTTCCAAATGATCAAGCTGTCTCTCAATGGACTGGTCATTTTTATTAGTTTCAATAAAATTGACATCTCTGGAAATAACAAATTTCTTGTTTACCTCATCATACAGACGGTATGCCTTGGAGTATTCTTCGTACCCCAGGAAAATGCATCTTCTGCTTCAAGAACCGAGTTTGTTTCTTTGCTCCTTTGGAATCAAGGCATAACAGGTGGAACCAAAAACTCTGAGATGCCTGACTGAAGGGAGATGGCCAAACCACATTTCATGTGGAGTCTTGTCATCAAGAGCATCTGATGGACTTCTATTTCTCAAATATGCTGCACATTTTACTGCATCACCCCAAAACATAAGTTTTACATTCTTGAAAAACATCATTGAGCGAACCATATTCATTATGGTTCTATTCATTCTTTCTGCTACACCGTTTTGTTGAGGATTGTAGGGAACGGTAGTCTAATGTGCAATTCCATGTTGGCGAAGATAATCTTCAAAAGCATTTGAAGTGTATTCTTTCCCATTATCAGTACGAAGTATACCAACTTTTGATTGTGCTTGTTTCTCAATCAATGCATGAAAGTATTTGAATGTTTGAAATGCTTCTGATTTTGTCTTTAAACAGTAAATCCAGCACATTTGTGAGTAGTCATCAACAAATGTCATAAAATACTTATTCCCATTTGCTAAAGGAGTTGGCATTGGGCCACATAAATCAGAATGCACTAGTTCTAATTTCCTACTTGCTCTGAAATTAGATTCATGGAATGGAAGCTTACTATGTTTCCCTAATATACATGCATCACATTTATTCTTCTCTTTGGGAATGGTGGGCAGACCAAATACACCATTATTTCTCAACAAACGAAGACTGTTATAATTTAGATGACCAAATCTTGCATGCCACAATGAGCTAGATGACATATTACCTTCTCCATGCTGAGAGAGGTAGGCATAGTTCTGAAATCTTGTGGATGAACCTTTGAGCTTCAGCAACTTTCCATCTTCGTATCCAGTCATGATGACTTGGTTGTCAGAGGACTTTCTTATTTCAACGATTCCATCAAACATGTGGATGGAATGGCCTTGCTGTCAAATCTCCACCAAGGACAGCAGGCTTTTCTGTAACTCTGGAAGATAGAGAACGTTCTTCAACAAGAAATCAGGGAATCCAGGCATCTTCAGTCGAATGGTGCCCATTCCCTTTGGTTTAATACTTGACTTATCTACAAAGTAAACTATTCCATCTATTGTTTCATTCAGTTCTTCAAAACAGTCTTTTCTAAATGTCATGTGTGATGTTGCACCAGTATCAAGTAGCCAACAATCTTTATAAGATGAAAGAGAAGTCATTTCATTAATTCCAAGGTTACAATGTGCAACAATACAAGAATCAGAAGATTTACTAGCATCTTGGTCATCTTTCTTCTGGTTATGCTTGTCTTTGATGGAGTCCCACGAAGCCCAACACTGATATGATGTGTGCCCAGTATTTCCACAACGCTTGCACTGCAAATCTGATCTTTTGTTGCTTCCCTCTCTGCCTCTGAAGTTTCTTCTTCTTCCTGGTCCTCTCTTGCTGCAATCTCCCTTGGAAGGGTCTTTGGATTGGTCTTTGCGGGCAAGGGTAGCACCAATACTAGATGCCAAAGATAGCATCTTTACAACTGTTAGTGTAATTTACAATAATGAACTTGATATGACAAAGAGAAATAGAAAAAATAAGAACCTTGCAGGTCTACAGTCTCTATAAAGGTGATTTACAATCTCAACTTCAGGTTTTAAAGATGATACAATGACAGAGAAAATATTACAACCAACAGTCAACAATTAACTCAGCTCTTCAAAACTTTATGCAGTCAACATGATGGGCAGTCTCAGTATTCTCGTTTCACGTAGAATGTGATCACAACTTTAGTCTTCAATTGGATGTTTGCAACAATATTTAGGTTCGGCCTCCATGCACTTCACAAGCAGTCTTGAGGGAGAGCCCCAGCTCGATTACAATATTCAGGTGGATATGAGCAGCTTCAGGAAAATGGAAGTAATTTACAACAAACACCAACAGTATTCTGCTATATCTATCACTCTTCAATGCAAAAGATTAGGGAAAAAATTAGGGTTTTTGTATTTTAATGAACAAAAACGTTTTACCTCCACGCTCATAGCTCGTAGAAATCGCAGCATATATCAGTCTCTCAATGGTCTCATGTATCACAACCCAATATGTATATCAGTCTATACAATCACAGGCCGCAGCATATACAATCATAGGCCGCATCAAATATCAGTCACAAGCAGCATACATATTTCTCCAGCGCAGTAATCAGTCTTCAATATATGATATATATCAATCAATAAAATAAAACCAGAAAGAACCAATTATTCCTCCAACGCAGCCTTCAGGTAGAAGGCAGCCTTTACTTCACCACGCAGTCTTTAAAATACCACTGATAGGTATTTATTCCTCCATTGCAGGCAGCTCTTCAACTTCAGTCACAGCAATGGTTCAAACAGCTCAAAACGCCAGCAACATGTATCATCACCAGTCCACTCACTGCAGAGGAGACGTGGACAATATATGAACATTACCAGTCCACTCAAAAACTCTCAAAAAATTAAACCCAACAATGAGCAGTCCATATATTCACGAGGACATAGCACAATGCAATAGGCCACAATTCCAATGGTCTTCAACACTAATGGAACAACACTCTTTGTTCATATATATATAGATGTTTCTCACCAAGGCTGTACGTGTTTCAACTATCATCCATCATCTAGTTGACGAACTGATACCATCAAGCAGCAAGTATTATATATCAATCACAATATCAACGCATATATTCACACCATATCAATGTAGTCTTCATTGATAGTAACCTCCACGCTGTAGAAGGTACTGAATCTACACTTCACGTCGTTGAAGAAAACGTGAGTCTCTTCTCCACGCAGCACCTCAACGCAGCTTCTCAACGCAATATATATGTCAGTCTCAACATGGAATTAGGGTTTACGCAGCTCCTCAAATCGACAGCAGTCACGATTCACGATTACAGCAATTGCAAAATATCTGAGCTGAATTGAAGGTCGATTACAGCAATTGCAAAAGATAAACACTTCTCAGCAAAATCTCTTTCCATTGCACCATTCAGATTGCAAGAATGAGGGGGGCAAATGTGTTCTTCACATTGTTGCTGCTGCTTCTTCTCTTGCTTAACTACACAGCAGTAGCGGTGGCGAGGTGGAAGAGCGAGGCAACAAACATGGGAATAACCTTGGTTCGTAGCAGCAGAGAGGGTGTTCATTGGCAAGCTCAGGCCACTGGGCATATAAGAAATTGGTAGCACAAGTATGAATAACAAAGGATGTCTCCAGCATTCTTACGCGTAGCCATGCTATAAATTAGGGTTAGGTATAACACAATCTTTCTAGCAGAGAATAAACGCACATAATGAATGCGCACAGGGGCAGACTGACTGAGTAGGCAGCCTGAAAGAGCAAACTAGCAGGAGAAACAAATTGACAAAGGGCGGAATGGAGGTATGGTAGCCAGAGTGCCAGGACTGAAATTTAACAGCAGGAGTTATGGTAGGAACCTGCTCTGATACCACTTGTTGGTAATAACTCCCGATTCAATTCACCTTTCATTGCTAATGCATGTACATTTTATACATTTCATGTGGCGGTTGAAAACCAGCCTTTTCACCTTCCTATGTAACTGTTCAGCTTCCTATTTATTTATTTATTTACAATAATCCTGACAGATTATATTCTAATAGAAACTGACATTGCAAGTGCTCAGGGAACATCAGTTGTATGCAAAACTGAGCAAGTGTGACTTATATAGGGATAGAATTCAGTACTTGTGTCACATTATCTCAAAAGAGGGTATATCAGTAGACCCTGAGAAGATTGAAGCCATTATGAATTGGCCTACTCCAAGAAATGTGACGGATATAAGATCTTTTATGGGACTCGCAGGATACTACAGAAGATTCATTGAAGGATTTTCCAATGTTGCACATGCCATCACTTCTTTGCAAAAGAAGGGGATGAAGTTCAAATGGACTTTGAAGTGTGAAGAAAGCTTCCAGCGGTTGAAGAACCTTCTCACCAGTGCACCAGTATTGAAATTTGCAGACCCAGAGAAAGATTTTGTGGTATGCATCGATGCATGCAGACAAGGGCTTAGAGGAGTCCTTATGCAAGACAACCACGTGATATGTTATGAGTCGAGAAAGCTGAAGGAGCATGAGAAGAACTATGCCACTCATGATCTAGATCTTGCAGCCATAGTACATGCTCTCAAGATGTGGAGACATTACTTGATGGGTAGAAGATTTGAGCTCAAAATAGACCATTGTGGTCTGAAGTACTTGTTTGATCAGCCTACTCTGAATGCTAGGCAAGAGAGATGGCTGGAATTTCTATGTGAGTTTGATTTTGAAATCAAGCACATAAAAGGAAAAGAAAACAAGGTAGTTGGTTCACTTAGCTAGAAGGTACAGGAAATGCATGTGGCATCTCTGAGTATTTTCCAATCAGATTTGAGGCAGTAGATTGCAAATCATGTTGCCGAAGATGAATTGTATGAGCAGGTAAAAGACAAATTGCAGCAGAAAAGTCTTGAGAAGGGGTATGAGAGATCTAAATTGGAAGAAGATGGAATTCTCACTTTTAAAGGAAGAATTTATATTCTGAAAGTAGCAGATTTGAGGAGAATTGCTATGGATGAAATCCATCAAGCTCTGTATTCTGGTCACCCAGTATATCAGAAGACAATTGCTACAGCTAGAAGGCAGTACTTTTGGCCAGGTCTGAAAAATGACATGGCTGAATACATTTCAAGGTGCATGAAATGTCAACAGGTAAATGTTGAGCATCAACATCCAGTAGGCTTGTTGCAGCCTTTGCCAATTTCGGAATGGAAATGGGAAGTTATTTCCATGGATTTTATTACAAGATTGTCGATGACTTGGAGACAACATGATTCCATCATGGTTGTAGTAAACAAGTTGACAAAGGAAGCACATTTTATACCAGTGAAGTCTACACACAAGACTGATGACATTGCAAAGATTTTAATGAAAGAGATTTTCAAATTGCATGGGCTGCCGAAGGCAATAATTTCTAACAGAGATGTCAAGTTCACTTCCAACTTTTGGAAGGGATTGTTTGCATATTTGGGTACAAAGTTAAACTTCAGCACTGCATACCATCCTCAGACAGATGGGCATATAGAAAGAGTTAATCAGGTGCTTGAAGATATGCTTCGCATGTATGTGATGGATAAACCAACCAAGTGGGAAGATTACTTACACTTGGTAGAGTTTTCTTACAACAATGGACAACAAGCATCCTTTGGGATGAGTCCATATGAAGCTTTGTATGGAAGAAGGTGCAGGACACTAGTGATTTGGGACAACCCGGTGAACAGAGTTGTGCTTGGACCAGAATTGCTCAAGTAAATGGAGCAAGAGATTGTAAAGATCAGCCAGAATCTGAAAGCAGCACAGGACAAATAGAAAAGCTATGTAGATAATCATAGGGTGAACAAAGAGTTCAGTGTTTGGGATCATGTTTACCTCAAAGTGAAAGCAAAGAAAAGTTCCTTGAAGCTTGGTAGTTGTGCCAAGCTATCACCTAGATATTGTGGGCCGTTTGATGTGCTTGAAAGAATAGGGCCTATTGCATATAGACTTGCATTTCCTACTAGTACTAGAGCTCATAATTTTTTTCATGTTTCTTTGCTTAAGAAATATGTACATGATCCTAACCATGTGATAAATTGGGATGTGATTCAGGTGGAACCCGAGGGAGAGTTCCAAATCGAGCCAATGCACATCCTCGACAGGGAGGTCACAATGCTCCAGAACTGAGCCATAGGGCAGGTAAAGGTGCAATGGGAGTATTACAGACCTAAAGAAGCTACGTGGGAGCTGGAGGATGCCATGCGATTGGCACATCCATTTTTGTTCAATTCTATGAAACACTGAGGCGATACCAGTGTAGCATTTTGTTCAAATTTTGTAAAGAACTGAGGACAGTGCTATTGAAAGGGGAGTGGAATGTAATATCCCAGTTTTAACCCCACTTGCATTAAAAATACATGATACACATATTGTAAATAATCTTGGTGTGGAGCTAAAGGCCAAGGCCCCACCATTGATTTGGTTATGTTGTGTTTTTGTTTTGGGAATGGTCATTGAAAGTATATCGGGATGTACAACGTATAGTTAAATCTGGCATCATGTAAACACACATTTTAATTAAATAACCCAACCAGCTATGTTCACAGCAACTAAATTGAGAAGGGGCATGATTCTGAAGGATAAGGAGGGGGGGATGTTGAACTTTGAGTCATGGGGAAGAGCCACATGTCACCTCTCTCTTTTACTCCCACCACCTTGGTTTTCTATTGGTTAGTTGGGACAATGAATTGGTTAGGCAAAATGACCATGCCCACTCCTGCTCACTCTCTCTCCATGACGCATATGTTGGCTTGTCCACTACCCTGATCGTGAGCCTGTTTAGTTCCTTCATGCAAGGGATTTAAAGGAATCCACATTCCATTGTTGGGGGTTCACCTTCTCTCTCAAGATTTCTAGTCAGTGGGTTTTCTTCCCCATTCATGTAGAAGACAGTTCTCCTCTACCTCATGAATTCGAGGGCTGGTGGATTGTTTCTCTCCTCTAATCATGTAGAAAGTGTGTCTTTTTCCACCATTAGCAGATTTCTTAATGTTCTGTTCTTCCCATCATTGAAATTGTGTTTGTAATCACATCCATAGTTTTGTGGGTTGCGTTCTGTCTCTCATGTAGAGTTGGAAGTCGGAACCTGTTCCATTCCTGGTCTGTACAAGTTTTCCCTGCGACTGCAATGAGATTTGTGCACTGTGGGCTCAGAGTTGATTGTGGGATGTCACTGCCATGATTTGTGTAATTTGTCCAATGATTTCCTTGAGGAATTTCTATGGGTTCATAGTTGTTGTGGGCTGTTGTTTGCCACAGTGGATTGACTGTGTTTTCCCCCTGTAAAAGCTTGAATAGCTGTTTGGCTGCTTTCATGTAGTGGTTTTGTCCTTGGACTGCATTGGAGTGGTCAATGAGGGCCTAAGGTGCTTGAGAAACCTGGTGGACTGAGAACCACACAGATAGAGCTACTGAGCTAGCTTCCATCTCCAACACCCTTGAATAGCACTGGAAGGGAGATCAGGGTCTGAGGGACTGTTTTGCAGAGAAAGGGTTGATTTCCTTGTGTTGGGTGTGTGTGGGTGATCTAGAAGCTAGACTAGTTCTGGTGTTGTTGTCTGTAGCTCTTTAATGAGCTCACCAGCTTAGCATTAGCCTTTCCTAACTCCTGGATGGCCTGATAAACCCAACTTTGTTGACTTGGCTGATCTGTTTTTCGCCTGATAAACCCAACTATGTTGGCTTGGATAAACTGTGTACCCTTGTGGTGTTGTTATCCATGGCTATGTGTAAGTCTATTTAGTTCCTTATTCCTTGGGAATCATGCCCGGCTTGGGGGTGGCAGCGTTGCTGAGAGATTAAGGAGCACGCGAGCCTATGGTTGGGTGGATAGTTGCAGCGACATAGTTGGTTGTGGAACAAGCTCTTTATAAGATAAGTATTCTTTCCTAACTTGTATATGCAGTTATAATTACCATTGATGAATGATGTTATACATGTTAAATGTTGATCCGTATATGCATGAATGTTGATTGAAATGTTTTTCTTCCGTTGTGTATATGAATGGTTATGCTTCATGATATGTTTTATGATTTAAAGTATCATGCTTCAGCATTATATTTATATGTATGTTCATGTTCATGGGGCTATATCCCCGGATGATTTGATGTATAGTAGCATCCTCTTCATTGGTCAGAGGGTCAGGGAAGTTACAGATCCACTCTGTAATAAGACAACTACACATAAGAAAATTGTAATACAAATGTAATGAAACCAAAGTGTGAGTTGCAGTGCATTACGGACATTAAGGAAATCAAGAAGCTACCTACAAAGTCTGTCTAGGACTTTGACTAGAGATTCAAGACATTAATGTCCAAAGTGGGCTTCTAGATGTTAGATGTACAACACAAGGAATGGTTCATTTATGCCTTGTTTCCCCGCATCCAGATCCCATTAATGCCACAGAAGATTGTATCATAGAAAGGAGCTCCATAAATAACAATGAAGAACTAGAATCCTCATCGATTGGAGAAACCAATGCAGGAATGATGCAGATTGAATCACAATTGGCCAATCTTATGGTGTAGCTCCAGGACATCAATAAAGGAAAGGAAGGTCAAGAAGATCTATGGTGTACAATATGCATTAGAGGAAATTTCAACTCAAAACAGGCCTTTTAACTCTAGTTCAAATTCCATGTCATCATGTGTTAGCCAATGAAATTTCTTTAAATTTGAAATACCGTATAGGTATTAAACACCTTTTTAATATAAATTTGGGGATAGGTATCATAAAAAAGCTACATTTTTTGTTTGTATTTTCGACATATCTCTCTGTGATTTTACTCAAATTTCGATCGGAGGAGCTCATTGGATGCAGAATTAAATTCTGTATCCAACGAGTACCCACTTGGCATACTTTTGATGGACCTCTCTACCCCAAAAACAAGAAATGCCTGAAAAATCCTGACAGCAGGGTCCATCAGGTATTTCTTGTTTTTGGGGTAGTGGGGTCTATCAAAAGTATGCCGAGTGAGTACTCATTGGATGCATAATTTAATTCCACATCCAACAAGCTCTCCCGATCGAAATTTGAGTAAAAACACAGGAAGATATGTCGAAAATACAAACAAAAAAGGAGTTCTTTTCTTTTCTTCCTCCAAAATTAATAAATATTATTTTGTTATTTTAACTATTATTTTATTAATTTTTTTTAGGAGGCCCATTTTGAGTTGAAATTTCATCTAATTTAGAACAAATAGTCACCATAAAGATAATTGTCCAGCACTCATGAATTATGTCGCAGTAGGAGCACTAAACCCGATAAACACCCGATAGATTCCTTGGTGTATGTCATATTAGATGCCATAGATCGGAAGAATTTGTGTATTTATAGAAGATTGTATGTACACTAGTGAGTCTGTACTGTAAATTTTGTAAATCGGTAGGACACGATGAGAAGGATTGCAGATCATTTCAGTCGCTGCAAGAGAATACAATGAATACATACTTGATGAATAATGATGAGTGGATGCAAGGTGAATGAGAGCAACCTCAGTATCATCCTGCTCAATATCCGCCAACACAATTTCAACAACCACAATAACCTTATCCACAATATCAATAGAATCAGTATCTGCCGCAACAACACTACCCTTGGCGAAGGGGGGGTGCAAATTTTTGAGGTCGAGGAAAACAACAAGGAGGAGGCTGATTTGGTCGAGGAAGAGGCCAATTCATATGCTATAACTATGGACAATTAAGACACTTTGTGTGATATTGTGTAAGTCCTACAAAGACATGTACGTATTGTAAAGAATTTGACCATACTATCAAACAGTGTCTGCAATTGATTGTGAAATACCAGACTCGAACCGTGGTAAATCAAAATCCTGTGTAGAATCCAAACCTGAACCCCAACCAAAAAAACTAGATGATTTCTATTGCGTGAAGAGAACCAAATGTTGTTGTCATTACAAGAGGAGACGTTGCGATGAGATAAGACTAAGATACACAGCATGGACAACTGCAGGTGTGACCAGTAGCACAAAAGAAAGTACCATTAGATGTCTAGAATGATAAAGAACTATTCTTGTATTTGTAGCCAGAATTTGTTGATACCAATCAAGTGTCGGCATATGGATAAGTAAAGGCGATGCTTGAAATATTTGAGCAATTACTCAAGAAGTAGCCAATGAAAAACGTTAGTAAGTCAAAGATTTTTTCAATTTTTTTTTAGCACTATCCAATGATAGGGATGTTGTTGCATAATTGAAAACACTCATAGAATAGACTATAAAACACCTACTAACGGGAAAAAGAGTAAACCATGTCGGGAAAAGATTAAAACCTGGACACAAATTGCGAATGATTGCGCATATAGGAGATTATGATATGGATTATATCATATTAGATTTTGGGCTCTGATGTCAATATCATAACAAGACATATATGGGTAAGCATGAATGAACCGTGACTGGATTGGTCTCCCATTCAGCTAAGCCTATCGAATTAGTCAAAGGTCCTACCCATTGGTTGACTGAATCAAGTAACAGTCGAAGTAGAAGGCTTGAGGACATACGCATAATTTGAAGTGATAGACATTTTTGATGATACAAACCCAAATGATTGGGTGATAGATAATCATACCATAATCAAGTTTAAGAAAATAATCTTGTCATTTGAATATTAAGAGATAAGGGTGATCGCGCCAAATGATTCGCTCGAAAGGAAGAGATATGTCGAGCCTATGAACAATAAAGGCCAAGGTAATTACCTAGATTAGCTATATAATATCATGTCTTCAATATACGACTATATAAATCCAACAATGGATGGAAAGATGAGTTGGAAGAGTGTTAGCTCTTGCACATCCAATTCTGACAAAGCATTAGAAAATTGGCAGAATTGGATGCATGAAGTTTCCATGTGAAAATGCATAATAATTACAAGATATTTGGGTAGGAGATGAGGCAAGCGAGTTACCTACATACGAAATTTTACCTAACATTGTGTCGTTTTTGGTGGAATTTGAAGAAAAAGTCACAGAATCACAACAATTGTCTGCCTTGGACTTTGTGCTAAAAGATATGCTTGCTAGATGGTGTGGTACACATAAACAATCTATCTATGAATGGCTGCAATATAGAATATTGCTAGAGATTAGATTTGTACAAGAGATTAGTTATAATGATTACAAGTACATAGGATTGAAAAATACTGTTGAACATATTGAGCATTATCACACGACATGGCAACTGTATCCACAACAAAAATGGGTTCATCGGTTTATACATACATTGGATATGGTACCAAGATATTGGTACACATCAGTGGAGCTATGATGACGAACTCTTGAGTGGGAGGATTTAGATACAAAATTCACACACACATTTCAGTTTGCAAGTTATCACCCAACAAATGATGTTGCATTGAAGACAATGAAAGAGAAGATATTTGAGGAAATCCCTGTCACAACTATAAATTTCCACTAGTCCAACACAACAATCCACCCTTGGATGGAATGTTACCATGTCACAAGAACCGGATGACGATGACCCACTTGAAATAAACATAGCTTAGTCGGAAGGTATGTGCACAGTGGAAGGATTTGGCATTTCTAGCAACCAATTCCTAAGTTTACTTAAAATTAAGAAAGTAAATATTGGCTCGCCTAAAAACCCAAAGTTTGCCAATATTGGAGATTATTGGGATGATGAGACTGTGGGGAATATGACTGATTCATTGCATGAATTCCAGGATATGTTTCCAACCAAATTTTTAGATATGAAATGAATAGTTGGAGACCTCAGCAAAATGAATATACCTTTGAGGCCTGATGTAAAACTAGTTAAGCAACGACCATACAGATTGAATCCACGATACAAAGAAAATGTTAAGGTTGAATTGGATTAAATGCTAGAGGAATGTGTTATAGAATTTATCAAGGAATCAGAGTGGATTATTCCAATTGTAGTACAGGACAAAAAGGCCTCCGATGAAGTAAGAATTTGTGTCGACCTGAGAAATTCGAATGATTCTTATATACATGACCTGTTTCTAACTACAGATGAGGTACTGGAGAATGTCGGAGGGAGAGAGATTTACTCTTTCACAAATGGATTGTTTGGTTACCATCAGATCAAGATTCCAAAGGAGAATTGACACAAGACTACCTTTGCAATGGAGTGGATATGTTTCTAGTATACGGTAATTCCCTTTGTACTAAAGAATGCACCTACGCTTTTTTCCAGAATCATAGTAGTTTCCTTTAAATATTTTATACACAAATTTCTTGAAGTCTACTTCGATGATTGGACAGTGTTTGGGATCATCAAAGACCATAGAGAGAGCATGCGAATGATGTTGGAACGTTGTCACCAGTATGATGATGTAGCATCTCTAGTGAATCTTCGAGAAGGACAAAGCAAATCCAAAAGTGTTTTATAACATATAATATCAAAATTAATTGCAGTACACCCTATAGTATCCAGTCATAGAAGTGAGTCTCTCCCCAATTGAGAGCATGGCTATGACCGAGTACCTAATGTACAAGACCAAGATAAACATGGGAGACAATATTATTTCTAGTCTTTCCTCATACTCTAGTCAAAACCACTTGCAACTTAAGCGAGGTTGAAGTAAAGATGCCATGTCTTGGCTAAACCATTGGGGAGTTGAGGAAGTGGCCACTCTGCAAAATATCAATAATATTAAAAGTATTATTTCATCTAAATTTAAGGATGATATGTTGTGTGATAAATAGTTATAGGATAGGAGAAAATTAAGATAAATTATAAAGTGGTGATCAACCCTAGAAGATCAAAAGTATCTCTCTATTTTAACTAGTCCAAAGAAGAGAATCAACATTGTTAATTCATAAAATGCACTAGGATGAAAGAATCTACCATCATTGTGGCACAAAGAGGATTGAAGAGAAAAATCATTTTCTCATAGAATTTCTTGCATACACCCACATTAGAGTGCAATTCCAAAACATTTGTCATATTACTCACCTTCCTAACCTTTTAACTCATCATAACTATGGTCATTTAGCAACACTTATCTTAAAGTTTTTTAAACACATAAACAAAATTCTAAACAAAACAAAGTGACTTATTTCATCTTTAAGGTCTAAGTATCATCATCAACAACAACAATGTGAAAATAGATTTTATTTGGTAAGTAGATAGGAGCTTCATTCTATGTATTTATTTAATATTGAGTAATTTATGTGCTTAACTAAATTTGTTTATCATTGAATATGAATATAATGCTATTATGGTTCCACTTATATTAATAATAAGTGAATAGTTAAATTGTTAAAAATCAAACTATTATTTAAATATTAATTATTTTACTTGAAATTTTATTAATATTTTTATAATTTGAAATAGCATTATAAAATTATATTTAAATAGTTAATCAACTTTACATTATTTGTATTATCTTGAATATTCATAGAATTTAATGTATTATGTTGAATATTTATAGAATTTTGAAATCTATGCCTATGTAACTCCCAATACCAATGATAGTGAATGTTAATGCTATGGAATAACAATAGAACCGGATCTTACTACTATGATTGGAAATATGATGGACCTTTCTAATGTGCTTAGTGAATATTGTTCTTTGTATGTGACTACTGCATATTTTTTGTGTTTATTCTGTACTTCTACTTCCTGCATACTTGATGACGAATGATGTGGTCAGACTAATAAGCTCTGTTGGAAACCGTGTACGATAAATGATCCGTCGGACCTCAACTTGAGTGCATTAAAAGTTTGTTGTAAAAGAATGCGTTCAACAGGTTAATTAATGGAACAGCATTAACAGAAATGAAATGCTCAGAACAGGAATGAAAAAAGAACACTGATAGACAGATAATAAAGAAGAAACACAGAACCAGAGAGTCACAAACAGAAGTTGATAACGGAGTTCACCCCATCCACTGGGCTACGTCTCCAGGTCCCTCTCCAATGGGTACCAATCCAATTAATCTCTTTAAACTGGTACAAAATGGCTCTGAAATCAACTTCAGCAACTGTAAACAGAATGCTGTACAAAGTCCTTAATACCTCTCTTCTGGAAATTACAATTAGCATTCAAAGACAAAGAAAGCTAAAATATAACAGAGAATGTCGACTTCTACAGCCCAGCGTCTGGACACTTCACAACAAAATCTCTCTAAGCTTCTCATAACAGAGAAACGATGCCCTGGGCTCTAACACCATCTGTGTCTCTCCACTCTGCCTGTCCTCTTCTGTCTGTCCCCTTGGAAATGTGACCCGCATCCTCTATTTAAGCGTTTAGCGAGAGGATCCATAATGGATCATAGCCGTTATCTTCTTTATTATCGTTACAATCATATGCTAAAACTGAACCATGCAATCCTGCCGCAAATCGCTGCCCAAGCATTATGTTACCACGACGTTCCATATCCCCGAAACGTTGCAACCAACTCCACGCACATGTGCTGACTCATAACACGTTGCAATGACTTGCAATTAGGCTATGCCACATGTAACGTAACCATTTGATGTCAACACTAACTCCACAAAAGTCACAGCAACACAGGTCGCAGAAAATGCGATATGTAACCAATGTCGCAGCATCGCAGCATATAGCCAATGTCGTAGCATCGCAGCTAATGTCGTACAACGGTCGCAGCAAACACGATATGTATGTCGCAGCAACATGATAGAGATATGTCGCAGCGAACATGATTGCACGGACTTCTTCACAAACCATGTGATGTTCCATTTGACGGTGCGCACTGCGCGGCCCATGCGAGCTGCGTCGGCTGCGCGGCCCATACAAGCTGCGCTACATCATGTCGAACCACGCGACCCCTTAAGGCTAGTCGCTCACTATTTTTAGCATATGAGTTAAAACCATAGTTTAATAACTATTGTACCATATTGGATCAGTGTAGTTTTTGAAGATGAATAATCCACCGGATCAATCAAGGTATACTAAAACACCTCACTTTTCATATTTTTTTTGTTGAAATTGATAAAAATTTGACATTTATCAATTTCAATAATCATCAATTCCCATTACAAATTAAATGGCATATTCTGAAACCATCCGAACAGTCTAAATTGCAATTTAAGCAACAAAAATTACAATTTATTATTTTCAACCATTTTTGGTACGCTGGATTCGACTACCAGGAATTTTGGTCATTCAATATGCTGCTCAGTTAGACACCCGATATATGTCACCGATTCATAACACAAGGGACAACATTTTTATCTTTTTCAAAATTCAATGTCTCACCTCAGCTAAATTAATGAACATGATATATTCACCCATATTCAAACTAATTAACATGTTTGAAAAGGGGTGTATCCATGGAGGTGGGTAACAATTTTTAACAAGGGATTTTTGGCAAAATACAAAAAGCACACCTTCAATCGAGGTATTAAAACCTTGATCGAGGTATTACAACCTCGATCGAGAGTTTAACAAGCGCTCGATCAAGGTCTTTTTAAATCTTCGATCTAGCTTTTAGTAAACCCATCGATCGAGGTCCATATCTTGATCGAGCTATGAACCTCGATCTAGCTTTATACCTCGATCGAGGTTCATGTTTTAAAAAAATTATAAAAGGGCCCCGTGCACCCACGGCCATACCACATTTTGGCAATAACCCTTGATCGAGCTAGTACCTCAACCAAGCATCTGCATCCTTGAACATCTCACCTGTGCAGTTGCACCCCCAGAGACCTCGACCGAGCTACCACGCAAGCCACGCCCCTTTCACCACGATGTCGAAGCAAAGAGGCAACCCCCAATCCTTCTATTTTGAAATTGAAATGGAATTTTAGTTTTCTTTCTAAGTTTTAAAAATGTTAGGTTAAAACTGAAAAAAATCATTGTTATAGATGTTTTTAGGTTTGTTTTTTTGCCTAGTATGTTTGCATTGTGCAGGGTGATTCCATGAAGATGGGTAACACTTTTTGGCCAAATTTGGCGATGAAAACCTGATTTTTTACTCATGTTCTAGATAGAAGCCCTCAAAACGCATATATGCCATGTGAATTTTGACTTGCAGTAAAAAAACAAATTGTAGAATATTATGTTGGCTTCATAGTGATATTTTTTTTAAAAATATTCTGATGTCATTTAATGTGTGAATTTTTGCATTTAATGAACTGTGTGACCTTAAAAATTTGAAGAAGCTAATAAGTGGCTCGTGTCCACGTAGAGTAATTCAATCTTGCATTAATAATTTAAAAAAAATAAATATATGACCACATTTAATAATCTTGCATATTTTTTTGTTAATTTTTTTTGCATTATACAATTATTTATTATTTTTTGAAAGTGACCACATTCGATTTCAGCATCGTTTTAAACACATATTTGTCCACGTAAAGGAATTTTTTCTATTTTTTCAAAAATTGAAAAACCAAAGATACACTTTTGAAGAGGACATGTCGATATGTGATGTGTGCATTTTTAAGAATTTTTTGGCTGTGTATTTTTAACTCTGCAGATTTTTCTTTGAGCTGCTTCGAAGTTGCAGTGTGGTTTTCTAAGTATAAGTTTTAGAAGTAATTAAAAAATAAATTTCATATGAATGCCAAAATGCTTTTATGATACCTCAATGGATAGAAGATTCGTTGGTGAATTTATCGGTATCAACTCTGCTTAGTTATGTGCTAGGAATGGCAGGGTTTACACCTCTGCAAGGCATAGAAAATTTTTCATTTGTTTGAATGTGGGCTAAGTCTGTTTTCTTAAGCCCTCGACCGAGGTATAAACCTTGACCGAGGTATTTAAATACCTCAGTCAAGGTCTTAACGAACCCTCGACTGAGGGTTTGTAAAGCCCTCGACCGAGGGTTTGTTAAACCCTCGGTCGAGGGTTCGTTAAGACCTCGGTCGAGGTCCTAGTCAATCTTAAGGGTTATAAAAATGGGTCTTGGAGTAGTAGGAGTATTAGATATGATTGATCAAATGGGTCTCAGAGTATTTGTAGAAATGGGTCTTGGAGTATTAGGAGTTATAGATATGATTGATCAAATCTATGACTCCTATTACTCCTCGACCCATATCTATAGATCTACACATACAA
>LPNX010316246.1:50090-61475 GCA_001517045.1 Pseudotsuga menziesii | reverse complement strand
ATAGACTTGTCATATTGGACCTTGACACGACACTTATTTACTTCTAGAGCCACTAAGGAATCTTGGCATTGCTCATCAAGCTGCTCTAAGTGGACCAAACGTTCTTCCAATATGGAAGTGTCTGGTAAAAGCTCTATATCTAGCTTCAGAGAAGGGATTTCACATTCAATCGGCAAGACAGAATCCACCCCATGTACAAGATGATATGGAGAGAAAGCGGTGGAAGTCTTAGCCGCGGTTCTATATGCCCACAAAGCAGGATATAACATGATATTCCAATTCATCTTGCTTTGTTTGATGGTTTGTTGGAGAATGGACTTAATTGATTTATTCACTGCTTCAACTTGTCCATTCGCTTGAGGGTAATAAGAAGAGGACTGCTCCTACTTATACCCTAACTTTGAAGTCAACTCTTCCATCATTTTATTATGAAAGTGCCTACCATGGTCAGTGACAAGATCTTTCAGAATGTAAAACCGAGTAATAATCTAGTTGAAAATGAAATGCGCAACTGTCTCATCATCGAATTTAAATGTGGGTATAACGTCTGCCCATTTCGTGAAATAATCAACAGCCACTATAATGTCATGATGCCCCCCAGTCGAATTTGGGTCGCAATCCATAAACTCAAGCCCCCACTTGGTGAAGGGACCAGCGGTAACAATATTGTGTAAAGGGGCTGGATGTGAGTGCATATTGCATGTAAACACCTGGAAAGGGTGACACTTCTTGACCGCATTAACACAATCTTTGAAGATCTACGACCAAAAATATCCTACTCTCAAGATTTTTTGGGTTGTAGAAAGCCCAGATAAATGACCACCACACGCCCCTCCGTGGAAATCATTCAGCACAAGCTCAGCCTCCTCATGGGTTAAAAAGAAACGCAAAATAGAATCTACCCCATGGCGGTACAAAGTGTTATCCACTGTAAAATAGTTCTTAGCTACATGACATAATTGTCGTCGCTCATCCCGTGAAAGGTGAGTAGGTACCTTCAACGTTTGCAAATATACAATGATATCCCCATACCATGGGTCCAAAGTTGAGATAAGGAAAATATGCTCATCGACAAATGTATCCTCATAAACCTCTTCCTCCTCCAAACTTGGAAAATCAGATATGAGCTCCGCAAAGATCAACGATTTCTTCGATTTCGCTGAAACGAATTCAAAATCGAACTCTTGAAAAATAACAATACATTTATTGTATTTTCCCCCAATCATCCTTCTAGTGAGAAAGAACTAAAATGGATTGATATGAGCTACAACCAAGGTTTGGCGAAGGAGAATGTAATGTCTCAATCTTTGAACTGCATGAATGGTGGCCAAGGCAAGCTTCTCCACATGGGAATAATGGAGTTCTGCATCAATAAGGTTTCAGCTCAAATAATATATGACATGCTCCTGAACCAAAACCATACCAATCGTCTCCATGGAGGCAGCAACTTAAATCAAGAAATCACGGTTATAGTCAGGTGGACTAAGCACGGGGTCCGATGCTAAGGCTTTCTTAAGAGAATCAAAGGACTATTGAGCTCGCTCATCCTAGTAAAAATGAGTGTCCTTATTTAAAATACACATAAAGCCTTTAGTCAAGTTGGCATAATTAACTACGAATCTCTGCAAGAAATTTTCCATGCCTTGCAAACAGTCTAATATTGCACGGGGGAGACAACTAAAGTATTGCCTCAACCTTTAAGGGATCGACTCTTATACCCTCATTGGATACGATGAACCCTAGCAAGTGACCAACAGACACGCAAAATATGCACTTATGAGGATTTAAAGGCACTTGGTAATGGCGGCATCTTTCGAACACTAACCTCAAATGGTATGGATGATGCACTCTCAAACGAGAATGAGCAACAAGGTCATCCAAATACACTTCGATAACCATTTTGAGATCATGAAAATTTAAGGTCATAGCCCAATAAAATGTAGCTCCAGCGTTTTTAAGGATGAAAGGCATCTTTCAATATGCAAAAGTACCCCAAAGACAAAAAAATGAGGTCTTATGTTGATCCTCAGGTTTGATCTAAATCTGATTATATCTAGAAAAATCGTCCATAAAGAAGAATACCTCACTTCCTGCACACTCATCCAAAATTTGATCAATAAATGGTGTAGGAAAATTATCCTTAGGACAAGCACGATTTAAATCATGGAAATCAGTGCATATATGAATCGATCCCTACTTCTTATCAACCAGAATGGGATTTGAAACCCACTCTGTCAGGGGAACGGGATAGATAAAACCGTATTTTAACAGTTTCTCTATCTCATCCTTAATGGCGGGTGCTTTTCTAGGATTCACCACATGCAAATTTTGTCGAATCGGCTTTGCATTCGAATAGGTTTTAATCTCATGCTTGATAATACAAGGGTCAATACCTGGCATTTCCTCATATGACCAAGCAAATATGTCGAGAAAATATTTAAATAGCTCGGTATACTCCTTGATCTGATCAGGGGAACAACCCGCCCCAATGTAGACATTCTCAACTTTGCCAAGATCACGAGAAATATTCATAGGAATAGTAGGTTATAAATTTGCCATCTTCCCATTGGCCATCTGACGAGGAGAGCTCAATGGAACCATGGGACTACCAATGTTCTCACTAAGAATGTCCCTAAATTCATCACGCTCCATACAGTCGAGTTTACGAAGAAAATATGATCGATTATGTAACTCTTCTCAAGGTGGCTCAACCCCAGACATGACCTCAATAATGGCTTCATTCGATGGAAAAACATCGTCGAGGCAATCATGTGCATGAGAGGACTCAACTGCCCATGCAGGAAGCACATACCGGTCCTTCTCCTCCGTTCGCAAAGAAGAAGGACTAGGCTCTATGACTTGATCAAGGTTTTCTAGATATGATACCATCATTGCAGGCAATGACACATCCATTTCGATATGTCCAATTGAAGGACTCGGTGAAGGAATAATCCAAGAATCTTCCATATGGGTAGTGCGAAAAGACATTGAATTCAATGAGGATGAAGCCCCACCAAAACTAGATCTGATCATAAGAACGAGTGCAGGATAGCTAAAGGTTCCCATAAGAGATGGATACATACACACACCCACACTCCCAATTGTCGGCTAAGATTGATCGATAATTAGGATAGAAGTTCCCGATGATGCATTAACATTCGGATTATGGAATGACGTCTGATCAATTGTAACGATATTCCCATTAAATGGAAAGCATGTCACTTGAAAGAGAGAAGAGGCTATGACTTTCATACTCTACATCCAATTCCATCCCAACAAGATATTGTAGTCAAGGGGCACATCAACCACCTTGACCTCGATCGCGATGGTCTTCCCTCCTAATTGGACCTTAAGAGAAGGAAGAATATTGTGCGGCCGAAATGATCTACCATCGAAAGTTGTCAACATAGTAGCATATTGAGTCAACTCAGGAGAACCAAAACCCTTCCAATGTGACAAAGACATTATAGAAGCATTAGCGCCTTCATCAACGATAGTGTGTTTGATGGTCATATTAAGACACTCTACATGAATCAAAAGAGACACATAGTAAGGAAAGTGAGGTTGTATTCCCATGATTTCAAATTTGATAAAAGAAGAAGAGTTATCATCATTAACCCCAAGAGTAGAGAGCAAGGCTCTCCTTTGCGGATTACAAGTATGAAGTACTTCAAGCACGGACATTACACAAAACGTTTGGCCCAAATCCTCGACAACAAAATAGTTTTGGGTGGCTCAGGCATTAGGATTGTGTCCCAAACACTTTAGGAATCCCTTAAGAATGGGAGGTGAAACTTTAGGTTTATCCGTAGGTTTTTTTATACTCAAAGGGCTCTTGGGTCGAGCGGGTTTCTTTCCAAGGTTCAGTTCTAACGAACCATAATCCTTCACATGAGTCACAACCTTAGCAACACACACCATGTTGATGCAACCATGACCAGTATTGGCCTGCGACGGATTTTGATCTCCACTCGATGCAAAATGAGGATCAATGGTCCTTGAGTTCATATTTTGATTGTTAGGTAAAGGATTCGTTAGCACAGTTGGGCCCTGTGATATGAACCTCAAGGCATCTTTCATACGAGGGCACAAGTGAGTGAGGTGGTCCTCCTTACATAACTTGCAAGCAAACTTTACCTTATGTTTAGTCTGCTTCCCCCCCCAGCATTACGAGTGTTCTTGTCATTATAATTAGCATTTTTCATTCTTATTCCCACCCTTACTTTTATTTTTCGCCTTTTTCGTATTCCTTCCGGGCTGTTGGTTTCCCTTCAGGTCCGATGATTGCACGGAAAGTACACTCACCGATTGGGTAGGTTGAGACGAAGTCATGGCTTGTCCCGACGCATATTGATTAATTGACAAATGACTCACTTGTTTCACAACCAAATCCGCAGGTTTGGTACTTGTAGAGCCCACAATGCCATTAGCATGTGGCCCAAGCTTGACCTTGGGATCAAAACTAGATTGTGGAACATTAGGTATAATCTCATACAAAATTCCGGGTTGAGCGTAGATCAAATCCAACTCTTGTGCTCTAAAGATTGCTTGTTCCTCGTTTTGGACCCCGGATGTAGAAACATCCTTCACGATGTAAGGTAACAATGACTTGAGGAACCACTCAAGGAGAAATTTTAGTGGTATAAAAGCTTTAATCAACCACTTCCATCTACACCACTCCTGAATATGATCCAAGATATGTGTGGCTTTGCTTCGTCGAAATGTCGACAAGAGTTCAGTACCAACATCGTAATGTACGGGTAGCTGGTGATTGAGGAAAGTCATGGAAAGGTCATCAAATAAAGTGTATTCCTCCCTTGGTAACTCTATATACCATTTCGCTGCAGGCCTGGTGAGGGTGCACCGAAATAGCCTCAAACAGATTGAATCATTATGTAAGGAATTGGAAGAGCACCAAAGGTGAAAATTAGTGACATGATCACTAGGATATTCTCCATCTTTACCCTCAAACTTGGGAGTGTCTAAAGGAAGCTTGTTAGGGATGGCCGACTAGGCCGAGTTATCAGATATCGGATCATTCATAAGCCTCGATAAGCCAGGTAAGTTCAATGTTGCGAGGAAAGGGATCCTAGGTTGAGCCAATATTTTCCATGCTCCTTGATAGTTATAGTTCATGTAAGGTTGATTGCTATAAATACCATGGCCTTTGACATAATAATATCCTCCCATTTGACCCATATAGGGCTGCATGGAAGCATTGTGATGTGGGATACCTTGATTATGTGGTGCTACAAAGCCATATTTGGAAGAGTAAGCAGGTTGTTGATACCTGTACCCATAGGGTTGATATTTCTTTCGATATTGCGGTCCATAAGACTATCCATGAGAAGCTCCATAAGGTGTCCCATGGGATGTCTCAATTATAGGGGCCCTCAGCTTCAACACATATAGAGACTGTGTTGTCCAACCCCTACCTAGCCAGGATACCTACACAATAACCTGTACAAAGTACCCCCTCGATATCCTAGGTAAGGAAACTAAGGTCACCTCAATATAATCAATGCTCAAGTGAACATTTGCAAGTGGGATTGACAGCATGGGAAAGGTAGCAAATCCTAAAACTCTTGAAAGAGCCCCTATATATGAATACAATCTTGGAAATATCTCCAGTGCCACTTAGCTACAACCAGGGGTCATCCAAATCATAACCGCTCACACTGCCTCGTGCTTAACTCCCTTGTAAGAGGAGGATCCTAAGAACACATGATTATATAAATGAATTTCACACTCTCACCTGTATAGACACATAAATGTTTTGTTTAGTGGTCTTGGAGAATTTACTCACAATGAACTATTCCAAGACCCTAAAACCTAGTCTTGTTGGTGCACCCTATAAAATAAAAGAGTGTAATTCATTTTATTATGTGTTGATTTTAATTGGATTATTACTGAAAGATAAAATGGTCGTGCAACGAATGATGTTATGACGCAACAAGAAGTAAAATGCACACCTAACAATCAATGCAAAATGCACTGTGTCAAATGAAGAACAAGGTATGCTACTACATGAAGTGCAAAATTATTCTTCAAATGAATATGCAATCATTCCTATATGAAAATATAACTAATATTCTCCAAGAAAACCTAATGCAAGTAGCATCCAAATGCAAAATGCAAACAATGCATAATGATGCAAAAAGAAAATGTTTTTGTATTTTTTGAATTAAATGAGATAAAAGCAAAAGTATGAATCTACAACCCTCAGACTCTACAAGCGCTACCAGACAACACCCAAGAAAACCACCAAGGTAAAAGAGACCTAATGCACTAATCCGAAAACAAAAAATAGAAAATGAAATGACAAGAACATTTTCAAAAATTTAAACTAACAAGCTGTCTCTGGTTAGAATCAGGGATGTATATAGACTCCAGAAGCATCCAATAAGACTCAGTAATCATCCAAACTCACCCAGCAACACTTAATCTTCCCAAAAAGGCAAAAAATCAGGGCATATGCGACTATTCTCACTAAATCCATGTATATACGTGGCTATTCTAGGAAAACCCTCGTGTACATGCGACTGCGGAAGAAAAACCCGTGTACAGGAAGAAAAAGAGATAAAAAGAAGGAAAATAGACAAGCTGAGACAAAATTTACTCCTATAAGAAACTACTGAGCAAACATGCCCCCCCAGACCCGACTCATAAACAGAGAAATCAGAGCAATTCAAGAACATTGAATGCGGGCAAAATCCCTAAAGGAAATGACTAAGAACTCCCCAGTATGGTCACCAATTCTATTATGGAGAAAAATTCCTATGGCTTGGGGTGTACCACAACAGACAGAGAAACCACAGAAATCAATCCCTTCCCAATATGCAAGAGAAATAAAACATCTAACACTAAAGGATCTTGAAACATACCTTATTTCAGATGGTTGATATAGATCCCCGTTGAGCTTTTTCCAATCCCGCTTGTGTTAACAATTTTCTCTCTCAACAACAATAAACTGTTGATGTAATTGTAACTTCATAATGTATTCACTTGTATATCTTATGTATTGTACCACGATGTTTATTCCGGGAAGCGTTTGTAATGTAATTGAGTCACACATGGAAGCAAAGATTGGATTATTGACAACGGGGCTTCCAAACACATGATAGGATTCAAGGAATCCTATGAGAAACTATTTGAACATAATTCACCCCATAAGGTGAAATTTAGGGATGACTACCAATATCCCATAAAAGGTAGTGATGAATCCTCCTATAAGCTAGACTCTGGAAAGTATATGAAAATGAAGGATGTCTTGTTTGTACTAGGACTAATGAAGAATCTTCTCTCCATATCGGCACTAGATGCAAAAGGAATGAGGGTTGCATTTGTAGATGGCCAAGTCCTCATGTGGCCAAGAGGAAATACTATTGACAATGCAATAGTAATTGGAGAATAAGAAGGAGGATTATATAGATTGAAGGGCCATCCAAAACAAGATTTGGTCCATGACATAGTAGAGCCAAATGAACTTTGGCATAGAAATCTCGCACATGTGAATTACAGAGAACTACCACTTGCAAGAAAATCTATTGAAGGTCTTCCAAAAATTTAGGGAAAACATGATGAATTCTACAAAGGATGTGCGAAAGGAAAGAACACGAAGAAGGCATTTCCAAGTAGTGAGAGAAAAGAAAAAGGAATCTTGGAAATCATTCATTCCAATGTATGTGGTCCAATGTCATCCATTTCTTTAAGCGGGTATGTATACTATGTTTCTTTTATTGACAATTTTTCTAGAACGACATGGATATACTTTATGAACAACAAAGATGAAGTATTCAGCAAATTCAAGGAATTAAAAGCCTTGATCGAGAACCACACTGAAAAGAATATCAAGACCTTTCGATAAGATAATGGTAGAGAATTCACATCAAATGAAGTCAAAGAGTTATGCAAAGATTTAGGAATTAAGAGGGATTTATCCACTCCATATAATCCACAACAGAATGGGGTTGCAGAAAGAAAGAATACAACAATCATGGAAGCTGCAAGAGAAATGCTTCATGATCAAGATATTCCCATGCATCTATGGGAAGAAGTTGCCAGAATAGTGGTGTATGTATAGAACCAGACTCCACACAGAGTACTCGAGAACAAGACACCTGAAGAAGTCTTTTCTGGAAAGGCACCAGAAGTCAGCCATCTTAGAATATTTGGCTGTCCAGTGTACATACACATTTCAAAAGAAAAGAGGACAAAGTTAGATCCCTCAGGAAAGAAGGGTATATTTGTGGGATACTATGAAAGCTCAAAGGATTACAGAATATACTTCCCAGGATACAAGAATATCAACATCGGTAGGGATGTAACATTTGACGAAGAATCATCTTACAACAAATCTAGAAAGAGACCTGCTAAAGTACCTGAAGAAACAGAAGCACCCAGAATTCATGACAACCATGAATGAAGAAATTCAAGAAGAAGATCAAGAATTAGAAGAACCTCAAGAACATGTAGATCCACCTCAGGAGAAGAATCCTCACAAGAGGAAACCCGCTTGGGTATGAGAATCTATCCAAGGTGTAGAAAGATATGGGGCTCCGGAAGAGAATCACAAAGAAGGAAAGAGGACCAGGTCCTCCTTCGGGCATGTAGCCTTCTTATGTGATTTCATCAATAAAGAACCTTCCAACTATGAAGAAGCAGCAGAAAGGAAAGAATGGAAGGATGTTATGATCGAAGAGTATCAATCAATCATGAATAATGATGTTTGGGATGTTGTCCCAGGACCAGAAGGGAAGTTTGTTGTAACTTCCAAATGGATCTACAAGATCAAATATGTTGTAGATGGAAACATAGAGAAATATAAAGCAAGATTCATGGCTCGTGGATTCTCACAGAAAGAAGGAATAGATTATGAAGAAAATTTTGCACATGTAGCCAGATACACTTCCATCATATCAATACTTGCTCTGGCTGTAGTGATGAAATGGAAGATACACCAAATGGATGTCAAGACTGCTTTCTTGAATGGTGTAGTGGAAGAAGAAGTGTATGTAGAGCAGTGACTTGGTTTTGGGACACATGACAGGGAGTCTCATGTGTGTAGATTGAAGAAATCCCTGTACAGTTTGAAACAGGCACCCAAGACATGGTACGACAGAATTGATGGATTTCTATCCAGTTTGGGATTTACCAAAAGTAAAGCAGATTCCAACCTTTAATACAAGTATGAATATGCTAACTCAGTGATACTCCTATTATATGTAGATGATCTATTTGTAACAAGTATGGATGGGTTGATTTCTGATACAAAGAGGAAGCTTGCTTCTGAGTTCGAAATGAAGGACTTGGGTATGATGCAATATTTTCTAGGCATGGAGGTGTGGCAAAATGCGGATGAAATATCCCTCGGACAAGGGAAGTATGTAGTAGATATCCTTAAGAGATTCAAGATGATGGACTGCAAGGCCATGACCACACCTATGGCATCGAACTTGAAGTTATTGAGTGATGCTTCATCAGAAGTGATTGATGCTATGATGTATCATCAGATGATTGGGTCCTTGATGTACCTGACTAAAATGAGACCAGATATTTGCTTTGATGTGAACACCTTGAGCCAGTTTGTGATAGATCCAAGACATGTTCACTTGGTTGCTTCAAAGCATATTCTGAGGTACCTGAGGGGTATAGTTGATTATGGGGTCAAGTATGAGGCGAATCAGAATATTAACCTGGAGGGTTACGTTGATTCAGATTGGGCACGAAGTGCCATCGATAGGAAGAGCACTTCAGGCTGTTGATTCAGTATGGGATTAGGTGTGATCCCTTGGTTTAGCAGGAAGCAATCATGTATGGCACTAAGTATAGCTGAAGCAGAGTATGTCACAGCTTGTTCAGCAAGTTGTGAAGCAGTATGGTTGAGGAAGCTACTGTTTGATTTATTTGATCTCTAGTTGGATGCTACTTGTATATATTGTGACAACCAGAGTTGTGTGAAGTTTTCAGAGAACTCGATGTTCCATTACAAGTCAAAGCATATCGAGATCAAGTATCACTATATCAGGGATATGGTGTATAAAGGAGCAGTGAAGCTCGAGTATGTTGTGATAGACAAACATATAGATGATGTGTTGACTAAGCCATTAGCCAAGGTGAAGTTTGAGTACTATAGGGAGAAGCATGGTGTTCTCCATATCGAGGTTCCCTCCAAGGGGAATTGATGAGTCTATGAGCCATTCTAACATGGTGAGAGGATTGGTTCCTTCCATGGTCAAATGTAAAGGCTGAGCCATTCTATCATGATGAGAGGATTGGTTCCTCGCATGTCAGATATGATTGCTGAGCCATTCTAATGTGACTATAGGATTGATTCCTACATGATTAAATATAAGTGTTGAATGCCATTCTTGGAATGGAGGCACCTGGTTAGTTACCAGGAATACTCAGTATAGGATTGAGGGCCATTCTGATGTGACTGTAGGATTGGTTCCTACATGATCAGATATAAGTGTAGAGCCATTCTGATTTGACTATAGGATTGGTTCCTACATGATCAAATATAAGTGCAGAGCCCTTCTAACATGCTGGATTGGTTCCTCACATGGTTATATGTAAGTGTAGAGCCCTTTCGACATGTAGGTAGGATTGGTTCCTCACATGGTTGAATGTAAGTGCTGGGCCTTTCTGACATAGATGATTGCATCGGTTCCTCTCATGGTCAGATATGACTATTGGACCTTTCTGACATAGATGACTGGATTGGTTCCTCTCATGGTCAGATGTGAGTGATGGGCATGCCTTTCTGACATGGTGTTGGATGTGTTCCTCTCATGGTCAGATGTAAGTGCTAGGAGAGCCATTATGACTTAGGGTCATATATAAGTGCTGAAAAAGACCTACATGGAGGCTAGGCCTACAACCAACATGAAAAAGGGCTGGCTCTATAGAACTTCTTGTGATGAGAAGAATAAAGAGATATCACCTATGATGATGATCTAGCAGAGATGTTCCAGAACTAGAGATGATCCAGATCGAGTGATGAACCAGATCCAGTGATGATGATCCAGATCCAGTGATGGTCTATATCTAGTGATGATGATCCAGATCAAGATGAAGATGAATTGAATATGAAGAGGACTTGATGATGATCTAAATGATATAGAGAAGAATACTTCTGCTGGTAAATTGCGTCGAGAGAATACCTTTCTAGTTAAGAGGGAGTGTTGATGTAATTGTAACTTCGGAATACCTTATGTATTCTACCCCGATGTTTATTCCGGGAAGTGTTTGTAATGTAATTGATTCATGTCATTCCCCGATGTTTCGATCGATATTTTCTATAATATAAACAAGTTATTTCAAGAAATTGTGGGTAACCCTCCTATTGTTCAAGGGTTAAAGTCCCCGCAGTTGTGGGGCCCT
>LPNX010316246.1:22365-33469 GCA_001517045.1 Pseudotsuga menziesii | reverse complement strand
CATGGGCACCAAATGCAAAACAAGACCTAACTAGAGTACCCATGTATGGTCAAGCTCTACCTTTCACATCATGTCACTTCTAAAAGCAACAAGAAGGTTATGTGACAAGATAGAATGGGTTCGTACCTAAGGTTAGAATGAAACAGTCATAAGGTCATGCAAAATGCCAACAGATGTCAAACCTAACCTATATGCCAGTTTAGACATAATACCTGAAATAGGCACGAACAGGTCAAAACCACGGTCAAACCGCGCTAGAAATGATCTACTACATAATCAAATTAGCTCAAACGGTCCAAAATGGTCAGAAATGGTCAAAAACTATAGAAAGTGGGTAAAAAAATTCAAAAAATTTCTATAAATAGTAAAAAATTTAAAAATTCCATACCATTTGAAATTTTTACCCAACATAGTGCATTTGAGCTCAAAACTTTCGACACGAATTCCAGGAGCATCATCCAATGAAATACGACCCTGTTTGATCCATGTAATTTCTCATGTCCTCCCCTTCCCCCTTCCCATTTCATGTAATTTTTTTAAGTTTTCATGGTCCAATCAATTTTTTAGGCCATCCATAGTTGTGCATTTTGGCACACATGGAAATAAGGTTTTTTTTGCGTATAGGGCTCGCCATATGTGGAAAAAACACTCAAACCTGTGTACATACATGCTTGTTTTGAAAATAGTCGTGTATGAGGCCACAAATAAGGTTTTCAAAGGAAAATACTAATCAAAACTCTGGTTTCTTACTCATGATGGTGTTAGAGTGGAGGGAAAGAGAACATGGTGATGTGGAGGAGGCCGTGCAAGGTGATCTTATGGCCCAACAAGCATTACGAGCTTGTGCTTTGTATAAGTTTTGGTGTCTTGGCAACCTGAGGGCCAAACCAAGACTACTCCAACTGCTAGTAGATTACTGGGATCCAGACTCTAAGACTTTTCATATTGATGGGATGTCGCTTAGCATTGAGGTTGAGGACATATACTTTATCATTGGTTTATCCTGACGAGAAGAGGTGGTAAATCTTTGATCTCGTGGAACAAGAGGTGGATTGACTATTGATGAGTACATAGTTGTGTACTGCTTTCCAGGCACGAAAAACATTGGGAGTCAAATCCCGACAAACCCTATCCAGGTTCAAGGACTGAAGACCATACTATTGGAATTAGTCAGGATAGCTGGATTAGCTTCACTCCAATAGGCCTCTCGGCCACTGACGTTCTATGCGGTGGAGTGTATGAGACCCATAGTGTATGACTCGAGAACGACGCTGTTGAGCAACATGAAACAACAGCTTAGTGAATGCAAAATGGGCAGAGTGCAGAAATTTGTTTTCAGCAGCATACTAAGCATGTTCTTCTTTGAGAAGGTACCAGGGCTAAGCCCTAGAGTGGAGATTCCTCCACATGGAGTTTGAGATCCAGGACAACGACATTGGGAAAATGTTATGCGTAGACTGGGAGGAGGTAGGGTGGCTAACCCCTACCCAACAGACTTCTTTCCATGGTGGCAGAGGTAGATATTCACCATAGATGACTACCCTTATGCAGGGATAGACTTTTGTGGAGATCTGGACATGCCCCTACCACCAAGAGAGGCAAATGGTGACATAGGTAACGAATCCCAAACCCACTTTTTAATTTTTTTGAATTATTTAATTTTTTTTTGTCTTTTTTGATATATTGACTCAAAAGACATGTTTTGGTGTGACGACACACAGTGAAAATTTGTCATGTGTATGTAGATGTAGTACCACAATGACTGGATGGTTTCCCTTGTCATCGACAGAGGGGAAGGGGAGATGATATCATAGGTTTCGATGCGGAGTAGATGCTCCAAAGAATTCACATGAACTTTGTATGCTTGACACACAGGGTACCCATGGCACAAGTCGAGGACTTGCGTGAGGCTATGCAGCGCCAGGTGGTTGGTGTACCACGAGCATGGGTTCAATTATTTCGATGGCTAGCTAGAGCCATAGTGTGCTACCACAATCAGAACCCCCCTCATCCTCAATCTTAGAGCTCTGAGCGTATTCCTTTTTGTACAACCGTGTATTATGTTTTGGTGGCTCGAAAGCCCCAATTTTGTATTAAAACATGTATGTATTATGACGTCACTTTTTTGGATATTAATGAAAAAGTTTTATGATGATCAATTTTATTTACTTACATGTGTGCAAAAATGTATGTTTGTGATATGCTTATGGTCTATGAAATAAATACCAATCTAACACATAATTAGCATATGAGTCAGCAACTTGATTAAAAATTCTTGGAACATGAGTCAACAATCTCACACGTAAGAATCTTTGTAATAATATCGAATCCCTAATACGATATGAGCCATTAAGCTGTGAAACAACTAACTGCGAATCAAGATGTACCTCGAGAGAGAGAACACCATGTGAAATGGAATCATGCAATAACGGCACTATATTCAGCAACATTATTTAAAGAAGGCCGTAAACATCCACCTCTTGAAGACAATACTTGACCCATAGAAGTATAAATCACTCAAGTAGTCGAAGCTAATTTTTGAGTGGGACGGCTAGCACCATCAGCGAATCCTATGTAAACAAAAGACTCTATCCACATCTGCCATAAGAAACAAAAGATAATCAACAAACCCGATCACCATAAGAAAACCTAACTATGCAATTTGAAAACTGTACAATAATATTCAACAATCAGCCCTGGTTGAAGATCATGAATAGTATTTTTTAAAATAGAGTCCATTTCTAGGCTTCGCCGGGGCTGTCCCTTTGTAACAAACTTAAATAATAACAACAAACAATATGTATATTAAATATCAATATTAATTATTAATATTAATGCATATTGATATTCATACTTAATAATTAATAAATAGTTATTAGTAAACATTTCTAAAATGACGCATCTTTTCTTGGATAGTATCCAAAGTGCCTTTACGATTAATATATATATGGCACTCACTTTGTAATCTATCATCATATCTATTCTATCATCAATTTATATATTATTATGGCTTATTTAATATTCCAAGTCTTTTGGTAATATTATTTGTGTAAGCGAATAATTATTCGCTTCAAGTGGTATCAGAGCCTCGTTGGATGATTTAGGAATTTGGCCTTAATTCTCAGACCTTGTCTGATTTTTGGATTATAGGCTTATTTTAGTGCTTCCCTAAAATATTGGACATTGTCCAAAAGAAAAAGAAAAACGTTAAAAAAAGGAAAAAAAAAAAGAGAGGGTAAAAGTGAAACCACACCTGGTTTCTTAAAGTGGGTTTGAGTTTGAATATAAAAGTGCAAAATAATTACTAGTAAAAAGCAAGTGAGATTTGAACTTAGGTGGGGAATGTAACACTCATTCTTCCCAACCACCCAATCTACTCACATTTTACAAGGCTTAAGGGAAAAAGAAAGATAAAAATGGTGCATAATAAATGATACTAAAAAGCAAGTGAGATTTGAACTTAGATGGAGAAGGTAACACTCATTCCTCCCAACCACCCAATATATTGACATTTTTACAAACTATTGGAAAAAAATAAGGAGATATTGATTAAAATTCAAAGAAAACTCAAGAATATGGATTTTAATATTGAAAAGAAGCAAAATTTTTATATCACCTTACAAAAAAATGTTGAAATATTATTTAGAATTAAAGGGACACTTGTAGGGAAGGATATCACCATTTCCATTCCACCTGCTGAAAGAAGTAATTATATTAGTACTGAATTTGCTAACCATTTAGTGATTCCTGAGTCAAATATAAGGGAAGAGCTAAACTTTTTGGACAAAAAACAAACTGAAATAAGTGGCTTACAACTGAGTGTTGGAGAGTATATGGTCACATTGAAATTCATTGTTAGTTCCTTATGGAGCTTTGATGGTGACATAATTTTGGGTTTACCTTGGATAAAAACATTGGGGACTTTCATCTTAAATGCCGAAAAGAAGTTTCTAACATTTTCCTATAAGTGAAAGAGAATCACATTTCAAGATATTACAATGAATTCAGGAATAGAACCTTGAACATCTGAAGAATTCAAGGATATATCAGAGATGATTTCACAGGGTAATTAGAAGTCAGAACAAAAGAAGCAGAAAGAACTTGAAAATATTGTCGCTAGTAAGGATGAAGAAATTACTTGTTTGAAGAATCATAGTCAAGACTTGATCGCAAAGATTAAGAAATTAAAAAGGGAAAACATATCACAAGAGAAAATCCAAGAGGAATTCCACAAAAAGGAAGTGGATCTCGAAAATGATTTCAATAAGAAACTATTACAAAAAAATGAAGAAAATTCTCGCTTAAAAATTTTGAATCAAGGGTTGAATGAACAAATAAAAAAATAAAAAAATGAGAAGTTAAAAAAATCCTTAGATTTATTATCAATTAGTAAATCACAAACAATTAAAGTTTCTACATTGGTTCTACAAATGTCTCAAATACCTTATCGTCACTCAAATCACAGAATTCGATACAACCAACATCAAATTAAAGCAGAAACGATGACTAACGCAATAGAGATGTCATCAAAGGCTCAAATTCAAAGATCAGAAAAGGGAAGTAATTCAAATCTCATCAATGTTCAAAAGAACAATCTTATTGTCACATCGCTACAAGCATCAACAGAAAATGGTTCGGAAAAACAATTACAAAAATCGTTAGAAGCACCAAAAGTTGAAGTTCTAGTAAACAATTCACATGAAATTTGAGTTCATTATCGCAATCTGAATCACAAGTCATTATGATAGACGAAAAATCAAAAGGAAAATTACCAGTATTATTCCTACAAAGAGCAAAGAAAAAATCGACAACTCTCGACAATCAATCTACAAATAATTCCGTTAATGGTATATCTCGGATGAATGAATTCACAACTGATGCAACCTTTCCACACAATGTTTAGCATAAAGTATGGTTTTATTTCGTCAAATGTTGCAACTACCAACACACAATGTCATGAGAAATCATTACGAGCTAGAACAAGGGATAAAGTCTTCCATAATTGTGCTTTGAGGACAAAGCAGTTCTAACAGAGAGGCAATGTAATGAACAAAAATATGTACAATAAATAATCACTAAATAACTCTTATATAATTAATAATAACTATTAAATATCAATATTAATTATTACTATTAATAGATATTGATATTAATAATTAATAATTAATAAATAATAAATAGTTATTAGCAAATAGATCTAAAATGACGCATCCTTTCATGGATAATATCCAAAGTTCCTTTACGATTAATATATATATATGGCACTCACTTTGTAATCTATCATCAATTTATATATTATTATGGCTTATTTAATATTCCAAGTCTTTTGGTAATATTATTTGTGTAAGTGAATAATTATTCTCTTCACCTTTCATAATCCACTAATAATTATTCTCTAACACATGTTTGACCATGTAAGGACCATGCCACATGGGATTAAAATTCCCTGCCCCCAAAGTTTCTTTAGCTTGATCCCACAAAAGGACTAAATCACCTTCACTAAACTTCCTCGGATGGATAGACTTGTCATACTGGACCTTGACGCGACACTTATTTACTTCTAGAGCCACTAAGGAATCTTGGCATTGCTCATCAAGCTGCTCTAAGTGGACCAAACGTTGTTCCAATGTGGAAGTGTCTGGTAAAATATCTATAGCTAGCTTCAGAGAAGGGATTTCACATTCAATCGGCAAGACAGAATCCACCCCATGTACAAGCTGATATGGAGAGAAAGCGGTGGAAGTATTAACCGCGGTTCTATAGGCCCACAAAGCAGGATATAACATGATATGCCAATTCATCTTGCTTTGTCCGATGGTTTGTTGGAGAATGGACTTAATTGATTTATTCACTGCTTCAACTTGTCCATTCGCCTGAGGTTAATAAGAAGAGGACTACTCCTACTTATACCCTAACTTTTAAGCCAACTCTTCCATCATTTTATTATGAAAGTGCCTACCATGGTCAGTGACAAGATCCTTCAGAATGTCAAATCGAGTAATAATCTAGTTGAAAATGAAATGCGCAACTGTCTCATCATCGGATTTAAATGTGGGTATAATGTCTTCCCATTTCGTGAAATAATCAACAGCCACTATAATGTCATGATGCCCCCCAGTCGAATTTGGGTCGCAATCCATAAAGTCAAGCCCCCACTTGGTGAAGGGACCAACGACAATAATATGGTGTAGTGGGGCTGGATGCGAGTGCATATTGCATGTAAAAACCTGTAAAGGGTGACACTTCTTGACCACATTAACACAATATTTGAAGATCTACGACCAAAAATATCCTACTCTCAATATTTTTTGGGTTGTAGAAAGCCCAGATAAATGACCACCACACGCCCCTCCATCGCAATCATTCAGCACAAGCTCAGCCTCCTCATGGGTTAAAAAACAACGCAAAATAGAATCTACCCCATGGCGATACAAAGTGTTATCCACTATAAGGTAGTTCTTAGCTACATGACATAATTGTCGTCGCTCATCCCATGAAAGGTGAGTAGGTACCTTCAACATTTGCAAATATACAATGATATCCCTGTACCATGGGTCCAAAGTTGAGATAAGGAAAATATGCTCATCGACAAATGTATCCTCATAAACGTCTTCCTCCTCCAAACTTGGAAAATCAGATATGAGCTCCGCAAAGATCAATGATTTCTTCGATTTCGCTAAAATGAATTCAAAATCGAACTCTTGAAAAATAACAATACATTTATTGTATTTTCCCCCAATCATCCTTCTAGTGAGAAAGAACTAAAATGGATTGATATGAGCTACAACCAAGGTTTGGCAAAGGAGAATGTAATGTCTCAATCTCTGAACTGCATGAATGGTGGCCAAGGCAACCTTCTCCACATGGGAATAATGGAGTTCTGCATCAATAAGGTTTCAGCTCAAATAATATATGACATGCTCCTGAACCAAAACCATACCAATCGTCTCCATGGAGGCAGCAACTTAAATCAAGAAATCACGGTTATAGTCAGGTGGACTAAGCACGGGGGCCGATGCTAAGGCTTTCTTAAGAGAATCAAAGGACTATTGGGCTCGCTCATCCTAGTAAAAATGAGTGTCCTTATTTAAAATACACATAAAGCCTTTAGTCAAGTTGGCATAATTAACTACGAATCTCTGCAAGAAATTTTCCATGCCTTGCAAATAGTCTAATATTGCATGGGGGAGACAACTGAAGTATTGCCTCAACCTTTAAGGGATACACTCTTATACCCTCATTGGATATGATGAACCCTAGCAAGCGACCGACAGACACGCAAAATATGCACTTATGAGGATTTAAACGCACTTGGTAATGGTGGCATCTTTCGAACACTAACCTCAAATGGTATGGATGATGCACTCTCAAATGAGAATGAGCAGCAAGGTCATCCAAATACACTTCGATAACCATTTTGAGATCATGAAAATTTAAGCTCATAGCCCAATAAAATGTAGCTCCAGCATTTTTAAGGATGAAAGGCATCTTTCAATATGCAAAAGTACCCCAAAGACAAAAAAATGAGGTCTTATGTTGATCCTCGGGTTTGATCTAAATCTGATTATATCTAGAAAAATCGTCCATAAAGAAGAATACATCACTTCCTGCACACTCATCCAAAATTTGATCAATAAATGGTGTAGGAAAATTATCCTTAGGACAAGAACGATTTAAATCATGGAAATCAATGCATTTACGGATCGATCCCTACTTCTTATCAACCAGAATGGGATTTGAAACCCACTCTGTCAAGGGAACGGGATAGTTAAAACTGTTTTTTAACAGTTTCTCTATCTCATCCTTAATGGCGGGTGCTTTTCTAGGATTCACCACACACAAATGTTGTCAAATCGGCTTTACATTCGAATAGGTTTTAATCTCATGCTTGATAATACAAGGGTCAATACCTGGCATTTCCTCATATGACCAAGCAAATATGTTGAGAAAATATTTAAATGGCTCGATATACTCCTTGATCTGATCAGGGGAACAACCCGCCCCAATGTAGACATTCTCAACTTTGCCAGAATCACGAGAAATATTGATAGGAATAGTAGGTTATAAATTTTCCATGTTCCCATTGGCCATCTGACGAGGAGAGCTCAATGGAACCATGGGACTACCAATGTTCTTGCTAAGAATCTCCGTAAATTCATCACGCTCCATACGGTCGAGTTTACGAAGAAAATATGATCGATGATGTAACTCTTCTCAAGGTGGCTCAACCCCAGACATGGCCTAAATAATGGCTTCATTAGATGGAAAAACATCGTCGAGGCAATCATGTGCATGAGAGGACTCAACTTACCATGCAGGAAGCACATACCAGTCGTTCTCCTCCATTCGCAAAGAGGAAGGACCAAGCTCTATGACTTGATCAAGATTTGCTAGATATGATACCATCATTGCAGGCAACGACACATCCATTTCGATATGTCCAATTGAAGGACTCGGTGAAGGAATAATCCAAGAATCTTCCATATGGGTAGTGCGAAAAGACATTGAATTCAATGAGGATGAATCCCGACCAAAACTAGATCCGATCATAAGAACGAGTGCAGGATAGCTAAAGGTTCCCATAAGAGACGGATACATACGCACACCCACACTCCCAATTGTCGGCTAATACTGATCGATAATTTGGATAGAAGTTCCCGATGATGCATTAACATTCGGATTATGGAATGACGTCTGATCAATTGTAATGATATTCCCATTAAATGGAACGCATGTCACTTGAAAGAGAGAAGAGGCTATGACTTGCATACTCTACATCCAATTCCATCCCAACAAGATATTGTAGTCAAGGGGTGCATCAACCACCTCGACCTTGATCGCGACGGTCTTCCCTCCCAATTGGACCTTAAGAAAAGGAAGAATCTCGTGTGGCCGAAATGATCTACCATCGAAAATTGTCAACATAGTAGCATATTGAGACAACTCAGGAGAACCAAAACCCTTCCAATGTGATAAAGACATTATAGAAGCAGTAGCACCTTCATCAACGATAGTGTGTTTGACAGTCATATTAAGACACTCTACATGAATCAAAAGAGACACATAGTAAGGAAAGCGAGGTTGTATTCCCATGAATTCAAATTTGATAATAGAGGAAGAGTTATCATCATTAACCCCAAGAGTAGAGAGCAAGGCTCTCCTTTGCGGATTACAAGTATGAAGTACTTCAAGCACGGACATTGCACAAAACGTTTGGCCCAAATCCTCGACAACAAAATGGTTTTGGGTGGCTCAGGCATTAGGATTGTGTCCTAAGCACTTTAGGAATCCCTTAAGAATGTGAGGTGAAACTTTAGGTTTATCCGTAGGTTTTTTTATACTCAAAAGGCTCTTGGGTCGAGCGGGTTTCTTTCCAAGGTTCGGTTGTAATGAACCATAATCCTTCAAATGAGTCACAACCTTAGCAACACACACCATGTTGATGCAACCATGACCAGTATTGGCCTGCGACGGATTATGATCTCCACCCGATGCACAATGAGGATCAATGGTCCTTGAGTTCATATTTTGATTGTTAGGTAAAGGATTAGTTACCACGGTTGGGCCCTGTGATATGAACCTCAAGGCATATTTCATACGAGGGAAAAAGTGAGTGAGGTGGTCCTCCTTACATAACTTGCAAGGAAACTTTACCTTATGTTTAGTCCGCTTTCCCCCCCCAGCATTACGAGTGTTCTTGTCATTATAATTAGCATTTTTCATTATTATTCCCGCCCTTACTTCTATTTTTTTCCTTTTTCGTATTCTTTCCAGGATGTTGGTTTCCCTTTGGGTCCGATGATTGCATGGAAAGTACACTCACCGATTGGGTAGGTTGAGACGAAGCCATGGCTTGTTCCGACGCATATTGATTAATTGAAAAATGACTCACTTGTTTCACAACCAAATCCGCAGGTTTGGTACTTGTAGATCCCACAATGCCATTAGCACGTGGCCCAAGCTTGACCTTGGGATCAAAACTAGATTGTGAAACATTAGGTATAATCTCATACAAAATTTGGGGTTGAGCGTAGATCAAATCCAACTCTTGTGCTCTAAAGATTGCTTGTTCCTCGTTTTGGACCCCGGATGTAGAAGCATCCTTCACGATGTAAGGTAATAATGACTTGAGGAACCACTCAAGGAGAAATTTTGGTGGTATAAAGGCTTTAATCAACCACTTCCATCTACGCCACTCCTGAATATGATCCAAGATATGTGTGGCTTTGTTTCGTCGAAATGTCGACAAGAGTTCAATACCAACATCGTAATGTACGGGTAGCTGGTGATTGAGGAAAGTCATGGAAAGGTCATCAAATAAAGTGTATTCCTCCCTTGGTAACTCAATATACCATTTCGCTGCAGGCCTGGTGAGGGTGCGGTGAAATAGCCTCAAACAGATTGAATCATCATGTAAGGAATCGGAAGAGCACCAAAGGTGAAAATTAGTGACATGCTCACTAGGATATTCTCCAGCTTTACGCTCGAACTTGCGAGTGTCTGAAGGAAGCTTGTTAGGGATGGCCGACCAGGCCGAGTCATCAGATATCGGATTGTTCATAAGCCTCAATAAGTCAGGTAAGTTCAATGTTGCGAGGAAAGGGAGCCTAGGTTGAGCCAATATTTTCCATGCTCCTTGATAGTTCTGGTTCATGTAAGGTTGATTGCTATAAATACCATGGCCTTTGACATAATAATCTCCTCCCATTTGACCCATATAGGGCTGCATGGAAGCAGTGTGATATGGGATACCTTGATTATGTGGTGCTACAAAGCCATATTTGGAAGAGTAAGCAGGTTGTTGATACCCGTACCCATAGGGTTGATATTTATTTCGATATTGCGGTCCATAAGACTATCCATGAGAAGCTCCATAAGGTGTCCCATGGGATGTCTCAATTATAGTGGCCCTCAGCTTCAACGCATATAGCGACTGTGTTGTCCAACCCCTACCTAGCCAAGATACCTACACAATAACCTGTACGAAGTACCCCCTCGATATCCTAGGTAAGGAAACTAAGGTCACCTCAATATAATCAATGCTCAAGTGAACATTTGCAGGTGGGATTGACCGCATGGGAAAGGTAGCGAATCCTAAAAATCT
>LPNX010316246.1:0-17443 GCA_001517045.1 Pseudotsuga menziesii | reverse complement strand
CAATACTTGCTCTTGCTATAGTGATGAAATGGAAGATACACCAAATGGATGTCAAGACTGCTTTCTTAAATGGTGTAGTAGAAGAAGAAGTGTATGTAGAGCAGTGACTCAGTTTTGGGACATATGACAGGGAGTCTCATGTGTGTAGATTGAAGAAAGCCCTGTACAGCTTGAAACAGGCACCCAGGACATGGTACGACAGAATTGATGGATTTCTATCCAGTTTGGGATTTACCAAAAGTAAAGCAGATTCCAACCTTTACTACAAGTATGAATATGCTAACCCAGTGATACGCCTATTATATGTAGATGATCTGTTTGTAACAAGTATGGATGGGTTGATTGCTGATACGAAGAGAAAGCTTGCTTCTGAGTTCGAAATGAAGGACTTGGGTATGATGCACTATTTTCTAGGCATGGAGGTGTGGCAGAATGCGGATGAAATATCCCTCGGACAAGGGAAGTATGCAGTAGATTTCCTTAAGATATTCAACATGATGGACTGCAAGGCCATGACCACACCTATGGGATCGAACTTGAAGTTATTGAGTGATGCTTCATCAGAAATGATTGACGCTATGATGTATCATCAGATGATTGGGTCCTTGATGTACCTGACTAAAATGAGACCAGATATTTGCTTTTCTTTGAACACCTTGAGCCAGTTCATGATAGATCCAAGACATGTTCACTTGGTTGCTTCAAATCATATTCTGAGGTACCTGAGGGGTATAGTTGATTATGGGCTCAAGTATGAGGTGAATCAGAATATTAACCTAGAGGGTTATGTTGATTTAGATTGGGCATGAAGTGCCATTGATAGGAAGAGCACTTCAGGATGTTGCTTCAGTATGGGATTAGGTGTGATCTCTTGGTTTAGTAGGAAGCAATCATGTATGGCACTAAGTATAGCTGAAGTAGAGTATGTCGCAACTTGTTCAGATAGTTGTGAGGCAGTATGGTTGAGGAAGCTACTGTCTGATTTATTTGATCTCCAGTTGGATGCTACTTGTATATATTGCGACAACCAAAGTTGTGTGAAGTTTTCAGAGAACCCGGTGTTCCATGACAAGTTGAAGCATATCGAGATCAAGTATCACTATATCAAGGATATGGTGTAGAAAGGAGCAGTGAATCTCGAGTATGTTGTGATAGACAAACATATAGATGATGTGTTGACTAAGCCATTAGCCAGGGTGAAGTTTGAGTACTTTATGGAGAAGCATGGTGTTCTCCAGATCGAGGTTCCCTCCAAGGGGAATTGATGATTCTGTGAGCCATTCTAACATGGTGAGAGGATTGGTTCCTTCCATGGTCAAATGTAATGGCTGAGCCATTCTATCATGATGAGAGGATTGGTTCCTTGCATGTCATATATGATTGCTGAGCCATTCTGATGTGACTATAGGATTGATTCCTACATGATTAGATATAAGTGTTGAATTCCATTCTTGGAATGGAGGCACCTGGACAGTTACCAGGAATACTCAGTCTAGGATTGAGCGCCATTCTGATGTGACTATAGGATTGGTTCCTACATGATCAGATATAAGTGCAGATCCATTCTGATGTGACTATAGGATTGGTTCCTACATGATCAAATATAAGTGCAGAGCCCTTCTAACATGCTGGATTGGTTCCTCACATGGTTAGATGTAAGTGCAGAGCCCTTTCGACATGTAGGTAGGATTGGTTCCTCACATGGTTGAATGTAAGTGCTGGGCCTTTCTGACATAGATGACTGCATCGGTTCCTCTCATGGTCAGATGTGACTATTGGGCCTTTCTGACATAGATGACTGGATTGATTCCTCTCATGGTCAGATGTGAGTGATGGGCATGCATTTCTGACATGGTGTTGGATGTGTTCCTCTCATGGTCAGATGTAAGTGCTAGGAGAGCCATTATGACTTAGGGTCATATATAAGTGCTGAAAAAGACCTACATGGAGGCTAGGCCTACAACCAACATGAAAAAGGGCTGGCTCTATAGAAATTCTTGTGATGAGAAGAATAAAGAGATAGAACCTATGATGATGATCTAGCGGAGATGTTCCATAACTAGAGATGATCCAGATCGAGTGATGAACCAGATCTAGTGATGATGATCCAGATCCAGTGATGGTCTAGATCTAGTGATGATGATCTAGATCAAGATGAAGATGAATTGAAGATGACGAGGACTTGATGATGATCTAAATGATACAGAGAAGAATACTTGTGTTGATAGATTGTGTCGAGAGAATACCTTCCTAGTTAAGAGGGAGTGTTGATGTAATTGTAACTTCGAAATACCTTATGTATTCTACCCCGATATTTATTCCGGGAAGTGTTTGTAATGTAATTGATTCATGTCATGCCCCGATGTTTCGATCGGGATTTTCTATAATGTAAACAAGTTATGTCAAGACATTGTGGGTAACCCTCCTATTGTTCAAGGGTTAAAGTCCCCGCAGTTGCGGGGCCCTAGGGTTATTAGACTCTCCTAGTAAAGTCGGCCCTAGTGAGTTATTGTAAGGTCATGAATTAGTATAAATAGAGAGTGAGCCTCTCTATTTATCATACATTTACCCACACTCAATTGTAGCACATAGATGAGGGAGAAGAAGTTGTTGGTGTAGAAATAAAGAGGCTACTGTTGTTGAGATAACATCTTACTCTTTTGGGGTTTTACTTTTGGTGTTGATTCTATCTCTGAGGAAGTTGAGGGGTTTTCTCCATTTATGGTTTCCCCAAGGAAAAACACTGTGTTCATTGTCTCTTGTGTTTGATTACTATGCTTGTTATTCTCTCAGTTAAAGATCCTAATATAATGGTAGCTTGAATGATAAAAATCTAACATAAACAAGACAAGCATGCTATATAATGGTGTTATACCTACTCTAGCATATATAATCAATAATGTATAAGCAATTAAAAGAATCCATGGATTAAATATTCATTTAAATGCACATCATTGGATAGGAAAATATACTTCTATTAACATAAATCAGAGATTACATGAATGACAACCTCTGTCGGCACATCTGCGAACCAGAGAAACTGAGTCCTCCACCTGGGCCTCCACCACCTCAATCCTCCATCTCTCAAAAGAAAGATCACAAGAAAAGGCAAGATTAAGAAGAATACAAAGTTCTCCAGGGGACAAACGGATGTAGAGTCAAGTATAAGCAAGCTACGACAACAATGGACTATAGTTTTCTTGCTCTTCAATTCTCCTCCTTCAATGTATCGAAAGGGTTCCTTATATAGTTCTTCAATGGGGTAATGGAAGGTCAAATATAAGTGATCTTGAGGCATATGAAAGGCCATGAGACAAGTGAATAGGATCCACATCAAGGAAAACTACAAAAATATTTGTCCTTTTTCACACATCTCTATGTACATGGGTTTAAGGGTTATATCCGTGTGTATACATGAGAAGGGGTTTAAAAGTCTCTTACAACAAATAATGAGTGTTTTTAGAAATGATCTTGGAAACATCAAAGGTACAAAAACGGTCCATGGGATCCAAAGCGTCTGCATAGGGATAGGGAAGGCCATAAATGTGTGATCTACCATGTGTGGTAAAATCAGTTGTAACAACTGTAATATGTGTGTTCTTCATGTGACTTATTGAGTGTTGTTCATGTAACTTATTGGGCATATTTCAAGTCGTGACTTTCCCTCTAGATGTTGCAAGGCTCCTCTTCCTAGTAGGAATTTATAGTATTTCTTATTCCATGTCATTTATAATGTGCACCTAATTAGAAGTTTGTATAGCTTGATGCTTGATTTCATTAATATATTTTATGGCCAACAAACAAAGTATATCTTTCTCATGTCGATTATTTTCTTAATACTTTAATGGATAGTATTAATGCATCATTCACATGAAACTAGTGATAAGGAGAAAAAAAGTCTACATCTATGGAAATTTTTCCTCTTGGTCTATGGTTTTTCCTTGGGTGGCATGTCGATTATCTTTTTAATACTTTAATGGATAGTATTAATGCATCATTCACATGAAACTAGTGATAAGGAGAAAAAAAGTCTACATCTATGGAAATTTTTCCTCTTGGCCTATGGTTTGTCCTTGGGTGGTGCCCTGTGAGATTATTCAGGCCTTCCAATGTTGAATAATTGAATTAGTTCTATGGTTAGTTGGAAGGATATGTCTATAGATTAAGGTTTTCCCTTTGTTATATAGAAGTAAGTTGAGTGATTCTGTATTGGATTGATTTGTAAAAGTTTAGGCATTTGGTTATTGATTAAAAAAATGCTATTTTTATGAGTGGTATGTATGTTTTGAATCTTATTTTTTGTTGCATTCTGAAATAATTGAATTTTTCCTCAATGTACATCTAGATAAAACAAAGTTTGCAAAATTTGTCGGTTGATTTGTCATTTCAAGAATTGTGGAGTTTGTCTAAATTTTATAGGTATTTTCCAAGAGACTGTAAAAATGTCAATTGTTCTCTCATAACAGATTTGTGGAATTTTTTTTGAAGTCTTAAAGAAATATTTAGGCATGTCTTTCATCCAATATTTCAAAAAACTAATAGTTTGGATGCAGGTTCTCGTCTTAAATTGTAGCAACATTTTCTTTTCCTCATGATATAGGCCTATGCAATTTTACTACTCTTGATGTTTTGATGGTGCGACTTAGACTTGCAGTGAATGCAGTGAATAGGAGAGTTCATTGCATGTTGGAATTGATATGGTCATTTTGGGGGAGGGTTTTTGAGTCGTGGATGTTTTTGTTTTGCCTAGTTTTCATGGATTGTTGTGGAGTTCATTTCAGTGGCTGAGTTATGTGCTGAATTGGTGAGCTCTCCATATCTTGCTTGAGATTTCTTTGCACCTTGGTGTATATTTTGTGGTGTTGGAAGATTCTCCTAGAGGGTCGAAATCAATTTTTGGCTCGGAATTTCCATTATGGACGAGGTGACAATGGTGATATTGAGGTCGATATTGCAGGTGCATGTGTTAATGTGTACTCTATGACTAAGAATTAGAAGGCAGACATAGCAGAGCTCATAGGCTCGCTTACACAAGGAATGGTCAAACCAATTCAATTGATTAATTGGAAGAAATTACAATATATAGATGTAGCTTATCACAACAAACCAACAGCTAGATCCATAAGAAGTGGATCTGAAACCTCTTCATACTAAATATAGAAAGGACACATCAACCCTAAACCTAGATACTCGGCAAGAATTTCTACACTATTCCAACATAACCCCTTAATGTAGAAATGGATTTTCTACCACACCTAATTTCTGCCTAAGTATCTCAAAGTGAATCTTTCCAACAGGTTTAAAAGTCGCGTACAAAAAATAATGAGTGTTTTTAGAAATGATCTTGGAAACATCAAAGGTACAAAAATGGTCCATGGGATCCAAAGCGTCTGCATAGGGATAGGTAAGGCCATAAATGTGTGATCTACCATGTGTGGTAAAATCGGTTGTAACAACTGTAATATGTGTGTTCTTCATGTGACTTATTGAGTGTTGTTCATGTAACTTATTGGGCATATTTCAAGTCATGATTTTCCCTCTAGCTGTTGCAAGGCTCCTCTTCCTAGTAGGAATTTATAGTATTTATTATACCATGTCATTTATAATGTGCACCTAATTAGAAGTTTTTATAGCTTGATGCTTGATTTCATTAATATATTTTATGGCCAACAAACAAAGTATATCTTTCTCATGTCAATTATTTTCTTAATACTTTAATGGATAGTATTAATGCATCTTTCACATGAAACTAGTGATAGGGAGAAAAAAAGTCTACATCTATGGAAATTTTTCCTTGGGTGGCATGTCGATTATCTTTTTAATACTTTAATGGATAGTATTAATGCATCATTGACATGCAACTAGTGATAGGGAGAAAAAAAGTCTACATCTATGGAAATTTTTCTTCTTGGCCTATGGTTTGTCCTTGGGTGGTGCCCTGTGAGATTATTCAGGCCTTCCAATGTTGAATAATTGAATTAGTTCTATGGTTAGTTGGAAGTATATGTCTATAGATTAAGGTTTTCCCTTTGTTATATAGAAGTAAGTTGAGTGATTCTGTATTGGATTGATTTGTAAATGTTTAGGCATTTGGTTATTGATTAAAAAAATGTTATTTTGATGAGAGGTATGTATATTTTGAATCTTTTTTTTTGTTGCATTCTGAAATAATTGAATTTTTCCTCAATGTACATCTAGATAAAACAAAGTTTGCAAAATTTGTCGGTTTATTTGTCATTTCAAGAATTGTGGAGTTTGTCTAAATTTTATATGTATTTTCCAAGAGACTGTAACAATGTCAATTGTTCTCTCATAACAGATTTGTGGAATTTTTTATGAAGTATTAAAGAAATATTTAGGCATGTCTTTCATCCAATATTTCAGAAAACTAATAGTTTGGATGCAGGTTCTCATCTTAAATTGTAGCAACATTTATTTTTTCTCATGATATAGGCCTATGCAATTTTACTACTCTTGATATTTTGATGGTGCGACTTAGACTTGCGGTGAATGCAGTGAATAGGAGAGTTCATTGCATGTTGGAATTGATTTGGTCGTTTTGGGGGAGGTTTTTTGAGTCGTGGATGTTTTTGTTTTGCCTAGTTTTCATGGATTGGTGTGGAGTTCATTTCAGTGGCTGAGTTATGTGGTGAATTGGTGAGCTCTCCATATCTTGCTTAAGATTTCTTTTCACCTTGGTGTATATTTTGTGGTGTTGGAAGATTCTCCTAAAGGGTCGAAATCAATTTTTGGCTCGGAATTTCCATTATGTACGAGGTGACAATGGTGATATTGAGGTAGATATTGCAGGTGCATGTGTTAATTTGTACTCTATGACTAAGAATTAGAAGGAGGATAGAGCAGAGCTCATAGGCTCGCTTACACAAGGAATGGTCAAACCAATTAAATTGATTAATTGGAAGAAATTACAATATATAGATGTAGCTTATCACAACAAACCAACAGCTAGATCCATAAGAAGTGGATTTGAAACCTCTTCATACTAAATATAGAAAGGACACATCAACCCTAAACCTAGATACTCGGCAAGAATTTCTACATTATTCCAACATACCCCCTTAATGTAGAAATGGATTTTCTACAAGACCGAATTTCTGCCTAAGGATCTCAAAGTGAATCTTGCCAACAGGTTTGGTATATATGTCAGCGCCATTATCACTTGTGTTACAATAAATAAGTTTAATTTCCTTAGACTCAATCTTTTCTCTGATAAAATGATGTTGCAGTTCAATGTGTTTTGTCATTGCATGATAAATAGGGTTGTGTGCCAATTTGACTGCACTTTGATTATCACAATGTACTTTTGTGGGTTATGTTTGTTTTTCTCTAATGTCTTTGAGAATCCTCCTCAACCAGACAGCTTCACATGTTGCACTATACATGGATTTGTATTCATCTTCTGTGGATGATAGAGAAATAGTTGACCGTTTGTTGTTGCTCCATGATACGACTCTGGATCCAATGTTGAATGCATATCTTGTAGTAGATATTATGTCATCTAGATTTCTTTCCCAATTAGAATAAAAAAAACCTACCAATTGAACATCAAACTTATTAGTGTATAAAAGAACAAATTTCATTGTCCCTTTCATATATCTAAGGAATTTATTTGCTGCAATCCAATTGCTGTCATTTGGTTTAGCCATAAATTGGCTCAAAATGTTGACTGCATATGATATATATGGTCTTGTGGTAGTGAGATAATTCAGGCTTCCCACCAACTGTCAATACAAAGTACCATCTGCATCCTTTGATCCATCTTGACTGCATAACTTCACATTTTGTTCTAAAGGAATTGTTGATACTTTACAATCACTCCTGTTGAATCTATTCAATATTTCCCTTACATACTTACTTTGAGTGACCATAGTTTTTCTAGCTTCTCTCTATTGGGGCATGGACCTTAACGATCCTTAATTTTGGTAACTCTGCAGTTTTGACGCGAAGCTTGTAAGCGGAGTTACGACTCAAAATAGTCTTAGGGGTTTCGGGGTTGGGTCGAAACCCCTCTTGTTGTAAATAACCCATGGTTTGAGCCCGGGGTTTATGGTTTTGGGGTGCCCATGGTTTAAGCCCATGGTTTTGTAATGGTGCACTTGTATAAATAGGCACTTATGTAAAGGAGTTAGGGTAGGATTTTAATGTATGATGATGTGATGCGAAGCTAAGGCCTATTTTTGAAAGGTTAAGTCCCAGCTGTGTGTGTGGATGACCTTTACAGCTACGTGCACAGAGGGTTTTGGGTGATTGACAATATCTATAGCTAAGTGCGTAGATTTGGGGAATTGAAGCGATTTGCAGCTGAGTGCGCAGATCAGAACTGTGGTTTTTTTGTAAAGAGTTGAATATAAACGCAGTTTTGTGGACGTAGACCCTACACTGGGGGTGAACCACGTATATGTTATGTCATGGTGGTTCTGTTGTTTTGTTCTGTTCTGTTTATGCATCTGTTAAGTAGATAAAGAATAAAGTAAGATAAGCTGTTAAATAATAAATTCACTGTGAATTCCCAGTTAAGGGTTAAGCAAGTAACTGTATGTTTAAAAAAACTATGAAGCTAGTTAAGTGAATGTTGAAGCTATTTATTGTATGATTATTATTTGTAAGACTAAAGGTACATTAATATCCCTCTTGCGCCTGCAGAAACTTGATTCTGCAGCAGCCCATAGCTGTTTCGGGTGAGACTGCAACCTATTCGCAGGTTTTTGCTGAAAGGGCCAACACTATGGGTCTTTTTGTTGGTGTGAAGATAGCAGTATAGAACCCGGGTCTGCCCTAAGCCCAACAAATTGGTTCCGTTGCCGTTTGAACTCAGTATCTGCTCAAGAGAGATCTACGTCGTACCTAGAGGGATATGTTTTGGAGGCCCTCCATGAAAGAAATTGGTGACTGGATTGAAGAGACTTATTTGAAATTTGCTAAACAAGAAAATAACGATCCTCATCGTAGCTCAGATGAATTTTTACAAAGGTAAGTTTTTTCTGATATATATGAAATTTTCTTTGGTAGTATCCACATAGAATTGCACTAGTGGTTATCTAGGTTAACAGAAAGAAAGACAAAATTCAAAGAAGATCAGTTTCCCGACTGGACCCCAGCAAGAATTAATATATTGAAAAGGGTGAACAATGTGATATCCCAAGCTGTTGATTTATGGACAACGCAAAACCTTAAATCATTTGTGACAAAGTTTTCCATTGACACAAGTACTTCCTTCACCGAAGCTGAATGACAATTTTTCAAAGACTAAGGGGTAAGTCCTTGAATTCATTTAGTTTGAAAATTAAAATGCTCTTGGTTGAAAAAGGTATATTGATTATTGAATCCGACTATTAGATTTAGTACTACTAACTTATGTTTGGAAGTGAAAGTGACTTTGACGAGCAAAGTGGTTTGCTGCGAAGCGGTAAAAGATACAAGAGAAATATTGGATCCTATACCCTAGGTCAAAATACCGAGTATACCCCAGTAAGTCCAGAAGAATCTGAGTCTGAATAAACCCCTTCTGTAAGAAACCCTCCTGTAACCCCGCAGCGAAGATCTGTTATCCCTGAGAACCCGTCGCAGTCTGAAAGTAGCCCTAGCCCAAGTATTCCTGTCGTAGGTCAATCTACTTCAGCAAGTTCCTCTCCTTCTCCCCCTCCCTCCCCCTTTAGATCCAACATGGCCCATATGAATGATGATATCAAACTACCAGTATTTAAAGGAACTGGATCAGAGGATCCATAATAGTTTTGGTTCTTATGCAAAGCTGTGTGGACTGCTAAGAATATTATCGACCAAGACATAAGAAGAGCGCAGCTGGTCATTTCTTTTAGAGACCGGGATTTGACCTGGTTTATGAAGTTCTCTAGTACTCAGAACCATGTCTTGGATGATATTAAAACAACAATGATCAAAGATTTCAACAAGCCTAAATCAGAGTCACAGTGCATAACTGAACTGAAAGAAATTTAGTAGAGGCAAGGTGAATCAGTTTGGGAATTTGATCAGAGGTTCAAAGTTCTGCTAGATCAAGTTAGCTTCACTATTGGACAAGAACAGCATAAGGAATGGTTCATTGCAGGATTATTACCTCATATCAGAACTCCACTCATGCAACAGAAGGTTTTTGATCAGCAAGAGGCTTTGGAGATTGCCATGAAACTTGAGACAACTCCTGTTGGAGATAATTCTGGAATAGCCCAAATACAAGCCCAGTTAGCAGAAATGGATTTGGAGCTTCGCGATATGAAAAAAGGGAAAGCTACTCACGAAGAAGTTTAGTGTACATGATGCAAGACAGAAGGTCATGACAAAGAACAATGTCTTGCACTAAGGAATTATTTGAATACTGGTGCACCGAACCCGTTTAACCCTAATGTCCTGTATTGTGAGATCTGTAGAACAACTGGCTAGCATCGACCTGAAGATTGCTATCTGTTGCAGAGATATGTTCAAACACCTAAGAATCCCTATTGCAAGTTCTGTAAGTTAGTTGGACACAATGAAGATGAATATCGCAGCTTTGACCTCATGAGAGAGTGAACCTATGATGCTTATAGGGTAATGATGGATATGGTTACCGCAGTGGTCGAGGTAGTTTCAGAGGTCGTGGTCGTGGTGGTATGCCTGGAGGAGGCCAAGGCCAGGTTATTGTCTATAATTGCAATCAGTCAGGACATCTAGCTAGAGACTGTCGGAACCCAACTACGACATGTCAATATTGCAGAGCAGTCGATCATGTGATTGAGCAATGCCCACAGTTGATAGCCAAGATCCAAGAACGAAATGGCACCCCTAGTCAGAATGTTTAGATGATTGTTGTAGAGAAAATATCTGTCCCAACCATTAACATTGTTACAAGAAGTGGAGCTATGACGCAACTGCAGAATACGGGGAAACAGCCTATCGAAGCTTGGGTCCACAAGACCCCAGAGAAAATTCCATCCTTCGATGTTGAAAGAGAAAAAGAAACAATTATAGAAGCTCAAAAATACTTTGCTGAGCCGAGAAAATCAGTAGCCACCACACAACAACATCAAAAACAAGCTTTGCCCGATCAAGTAAGTACACTGTCATCATTTCTACAGAGTTGTATCAAGCTATTAAGAAAAATGAATGCTTTGAATGAATTATAGAAAGTTATTCAGTCCTACGAACCTCAGCGAAGCTCTGATAGGAAAAATGTTAATAGAATTAGAAGGACTAGAAGAGAAATGAGATTGCATGCTCAGATAGGAGATTATGACATGACTTATATCATCTTAGATCTGGGATCAGAAGTGAATGTCCTAAATAGACAGAATTGGGAACAATGGGAAAACCTAAGCTTGAATGGTCCCCTATCCAGTTTAGATTATCCAATCAACAGAAGATTGTGCCCTTGGGAAGATTCCTTAGTGTACCAGTAGACATTGATGGAGTCAATACCTTAGCAGACTTTGAAGTCATTGAGATAATTGATGATAGTAACCCCTATCCAACCTTGCTAGGAATTGAGTGGGAAATAGACAATGATGCAGTAATCAACCTTAAGAAGAGACAGATGACTTTTAAAGGGAAAGTTTTGAGAGTCATAGTACCATTGGACCCTTCTCAAGGAGAAAGGTATACATAACCAATCAGAGATGAAGATCAGGATGTTTTGGATCATATTTACAACATGACAACCAAAGAAGGAGATTAGGTTAACCCTACTACTGAAGGTATAATGGATTGGCAGTATGATAGTTCTTGCATGAATGATTTAGACGAAGGTCTAGAGAATTGGAAGAATAGACTCTAAGAGCTACATGGACATCGATGTGCTAGAATCACCAAATGTCTCAGATGGCTTAGCTCACAGAAAAGAGCCTTGCCTACCTTTGATGGCTTGACAGACCCAGGAGAATTTATTATACAAATCTCAGAGCAAGTACCTGACTCCCAGAAAATGGAAACTCCCGATTCCGCATTCAGAGCCACAGCAGCCAGATGGTGGAATGGTAACAAAAAGTCCATTCATAGCTGGGAAACTTGTCAAAATTTTCTTCACCTGAGATTCATGGATCAACCTTAGGAGGTGCGAAGCAGATTTGATGGTAAGACTAGCCGCCAGGAACATTTGGAGCAGTGCTACGAAGCATGGAAGCACGTACCTCATGAAGAATGGGTACATAGGTTTGTGCACACTCTAGAACCTGTAGCAAAGAACTGGTATGCAGAGGTTGAACTTCGCCATGGTACTATAAGATGGGATAGTCTTGTTGATAGTTTTGTGCTCACATTTTATATTAATGAGGTTTGTCCTGCTTTGGACGTAGCTATTAGGTTGATCCATACTAACGTGTTTAGTGATAAATAAATAGCTGAATACCAACCTGATTGGAAGGAACAAGAAGCTCATGTAGTAGAATGTTATAACCTTGCAATTGACGAGGATGATGACCCACGCAGCATAAACATTCCCGAGTGCGGAGTACATGAATCTATGTCAAGGCTTGTGTCAATATGTATCGAAGCCAAAGTTACTGGTTGTACTGAAGAAGAAAATTGTGTCCAAGCCTAAAATCCGACTGTTGGAAAAAAATCAGGTTTGGCGGCGCCAGTACGTTAACTACATTAACTGCTTGTCATGACGCGATTTTGGGAAATCTACCACTGTTTGGACAAGATCTCTGTCAGATTTGGTGCCTTCAATGCACAATTATTGCAGATTTGGACGTTGGATTCTATAAGAAGACACCTAGACCCGTGACTTCCGCATTAGACATTTTCTTGAGCTTTACAGTTCAGTCCATGTCAGCTGATTGCGAAGTTTAGGAATTGTTGAGAGAATTTGAATAGAGGGATCTATAGAACCTTATGAGCAATCCACCTGCATCTGCACCTCATAAAGAAACTCCCCTAGCGTCGGTTCAGCCAATGCAGACATGATCTAGCAGGAAGAAGTTTAAACCAGAAGTTCTCTCTAAGCGAAATGAAGACAGACACAAGCCATCAGGAAAGACACCGGAGGAACCTGGGATGAATCCTTCTGGTTCAGTAGAGATCCCACCTGAAGGTTTTGAAGAATTTAGTGAGGATGAGAACATTGCATCGCAGTGTCCACCATATCTTTAGCCTGCTCAACCAGGAGTTCAGCCACCTCAGTGGACAACAAAGTTCACATTACACACCCCTTCACTGCCACAGGGTGTGCAGTTGGTCGGAACCATGACAAGGAAAATAGACCGGCTTAAGTACACCGACCACGATACAAATGATTGTGGTAAATCTCCACAGTTCACACCTGGGATATACTTTCACTATGTCCACTATCCAGAGACTAGATTGACATTATTAGAAGTGAAACAGTGGGCTGCTGGCTTGGAGAAAGATGGTTTGTTGAAGATGCTCAATGTTCCCCACTTCGGTTGCAAAACGTAGGTGACCATGGTGGTCAAGCAATTATTGGAATTGGTGCATGATGGGCACCTATGGATAGGAAACCAAAAAAAATCCATCACTAGAGAACTCATTCACCAGATTATGGGCTTGCCGAAGGAAGGGCCTGATCCTAGCATTGAGTTTATGGGAAAACATGAAGACGCAAAGCTAGCACAGAGCATGAAGGAATGCTTTGGGCTGACGAAAGGAAAGTGAGGTATCAAACCTCAACCATTCGGCATCAGAACATTCTATTCACCACAGAGCTCTTAGCATGCAAGCTAATGCGGAAGTGTAGACCAAATGAAGTATCTACCCCGATCGTCAGTATTGCTGCGAACTGTGCCGAAGGATACAATTACAAATGGGTAGAGTACATTGCCAAGGAATTCCTCGAAGATGCCTGCGATGCATAGGAGAAAGGTAGACCCTTTCACTACTCATGGTTGTTAGTTATTATTGCACTCGTAGGATGGAAAGAACCCACCGAGGCATAATTTGTTGATGTGCCTCTGCAAATGCCTAGCACGGCAAGGTACGCATCTTTGTGGGTGTCGCAGGATAAAACCTTCCAGCAGATGATGAACTACATGTTTTCCTTCTACGCAATGAATATCTCCTATGAGATCCTGAAGACACCTCGGCTCAGTAATGAGCTATTCTCTCAGTATGCAGCAGTGGCCAACTTCAGGGCTGACACGCATCATGTCTTCATCCAGGCCCACGTAGATAACAAGCACAAATGGTCAAAGTTTCCATATATGGTGAACGAGGAAGACATCCTCGCAGTAGTTAAGCAGTGGCTAGCTAAATGGATGAAAGACATAGGAACAAAGACCAACATACTAGTTTCTCCAGTGACAGATGTGGGCACAGGTCCTAGTTAGACGCAGCAGCAAGACCCACTAGAAGAAAGTGAAGAACAAAGTGAGTCACAGTAGAGTGGAGATGACCTTGGTGGTGATAGCAGAGGGGATGATGAAGAAGAAGAATCATTCAAGACAATCTCTGACCCCAATCGACTAGATAAGTGCAAATCGCCAAAGGCAGAGGAAGTGACTAAACCTCAGTTCAAAAAGAATGCGAAGGCGTCAAAAGGGAAGAATATCGACGAAGAGCCCGCCCTGAAAAGTGAGGAGCTTGATCAGGATATGAAAAAGTCCACAGAAGTTCTAACCAATAAATGTTCATAGTTTGTAGCTACGCACCTTGATGCACTCACTGGCGTAGTGCAGAAGATTACAGAACTGAAGGACTTAACAGAAAAGTCAGTGACTGGCACTACAACAAGTAGTGCCCCAGTAAATGCGCAGCTAGACACAAGATAATGGCCAATCAAAGATAAAAGAGGACAAGTTCCAAGTGTAGCCCTCATCATCATTGACGCAACATCTCGATTGCAGATGAGCATGACAGTTGGGATAGACTACACCAAACTGTCCATGACGGAGCTGCATCTTTGTCAGTTGGCCATCATGAAGGAGATCCAAGCATGAGACAGTTACTCACACATGCAGCTAGAAAATGCCACAAAACAGAGTGAGAGCCTCGCAGCACAATTGAAGGAAGCAGAAAGCAAGCAGGCCACATTGGCGCGAGTATTGGATGAGGCATGTCGAATTCTCCCTGACTTCGACATGCAGGTTGAAGAAGAACTAGAGTGAAAGATCGTCAAGCTGAAAGACTATGCACAATAGTCACGGAGCCATATAGAGACGATGAAAGCAGAGCATGAGGCTCAGATTGTGGAGCTTCAACTTCGCATCTCTCCAGAGAGTCCACCAGAGGTCAGGGAACAGTGCCACAGAGATATTCATGCCTCAACAACAAAGATCTCATATCTTGCGAGCAGCGTAGCAAAAATACTAGATGAAAGCATCGATGCCTGGGAAAACCTGCAGGACAATGCAGAAGTAGAACAACTGCAAGAAACCATTAGGCAGCGACAGACAAAGTTGGATGCAGTGAAAGCGAAAATTAAGACTCTGCCTCCCATGCAGAAGATGCTCAAGGTCAAGCAAAGCAATGAACTCTAGCAGGAAATTGATTCATGCAGAATGAAAGCTACACTGTTGGAAAATGCTATGGAGCCCCTTATCAACGAAGACTTGGATTTGAGCACTACTGCGGATAGCCAACTTAAAGTTCTGAAGGAGTATGATGCATTTGCACAAGAAAAGGCCAGCGAAGCATCAGCAGCAACATTGCAAGAGTTGGTGAAGAAGGAATAGGAAGCCAATGATATCATGTGTGGCATCAACAAGCAGTTTACTATCTTTGCCAACAATATCCTCCCACCAGAGAAGCAGCAGAGTGTCCCGGGGTGGGACACTGGTGAGTCTTAGGGGCCTGTTGGGGCATAGACCTTAACGGTCCTTAATTTTGGTAACTTTGCGGTTTTGACGCGAAGCTTGTAAGTGGAGTTGCGAATCAAAATAGTCTTAGGGGTTTCAGGGTTGGGTCAAAACCCCTCTTTTTGTAAATAACCCATGGTTTAAGCCCAGGGTTTATGGTTTTGGGGTGCCCATGGTTTAAGCCCATGGTTTTGTAATAGTGCACTTCTATAAATAGGCACTTATGTAAAGGAGTCAGGGTAGGATTTTAATGTATGATGATGTGATGCGAAGCTAAGGCCTATTTTTGAAAGGTTAAGTCCCAGCTGTGTGCATGGACGACCTCTGCAGTTGTGTGCGCAGAGGGTTTTGGGTGATTGAGAAGATCTGTAGCTAAGTGCACAACTTTGGGGAATTGAAGGGATCTCCAGCTGAGTGCGCAGATCATAACTGTGGTTTTTTTGTAAAGTTGAATATAAACGTAGTTCTGTGGACGTAGCCCCTACACTGGGGGTGAACAACGTATATCTTGTGTCGTGGTGGTTCTGTTGTTTTGTTTTGTTCTGTTTATGCATCTGTTAAGTAGATAAAGAATAAAGTAAGATAAGTTGTTAAATAGTAACTTCACTGTGAATTCCCAGTTAAGGGTTAAGCAAGTAACTGTATGTTTATATAAACTGCGAAGCTAGTTAAGTGAATGTTGAAGCTATTTATTGTATGCTTATTATTTGTAATACTAAAGGTACATTAATATCCCTCTTGCGCCTGCAGAAACCTGATTTTGCGGCACCCCATAGCTGTTTTGGGTGAGACTGCAACCTGTTCGCAGGTTGTTGCCAAAAGGGCCAACACTATGGGTCTTTTGTTGGTGCCAATATAACAGTATAGAACCCGAGTCTGCCCTAAGCCCAACACTCTCCAAACTTCAAGTCCCAAACAATAATTTAATTCAACAAGGTCTTTCATTTCAAACTCTTGTGACGGTTGATTTTTTATTTCTGTAATCGACTTACATGCATTCCCTGTAATGATGAGGTCATCTACATATAAAGATATCAGATAAAAATTTCCTTCCTTATATTTATTCATGTAAAGGTTAGGATCATTTTTGCTTTTAACTAAACCTTTCTGATTAAAGAAGGTATCAATATTTATGTACCATGACCTAGGAGCCTATTTTAATACATAGATAGCTTTATATAGTTTACATACAAGATGTTCATGTCCAATCTGTACAAATCCTTCAGGCTGAACTAAGTATACTTCTTCTTTTAAATCACAATTTAGGAAAGCAAATTTTACATCTAATTGATGGATTTTTCATTTATGTGATGTGGCTAATGCAACCAGAATTCTAATTGTGTTTAGTTTTGCTACTGGTGCAAAAGTATCTTCAAATTCATTTCCCTCCTTTGGTGTATAGCCTTTTGCTACTAGTCTTGCTTTAAATATTTCTATGCTACCATTGGATTTAAGCTTATATTTAAACAACCATTTACAACCTATGGGTGTCTTATCCTCTGGTAACTCAGTTAATTCCCAAGTTTGATTTTTCATAATTGAGTTATATTCTTCATTCATTTCTTTAGCCCATTCTTATTTATCCTTGGCTTGTTTTTAATTCATTGGTTCACTGATATTCATTAAATTATACATTAGAGAATAACCATTGTACCTTGTAAGGGGACGAATATGTCTTG
>LPNX010316229.1:407642-729735 GCA_001517045.1 Pseudotsuga menziesii | reverse complement strand
AAAGTCTATGACTTTCCTCATCTTGAAAGAACTCAATCTAGCGGAAGTTCTAAATTCTAGATCCACTAAATAATTACAAATTTAATGAAATATGTGTTACATGATTGCATGCACCGATACTCATAGTTTTGAAGAAGGGGAAAAATGTACATCTACCATCTCTGTGGAGCACACTCTTGGATATGATATGGAATTTATTGGATATGATATTATATTATTGGGATATTATCTGATATTACTTGGTTGTAAGTTTCAATAGCGCTTAGTACCACTTGTAGCTATTCTCATCAATTTTGGTGTGAAGAAACAAGTACCAAAAATCTCTTTCAAAGGTTTTGAAGAAGGAGAAAACTGTGCATCTACTAGCTCGGTGGAGCACACTCATGGATCTAATATGGAATTTATTGGATATGATATAATATTATTTGTATCTGATCTGATACTACTAGGTTCTAGGTTTCAAGAGCTTTTAGTACCTCTTGTAGCCATTCTCATCAATTTTGTTGTGAAGAAACAAGTAACAAAAATCTATTTCAAAAGTTCTGCAGGGGATTTGATGTCAGTTTTCTCTCATGAGATTGCTGACATTATATTTTGTAAATATTTGGATATTTTGGAAACAATTTCAGGTTTTCGGAGTGATCCATTCACTCTCATTGATCTTGAGCTTCCATGAAATTTATACATGATTACATGCACCAATATTCAAAATTTTGAAGGAGAAAATTGTGCATCTACCATCTCGGTGGAGAAAACTCTTGCGTTTGATATGAATTTTATTGGATCTGATATGATATTATATGGATATGATTGTATATTAATTGGTTCAATATTTTAGGTTCATGAGACTTAAGTACAGCTTATAGTTGTTCTCATCAATTTTGGTGTGAAGAAACAAGTACCGCAAGTCTCCTTCAAAATTGCTGCTGGGGATTTGATTTCATTCAACACTTTTGGATCTGATATGGAATTATTTGGGTCTGATATGATATTATTTAGATATTATTTGATATTATTAGGTTCAATATTTCAGTTCATGAGCTTTCAGTGCTGCTTGTAGATGGTTTCATCAATTTGAGCGTGACAAATCAAGTACCGCAAGTCTCCTTCAAAATTGTTGCTAGGGATTTGATTTCACTTCATAGTTTTAGATCTGGTATGAAAATTTTTGGATCTGATTATTTTCTGATCTGATAATATGTGGTTCAAGTTTTAAGATTCAATAGCTTACAATATTTCTTGTAACAGGTTTCATCAATTTTTGTGTGACAAATCAAGCACCGCAAGTCTCCTTCAATTTTGTGGGTGAGGATTTGAGGTTAGTTTTATCTTATGATATTTCTGATATTATACTTTTTGAATTATTGGATATTTATGAAGTTATATCAGATTATGGAGCTTAAGCATTCGTTCTCCACAGTCCTAGGGCTTCTCTAGCTTTGGTGAGATGCTCATCTCCTCACAGAACTAGTAAAGAGGAAGACATTCTGCATCCACCTGGACACTTGCTGCTAACAATTGGGGATGATTTTACCACTCATGGTTTTCTGTTTGACACTGAAATATATCAGTCACTTGGGTGTTCCTCACATGGTTCTAATTCTCAAGCACCTTTTTTATCTGTTCAGATGATTTTAGTTGCTCTACATCGGTCCAGTTTTCATCATGCAACTGTTTATATTTCTGATTAGGCTGAGTGCATTGTTCTTATTCCAATGAGGAAGATTCCTCTAGACATAAGCAATTTGTTTGGATTCATGGGTTCACCTGCACATAACCAAGATACTACTGCTGCATAGTCCTGCAAATAGTAGCAAAAATTTCACAAGTTTTTTCCAAATTTGTATTCCTGCTTATTTTGAGGGCTCGGGGGTTTCCCATGAAGTTATCCCCTATTTCCTCGGTTTTATTATGCAAAATTATGTATTTTATATTGTATTTCAGTGACCTGTGGTATTGTTTCCAAGGCCCACAGTTTTCCAAGTTAGGATTCAAGGGGGGTGTTAGGATTATTAATCCTCCTTGACCATACTATATATTACATTATTTAGCCTAACTTAGGAACCTTAATTAATTAATTGGGTCCACTAGTACCATTGGGTCCACTTAGCCTAATGGAGCCACATGTACCAATCACAGGAGTATGGGGAACAATGCTAGAGGTTAACTGCCACTTACTACATGTGGATGCATTAGTTTGGGTGCCTCCTAGACCAATCCCTACATTTTAGGAGCCACTGGGAGTCCTGACACCAACCTAATTTAGTTAGTTGGAGTTAGTACTAGTTAGTCTCAGTTATCACCTAGTTACTTTTGGTTAGTTCACAATAAGTTAGGTAGTGCAAGCTTTGCATGGATAATGCATGGATGAATGTGGAGTAGGCGCATTTTCCCACCTACCACACTGAGTTAGATTGAGTTAACTAGATGTCACTGATTCTTTGAGTTGTTGGATATCTAGGAGTTGATCTATTAGATATGACATTGATTGAGACACCATGATTTATATGGTTAGTTAGCTACAGTCATATCCAGTGCATAGAATCGAATTGCATGCCATTCATTCGAATTATTTTCCTATGTAAACTATTGTAACACAAGATTTTATTATTGTGAATGATACTGTAAATTCCTGAGCAATACTTGTCTGTTTCCTGTGTGGTTTATTTTTTTCAGTTTGTATCTTCATTATCCATTCTTTTGCTGCAAACATTATTAGAACTATCTGCTTGAAGAAATAAATGGCATTCAAATTTTAATAATATCACCTACTCATAGTTCATGCGATCGCTAATGTCAGATACAGTTGGATTACATCGATTGGGCATCGGAACATTGTATTCATAGTATCACCTAATTTCCTGCAATTTCCTTCACATGAAATGGGGATAATATCGATCGAAACAATATTGAGCATTGAAACTTCACTTTACACTTCTTCAGAGCTATAGAAACAGATCGATCATTTGATTCTTACGCTTGTTTTCTCTACTCCACATCTCATTCACATGCTTGGTGGGGTGAATGTAAGAATTGATTCAATCATCAAATATGACCTCAAAGTACCACAAATCCAAGAATACAAAAACAAAAAAAAAAGATTAAATGTGTCTATATTATTCTTAGTTGTAACTTCTTTTTAAAGTATACTTACTTCGTGAAAATTATAATTTACCTTGTTTGAATGTTGGTAGAACTTATCGCCAACCTTGGGGTCAAATATCAATTATTATAAACCATCTAGATTACATTGTGACTTCTTAGAAAGGTGATTTAAAATTACGATTTATGTTCCTTGTACATGAGAAGGTTACGACCTCAAGGTTTGGAATTTTTATCCTATTCCTTGGAATACTTTTGAAAACAAGTATTTGTTTCGAGTTCCAAAAATGCTAAGATTTAATTCTACCTTGAATAAGGTCTAAGTGACTCTTGATTCGATATTGTTTAACGTTTGTAAATTATACCATTCATATGATGGTAATGCCAAGGCATATCTTATGTTCTAATAACATAAGGTGATGGATAAATCATTGCAAGAGAGTTACTAGGTTTGAAAAGTAAAAATGAATGGATGACAGGTTAGGAGGTATTAATGGAGGTTTAAATTAGTTTTGGTTGTACAACCCATGGCTTGTGAGTTGACAGTTCAACCTGTGAAACTCTTAATGCCATGGAAAATTCTTAACTACTCTTAGTAAAAAGAAATACAATCTAAAGCATCCATGTGTAACTTACTTGTGTTCTTGTAATATCTCAAATTTTTGACCTAACACTAATGGGCATAATTCCCATTGCTTATGATGTTGCTTTGATGTTTATATTTTGTATATCGGGAACAAGACCCCACTGCACATGAGAATTACAGTTTGTTAGATATATTGGGTGTAAGCCATTGCATATGTTTTACTTAGCATGTATCCGATTGTATATGTTGGGCATGGACCCTAATGGACAAGAGTATTTTCATAGGATGATATACTGACTATATTACATGATTGACCTTAAAATACATATACTGAGATGATTATTGTTATAGAAGGTATAGAAGACTGATTGCATGTTTGAGTTATATAATTGTGTTGGGCATGGACCCTAAAGCACATAATTGATGATATTTTGTGTTGAGCATGAGCTCTAGAGCAGATGAGTGATTAAATTTTTGTGTTGAGCGTGAGATCTGGAGAACATAAGTGTTTTTATTTTTTTGTTAAGCGCTAGCTCTAGAGAACATGAGTCATGAAATTTTTGTGTTGAGCATAAGCTCTGAAGGACATGGAAAATAAGAATTGGAAATGTTGGGCATAAGACTTGGAGCTTTCGAAATTAATGTTGAGAATATTATCTGGAACATCACATCCTTGGCCATTGCATCCCTAGGTTTATTATACAAGTACATCCTAGCATTACTGTTGAGTGAAAATGGCTCTGATAAAAAACCGACCTCATCTTACTTATTTTTAAGTTGATTAAATGAAATTTTGAATTTTCATGTCTCATGAAGTATTGGAGAACTACGATGATATACAGGGTAATCCAACATGCAAGGAGGTTTAGAGCTTCCTAATTTAGTTTACCTAACCTTACATGAAGGCCTTAATAAAATAAGTAACTAAGAAGCTAAGGAAGGAACCATGTGATTCAGGATCATGCTATATGATGCCCAAGGTAAAAATGTTAACAGTAATATATGTATATATATAGTTTATATATGTTATGAATAAAAGAGTAAGCATATGTATTAGTTATAAATAAATAATAGTATCTATAAATAATAAATAAAGAGTGTATTTTTTATTATTTAATAAATGTTTAAATTAATATGTAATACCTAAATAGTCAAAATAGGAACTAGTCAAAGAGTTCATAAGTTAATTTAAGTAAATATTAATTTCACATAAATCAAGTAAAAGTCTATTTCAAGAAAATAAATAATTCTTGATCTAACTTTTCCTAAATATTGTCTATAAAGGTGCAAGCTAAAGAGAGGCTTGGAAATCCCATTCTATTCTATATGATCATTATTTTCCTAATAATTTTGGAGAGCATTTCCAAAAGTAAAAGCAATTGAGTATGAAACTTTATATTCTAGATAGAAGAAGCCTTACCTTTAGGAGCTCTAGAATACTTGCATGTTGGAACCAGTGCGGGGGAATCCAGATTGAAACTAGGAATGGTTCTGGTTCATGGTTGGGTGGAACATGGTAGATCCCAAGTTATTCGGTTGATAGATATAAGGTCATAATTGTCTATGTTCTTATTAATTCTGTGTGTTTGAGCGTGCAGGGTTCTAGCCATCAAATAACTACAAATTGTAGGTATGATATTTTTACCTTCTCTATAGTTCTTATAGATTTTATTAATTAGGGTTTATAATTCGGAATGAAAATATGTACATTGAATGCATGCTTCAACTAGTTATTTCATTTATTTACAAAATATTAGTCTAAACTATTTCTACAGAAACCCTAGGAAGATATTTTATGTTACAGGTTGATTTATTAGCTTAAACATTAAACTCAACGATTATTACCTAGGTAGGAATTTATAATTTTTATTCTCTTAGTATTGTTTTAAATTATCAAACAAAGTAAATCCTAGATTTAAACCCTAGATATTAAGATAACTAGATATTGTATATTGTTCAAGAATAAATGAAATGTTAAACAAAGTTTTCATAAATCTAGGTAAAGTAAACCCTAATAGCAATTAAAACTAAAATATTATTACCAACTCTACATCAAAACATTCAGATAAACTATTTATAATTTAAATATATATACAGACCAAGGAAACAATCTCTAAACTCATTAATTTAGAATATATTTAAAAATAACTAATAAACTACAAACTAAAAGAAACAAACTAACAAGAGACCGAATATCCTAAACCCTTAAAATTAGACTCTCAACATAAATTCAAAACACTACAGATTTCATATTATCGACGAATATGATTTTGTTTCCACATTTTAATTAAACCATAAAATTGATATCGTAACACCAATAAAAACATTTAAAATAAATAGTATAAATCCATGCTATGAAAATATAAACACTACTACATATTATTAACCTATCCCAGCCATCGAGTCACTACCTAGGACTTGCTACAGGATTTCACATATTTCATTTCAAATCTTTTAACCCAACCCAACCATTGAAACCCACGAAGTTTTCGCTATAGGTCATTACATATATTCATAATAAAAAACAAAAACGATAAACAACAAATTAAACTAACTAATTACATGACAAAATTATCAAGATAGAGTCATTCCCAGCGCATCGCGCTAGTGGAATCTCATTAATAAAACCACTAAATCACATTAAAAAAACCAAGAAGCATGTTCATTAAATAAAAATTCATGCAGGATCGAATTCTGTGAGATGCCCAAACCAAAACTATCAAAAAACAAGTCTAATCCATTAAACAATCGAGGATCGAATCCTACAGGATCCAATAACAAAGAAAAATGATGCGATTTATACATTAAGGGTTTCAACTCGCAGGTTTCCTGAAAGAACTTCGATATAACCAACAGTTTAAACAAAACAAAGATACTCTCTTTACATCCATTGCATAGTCACATTTTAAAAGCATAAATATATAAAGATAGGTTGCGTATCCACGCCATGGATCAAGCCAAGCTTCATGCTTACGGCCGCAAGGTTAAACCTAAACATGTATCAATTAATAAAATTTTACATTCAAGTTTTTGCCTCATTGTACCACCATAACAATACATTGCATAAAAGACACAGTCGAATTATGCATGGTGCCATTGTAAGTGATAGCACTATAAGTAGTGAACCAAATCATAAACATAAACACAGAGATTCCATTAAAATTAAAATAAAACCCATTACAAATCATTGCAGAATGATGAATTTATACACAGAGTCGAGCCAAGATTTGTACAATCAAACTCTTATCCCCAAGTGTTTACATGCAATAGATCCATAGAAATATCACACAGTCCCATCCTTGGGTACAAGGAAACTATCAAAACCACCAACCAAACAAAACAACTAATCAATGCATTCCGCCAACCACAACCCAAAACCTATGTCAAAAAAACAAACTATAGTAAGGGTTTTCCAACTTTGGGGCTTACCCAAAGAATGGTTGTGCAAGAAACCTATGGATCCACCCTCAAACCACGATAGATCCATGCCCTGTCACCTGCACAACACAATGTAAGCACCATTAGGAGTATTCCATGAAATCATAATCAAACCAATGATATCGCTTATCTACGATAGAGAGGGAAGGTTGTTGAGATGCGCAACATGGTTCCAGGAAGAATGAAACCACTAAACCTCCACCAGTGAAATACCAAATGAAACATTTGCAAAACTCTACCAGTTCTTGAGGCATTCTTCTCACTCTTCCCAAGAAGCATTAAAGTCGCCACCTTGTCCACCATTGTCAATGGAATCAAAACCCATAACTATATAGTTTGGTTCAAGTCATTGTTTCATGGTTCACCACACAACATCACATAAACCTCAAAACCCTCCATTTTCATGTTATTCCAAGGTTTTGATGGCATATGGACTATATGCCATAATCATAGACCTCTTACCATATAGTTTAAAGCATATATTACAAAGAAATTAAGGTTTCAAACCTAAATCATATAATGTATACAATAAAGTTTATAACCATGCATAAATTTAAATCTCAAGAACCTTATTTACATAAGACTTAGGAATAATTAAGGACTCAGACTTAGTCCTATTTTCACCCATCTATGAACAATAATAGCGTAGTGTAGATGTAGTGTTATATACATAGGATGTTTTGTTGCCACGATCATAGAAAGAGTTCACCGATGAAGTAACTTGCACAAGAGAATAAGATCCTGCATTAGTTCATGACGAGCTAAGTAATCCCCTTATCAATAGGAATCATTACCTTTCTGAGTGGTTCCTCAAGGGATAAAACCCCAACACTCCACCCCCTGACATATAGAGGTAAGTCAAACTCTCATTAATAAAACCATAAACGAATTTAAAGACATATATAGTAAAAGTAAAATGTAACATAAACATAGGTTTCGAAAAATGTCTGTAACTAATATAAAGGTAAAGTGAACGTACAAACATATTGAATTAATAAAACAACATCAAGTAAAACATCATCATCGGATAGGAGAACGTATAGAAGAAAACAACTTAAAACACTTAGGTTCAGTATACAACCAAGTTTTACTCCACATACTTTTAAACCATGTCATTGATTTTAGTATTTTATTAGCCTACGATTTTTTTTTAATTATGAATTTTAGGGATATTATAAGTAGTATCAAATCCCATATTCAAACACTAAGATACCTAATGGACGTTACCAAACATTCGTTACAGAAATAAATTGTATTTGAAATTGTGTTGACTAACATGAAATTATTTGTTATTAAATATTTTAAATTGCAATATTCAAGAACAATTCAGATCATGAGCATGGAAGAAGACAACAGGCAGATAGGAAATATGAATACTCCCACATGGGAAGAAGAACTACTGGTTGAATTAAATTCTGAAATACTGAAAACCATCCAGATTCTGCAAGCAAACTTACAAAGTTTCAAATATGATAATATGAATGAAAGAAAAGATAAGAAATAAATCAATGAATATTTACAATGGAACATGATATGGGGAATCCTGCATGGATAGTCTACTCATTCAACCAACAAATCGAAGAAATATTTTATCATAAATGAGCCAGTAGCCCAAAAGAAGAAGGAAAAGAAGAACACACACCTGAACCTCTAGAAATAGATTATCACAGTCTTCCCACTGATAATTCACTTTCTCCTTTTAGAAAGAAACCAATAAATGATGACAACCTCCAAGGATATCTCAGAAATAGAAAATACCCAATCTACGAAGGAGAGGTGAAAACTGGGGAGAAAGCTAAATAATGGCTTCTAGGTATGAGAAAATACCTTCGAGTACAAAACTACTCCAGTGAAATGAAAACCCATCTAGCCATCTATAATTTAAATGGAAAAGCAGCTAGATGGTGGAGAGACCTAAAGCATACCAGGAAGGATGAGGTAAAAGAAATCTGATGGAGTAACTTTCGTAGAATATTTCAGGAGAAACATATGTCTGAAATATTATTTGACATGAAAGTGAATGAATTTAATGAATTAAGGATGGGTTCAATGACCATGGATGCTTTCATTAACATATTTTTGGATCAGTTACATTGTGTACCTTACATAAAAGATGAGAAAGTGTAAATACAACAGTTTTTAGGATGTTTTCCTTCCAATTTTTGAGACAGAATTGACTTTGACATGCCTAGAAATATAGACACTACCATACACAAAGCTAGTATTTTATACAAGCATGGAAAGCTAAAGCATGAAAACATCAACATAAGTTGAGACAGGTTTAGGACCTTCTCGGACAGCCTCAAACTGGGTTTCAACCCACTGCCTTACAGAAAACAAAACAACAGTTTTCCATCCAATAAGAACTTCAACAAGATAGGTACAAAGCCCAATGTGCCTGCACCAAATGCCAACATACCAGCAACAAATGGAGGAACCAATGATGCCCCGCAACCCATCAAATGTTCGAAATTCCAAGGGCCCCATTATGCTAGATATTATAAAACCAAGACTAATGGAGTCTTGCACAATCTACAAGAATAACCAACGATAGAGGACATATCTAGCACACTGAGCATTTATGCAGCTTTAGATGGCCAACAGGAAGACTATCCGTCTATACTATGGTCGAGATAGAAGGTAGTATTTCAAACACTTCTACTTTAGTTTTGATTGATCTTGGTGCTTGTCAAAGTTATGTATCACGTCAAATTGTTCAAACATGTAAACTACAAAAATTTAAACATGAGAAATAGTGGTTGTTACAATTATCCATGGGTATGAAATGAAAGGTCTCCTAAATAGTTAGAGATTGTGAAGTAAACTTGAATGATTTCCCTGCTAATATAAATTTGAATATTTTACCCTTAGGATCCTATGATATACTTATCATCATGGACTGGTTGGAACAACACCATGTCATGCTCGATTTCCTACACAAGTCAATCTTGTGCACAGATAGGCAAGGAAGCCAAACTAAAATTCAAGGCTTACCTAATAAATTTTCTTTCAGGAAAATATCTTCCTTATAAGAAAAGAAGTGCTTTAGGAAAGGATGCAACCTTTTTGCAGTAAACATCCATAATGTAGAAGCCGAGAGAGAACAACAAATAGACTTTAAATATGTATTTCTCAAGGAAATACTAGGATTACCACCAAAATCAGACTTAGATTTTCCATATAACTGGTATTAGGGTCAGTTTTGGTTTTAGAATCCCCATACTGCATGAGTGCACCAGAATTGGTGGAACTCAAGTTTCAGTTACAAGAGCTAATTGAGAAGGGTTATATCCGACCTAGTGTGTCCCCTTGGATAGAACCTATACTTTTCGTAAGGAAGAAGGATGATGTGGTGCAGATGTGCATCAATTACCGCCAACCTAACAAGATGACCATAAAGAACCAGTACCCACTCCCTAGGATTGATGACTTCTTTGATCAAGTTGGAGGAGCCAATATATTTTCAAATATTGACCTACGGTCCAGTTACCATCACGTAAGGATCCTCTATGAAGATATTCATAAAACAACCTTTCGAACGTGATACAACCACTAGAGGGTTGTAGTAATTCCATTTGGGTTGACCAATGCACCCGTGAATTTTATGTGTATGATGAAAAATATCTTCAGTAAATACCTCAATAAATTTGTATTGGTATTCATAGACAACATCCTATGTTACCCTAAGAGTAAATATGTATATAAGGACCATCTCCACATAGTACTACAGGTGTTACGAGAACACCAAATTTATGCTAAGTTTAGTAAATTTGATTTTTACAAACCACACATACAGTACCTAGCTCACATCATATTTGAGCAGGGGATAGTCATTGACCCAGAAAAGATTAAATCCATATAGGATTTTCCTATACCTACGAGTGTCATTGACCTTAGTTAATTTTTGGGATTATCCCATTACTACCGAAAGTTCATCGAGAAATTTTCAAGGATTTCTTGTCCCATGACCTCTTTGGAAAAGAAGGAAACCAAGTTCTTATGGATGACCAAGTACTAGGAAAATTTTCACAAATGCACCGATACTACGAATTGTGGATCCTGATGGGGATTCCGTTGTTTGTACAGATGTGAGAAAGGACGGACTTGGAGGAGTCCTCTTGCAGAAAAATTGCATGATCTGTTATGAGTTGTGAAAGTTAAAAGAACACGAACAAAACTATCCCACCCACAATCTTGAGTTAGCATCCATTATCCATGCCTTGAATATGTGGAGGCACTACCTCACTGTGAATAAATTTATTCTAAAGAAAAAATATGAGTCTAAAGTATTTATTTGCTTAGCGAGATCTAAAATCCAGGAAGACCAAATGGTTGGCCTTTCTTAGTGAGTACCATTTCGAGTTAAAGCATATAAATGGCAAGGAGAATAAAATTTTCGATGCTTTAAGTCAACGATCACATATTCTATATGAGGTGACTTTAAGTAAAACCGATTCTTATTTGCACGATAGGATTAGAATGACAAATGGATTTGACTGTTTCTATGTTTTAATCCTCAAGAAAAATCAAGAGGACATGTTATTTCAAAAGAAAAAAGAGTACAAGGTAGATGAGGCTAGACTATTGTGGTCCAATTAGAGATTGTATGTTCTAGAAGAAGGGGACCTTAGGTCCAACATCCTCATGGATTTCCATCGAAAACCCTACTTGAGGCATCCGAGATGTCAACTATGAAGAAACACTTTTTCTGGCCTAAGTTAAAGGTTGACAGCGTTGTTTATCACAAAAGTTCAAGAATGTAAGCTAGTCAAAGTTGAGCACCAACATCCTTCAAGAATGTTACAACCGTTACCCATTCTGGAATGGAAGTGGGAGGTCATTAGTATGGATTTTATTATGGATCTACCAAATATAAAGAAGAAAAAATGATTATATATTTGTAGTGGTTGAAAATTTATCAAAAGCGACACACATCATCCCAGTAAAGTTAACATACAAGGAAATTCACATTGCTAACATTTTCTTAAAAGATATATTCATATTGCATGGGATATCCAAGGTAATCATCTTGGATCGAGACATGAATTTTACCAAAATGTTTTGGAGATAGTTATTCTCTGGATTAGAGATGCACTTGAACTTTAGTACTTCTTACCACCCGTAGACGGGCGAAAAGAAAGAACGAATAAACAATATTTTGGAAGACATGCTTAGGATTTATTTAATGAACAACCCCACCAAGTAGGAGGATTATATGCATCTCACATAATTTGTATATAACAACAGATACCATACTTCCTCCAATATGACTCCCTTCAAGGTACTATATGATTGGAAGTGTAGGACACCAGTTACTTGGGATAGCCCAGTGGACTGGCTCATGTTAGGGCCCGACTTACTAAAGGACTTGGAACTATTGGTCACCAAGGTCCAACCCTAATATTAAAGAAGCACAAGACCACCAAAAGAGTTACCCGGATAAGAGAATGAAAGATAAATATTATCAAATCGATGAAGATGTTTACTTAAAAGTAAAACCAAAGAGAAGCTCATTAATCTTGGGAAGGTGTGGAAAGTTGGCACCAAGATTTTGCGGACCCTTTGAGATACTAACCAAGAGAGGGCTAGTGGTGTATGAATTAGCTTTACCTACTCATATACAGGTTCATAATGTTTTCCACAAATCCTTATTAAAGAAATAGGTATATGATACTAAACATGCTATTGATTTGTCCTTATTACAGGTGGAACCTGAAGGGAAGTTTGTACATGAACCCCTTCATATTTTGGACAAGAGAGATGTGCAACCCAGGAGGTGCACCATAGTTTAATTGAAAGTACAATGGAAGCACTTTGGAGCTGAAGAAGATACTTGGGAGAATGAAGCCAGCATGAGAGAGGCTTGCCCCTCTTTATTTCATCACATAATAATTGAGATTTTGTGTTGAGCTTGAGCTCTGGAGAACATGAGTTATTTCATGTTTTTGTTGAGCATGAACTCTGGAGCACATAAGTGTTTTATGTTTGTGTTGAGCGCCATCTCTGGAAAACGTGAGTTATGAAATGTTTGTGTTGATCATAAGCCCTGAAGCACATGAAAACTAAGAATTGGTAGTGTTGGTAATAAGACCTATATCATTCCAAATTGATGTTGTGCATAAGATCTGGAACATCGTATCCTTGGCCATTGTATCCATAGGTGTATTATACAAGTACATCCTAGAATTAGTGTTGAGCGATAGGCTCTGGAATTCACTAAGTGCAACTCAGAGTTTTTAGCGTTGATTGTGGGCTCTAAATAATTCTAGGAGTTACTGATAATTAATTGTGTTGAGTGAAAATGACTATGATAAAATACCGACCTAACACATATTTCATTAAATTTGTAATTATTTAGTGGATCTAGAATTTAGAACTTCCGCTAGATTGAGTTCTTTCAAGAAGAGGAAAGTCATAGCCTTTGAATACTTACATAATTTCTATTAATATTATTTATGGTTTGTGATAAATGTTAATTTGATTAAATTATTTTATGACATAATACCAACATTGTATTTATTACTACAACAATTATAAATATCATCATAGTAATTATTTTTGTCTTCGTTGAGTATGTTGTTTTATCTTTGAAAGTTGGCACCACTTATAATCAAAACTAGAAAATATTTTATGACTTTAAAGTCTAAGTTTTACCCTTCTAGTGATTAAAATAAATTATGAATTAAAACAGCAACATAATTTATTGTTGTTGTTGTTGGTAGTGGTGGCATATTAAAAACTAAGTTGATGAATGTTTACTTTATGAATAACAGATTAACGTGAGAAAATTCTTAGGTCTATAAATTTATTTAATGATATTGATGTTAGTAAAGCCTCCCTTATTTATTAATATTAGTTATTTTAACAATCAAAATCAATTATGAACTAGAATAGCATTAGTACAGTACAATTTGATTTTTTTCATATACAAGAGAGGAAAGGGGGGAAACCAACTCAACTAATTATTGTAAGTGTTTGATCTAGAATTTAGAACTTCCGCTAGATTGAGTTCTTTCAAGAAGCGGAAAGTCATAGCCTTTGAATCCTTACATAATTTCTATTAATATTATTTATAGTTTGTATTAAATGTTAAGTTGATTAAATTATTTTATGACATAATACCAACATTTTACTTGTTACTACAACAATTATAAATATTGTCATAGTACTTATTTTTGTCTTTGTTGAGTATGTTCTTTTATTTTTGGAAGTTGGCACCACTTATAATCAAATCAAGAAAATCTTTTATGACTTTAAAGTCTAATTTTTACCCTTGTAGTGATTAAAATAAATTATAAATTAAAATACCAACATAATTTATTGTTGTTGTTGCTGGTAGTGGTAGTGTATTAAAAACTAAGTTGATGGACGTTTACTTTATGAATAATAGATTAACGTGAGAAATTTCTTACTTATAAATTTATTTAATGATATTGATGTTAGTAAAGCCTCCCTTATTTATTAATATAAATTATTTAATAATCAAAGTCAATTATGAACTAGAATAGCATTAGTGCAGTATAGTTTGTTTTTTTTCATATACAAGAGGAAAGGGGGGAAAACAACTCAACTAATTATTATAGGTGTTCATTATTTATTTATGCAATATTTGAACAATGTGTTTAATTGAAAAGATCATATTTATAATGAAAATATAGATATCTTACGATATTTATATTACCATTAAGATTTTATACCATCTATTAATCTATGTTAGGGCACGGAGGAATCAAACCACCATCATCATGCTTGTAATGCAGGTGCTCTTCCATTGAGCTAGCACCCTTTACAACATGAGGAGAGAGGGACTGTGTTAACACCTAGATTACACCTTTCTAATCTTCTGTGACAAATCAAAATGATGAAAGTCTTAGACTTTGATTCTTTCAAAGTGATGAAATTCTTAGACTTTGACTCCTTACATAATTTCTACTAATATTATCTATAGTTTGTATGAAATGGTGACTTGATTAATTTTATGTAATTACATTAATATTGTATATGTTACTATGATTAAGCAATTGAATTATAATTTGACATAGTAACTAATACATTGTTGGTGTTGAGTTCCTATACTAGTAGAAGGCTGGCACAATTTTAGAATGACCCATTTAAAAACTATTTAATGACATAATACAAATGTGTTTGTTAATATAACAATTTTAATTCTCGACATAGCAAATAATATTGTATGTGTTGAGTATCATGTTGTAATATATTAGAAGGTTCGCAACATTTTACAAGTGACAAGAAAAACTATTATGTATTAAGTGTTAATATGCTAAGTTTATTATTTTAACGATCAAAATCAATGATACGTTAGAATAGAAATATAATTTATTTATATTAATATTATTTATATTTTCTAATAAAAGTTAATTTGATCAATGATTATATCTCGAAAAATAGATTGTAGAAGATTTTTTTACATATTATTATTAAAGATATTTAATGACATTAATAATCAATGTTTGTTGCTATTATTATCTTGGAATTTCATTTAATTGAAATTATGTTAACTAATGTGTCTAGGTTGAGTTACCATAGTAAGTCTAACTTTTGTTTGACTTTGATGTTTTATTTTTCAAAGTTGGTACCACTTGATAGTGGATAAGAGAAAATATTTTATGACTTAGAGTAAAATAGGTTTTATCTTAGTAATGATTAAATTAAATTATGAATTAGAATAGAGACATAATTTATTATTATTATTGTTGGTGGTGGTGTATAAAAAACTAAGTTAATGAATGTTGATTTTATGAATAAAAGATTTATGTGAGAAATTTTACCTATAAATTTATTTAATGATATACTTTTATTATCATTAATATTTATATTTACTTATTAAAACAAAAGTCACCAATATTTGACTAGTGAATTATTAATAACTTGTGTAAGAAATTTCTTACATAATATAAAGGTATTTAACAATATATTATTATTGTGTTGTGAGTATTATTAACTTATGTAGTATTGACATTAAATGTTAATACTTGGCTATTGATTTTTGGGATTAAGTTATGTGAAATATTTTCAAACCATAATGAATTTTACATTGTTCCCCCAACGATCATGCATGGAGTGCCCACTTGAAATGTTGGTTTGAAAAACCCACTCACAAATTAATCTAGAAAATCATTCACAATGATGACAAGCTGTGAAATCCTGCACTCTGAAAATGTTACTACTTTGTCTTTGTTGAGTATAAGATATTGCACTAGTACAAAGTTCACACCACTTTAAAATCTATAGAAAAAAATATAATATTAATTAGAATGCAAAAGAGTAGAAGAATCAAATTTATATCAACTATAATAACAAATAATAGGAAAAAGTCCCTTCAAATATTATTGCAAGTGCCTTACATTTATTCACAGAGGAAGTCTAGAAGATGTTTTAAGGTTCATTATTGAATATGAGTATGCACATTTGATATAGTGACATGTTGAGTTTATGTAAAAAACATATTTAAAAGTTAAAAATTAAATGGTGTTATCTAATTCACATAATGTACCATCACATGAATTAACATAGAAGTTGAACCAAAATTTTCATATTAGTAAATAATATAAAATTCCTCAAAAAAAAGCTTTGAAGAGAGTATTTGAAATACAACAGACATTGAAAAGTGTTTCTTCTTGTATATTAATAACTCGTTCAAAGAGAAAATTACATTCATGAATCATCTCCACCTAATCTCCTTATATTCAGTCAAGCAAATCAATTACAATGTGTACACCACATTTATTTATTGTGGTATTCTTGCAATCTTCTTTCTTTTGCATCCATGCCCAAACTATGGTATTAACTGGAATAGATCCAAGTCATGTGTCGTGAAGGTTTGCTACCCAATATTGCTCTAAAATTTTCCCTTGTATTTCCCTGAACTAGGATTCCATCAATCAACCTTTACATGAAGAGTCTCACTTTCATCATTCTGGAAGTTGTATGAGGTGGTTTTTGTCATCTAAATAATCTCTCCTTCATCCTCAGTTCACGATGTAGCTAGAAACCTGTTTCCTTTCTCGACTGCAATCATAGGATTGAATCTTGGCTTTATCTTTTTACACTTGGGTCTAACATATACCAGTTCATCCATCACACTATCAAAATATCCATCCATAATACTTATATTACATGCAATGCATTACGATCAACATTAAATCTCACATGGATTAAATTGTCTTTATGATACAATGTATTTGATGATAATGTCTAACATGAATTAAAGATAACATGATGTTACTACTTAATGATTGATTTTATGGATTAAGTTATATGAAATATTTTCAGTCCACAATGAGTTTTTCATGGTTCTCGTAACAAGCATGGGTGGAGTGTCCACCCAAAACGTTGGTCTAAAAAATGTTCACACAGTCTAATCTAGAAAATCAATCACAATGATGACAAACTGATAAAACCTACACACTCAAAATGTTAGTCTTGTATTTATTGAGTATAATTTAATATACTAGTGCAAAGTTGGTACAACTTGAAAGTCTACACGAGAAAATATAATTATGAATTTGAATGCAACATAGTAGTACAATTAAATTTATATCAACTATAATAACGAATAATAGGGAAAACACACTTCAAACCTTATTGCAAGTGCCTTACATTTATTCAAAAGAAAGTCTATAAGATGTTTTAAGGTGCATTCATGTAAAGTATCATCACATGAATTAACATTGAAGTTGAACCAAAATTTTCATACATGTAGCAAATAATATAAAAGTCCTCAAAAGGTAGCTTGAAGAGAATATTTGCTATACTACAAACATTGACATATTTTTCTTCATGTATATTATTTAGTCATTCAAAAAGAAAAATTACATTTATGAATCATCTCCACCTAGTCTCCTTATATTTTCTCAAGCAGATCAAGTACAGCTTGAGGATGAAAAATTCCACAGTTAATCATAATGAGAAAGAGAGTTTATGGAATTAAATTGTGTGTATTAAAACATCCCTACGTTTCGATTCGACACTCCACCAATCATCAGGGGAACAAAATGAAAAGCTCAAAGTGGTATTTAAGAGAGTGAGCAAAAGCTAATAATAAATAAGGTAAGGGTTTTGTACATGCATTAATGAATATAATTATGCACATTTGATATAGTAAGATGTTGTGATGGTCTAAAATAGAAATTTAAAATTTAAAATTTGAATGGTGTTATCTAATTCGCATAGAGTATCATCACATGAATTAACATTGAACTTGAAGTGAAATTTTCATATATGCAACAAATAATATAAAATTCCTCAAAAAGTATCTTGAAGAGTATTTATTATACTACAAACATTGAAAAATGTTTCTTCATGTATACTAAAATTCATTCAAAAAGAAAAATTACATTCATGAATCATCTCCACATAATCTCCTTATATCCGCTCAAGCATATCAAGTACAGATTGTACACCACATTTATTTATCTTGGTCTTCCTGCAATATTTTTTCTTTGGCATCCATGCCCAAACTATGGTATTAATTGGAATAGATCCAAGTATTGTGTCATAAGGATTTGGTACCCAATATTGTTCTAAATTTTTTCCTTTGTATTTTCCTGAGCTAGGCTGCCAGCAATAAATTTTTATATGAAGGGTATCGTTGTCATCATATTGGAAGATATCTCAGATGGTTTTTTCCATCCACATCTATTATAGTGGATTTCACCACTCTAGGTGAATCACACTTTGTATGGCCTTCCCCTGTCCTGCTGCAGACTCCTTAGACCCTATGGACCACATTTTGTCCTTTTATGTTTCCTTGATCATCCCTATAAACACATGAAAAATGATATACGTGACTTTTAAACCTATAAGAATGTACATACGTGGGTTTGACCACTAAAATCGTGTACATCGGGATGTGTGTGTAATCCAAATCCTTTTGGAGTTTTCCTTGACATGGATCCGACTCATTTGACTCCTGGCCTTCCCTATGCCTTGAGATCGCTTGAATTTGACCTTTCATTACCCCTTTGAAAAGCTATATAAGGAACCCCTTGGTACATTGAAGGCATAAGAGAGAATTGAGAGCAACAAAACTATAGTCCATTATTGGCGGAACTTATGCTTGAGTCTGCATCCCTTTGTCCCTTGGAGCACTTTTGTTTTCTTCCCAAGCTTTCCTTTTGCTTGTGAGCTTGCTATCGAGAGATGGAGGATTGAAGTGGTGGAGGCCGAAGTGGGGGATTCAGTTTCTCCAGTTCGCAGTTATAGAATGGTGTTAGATCTATTCTAGCATATATAATCAATAATGTATAAGCATTTGACATAATCCAATGGAGAACATATTCATTCAAAGACACATTAATGGACAGTAAACGATATTTCTATTAATATAAATCAGAGATTACAAGATACAACCTCTGATGGAACGTCTACGAACTGGAGAAACTGAATCCCCCACTTGGGCCTCCACCACTTCAGTCCTCCATCTCTTGATAGGAAGCTCACAAGCAAAAGGCAAGCTTGGGAAGAACACAAAAGTGCTCCAAGGGACAAAGGGATGTAGACTCAAGCATAAGTTCCGGCAACAATGGACTATAGTTTCGTTGCTCTCAATTCTCTCTTATGCCTTCAATGTACCAAGGGGTTCCTTATATAGCTTTTCAAAGGGGTAATGAAAGGTCAAATCTAAGCGATCTCAAGGCATAGGGAAGGCCAGGAGTCAAATGAGTCAGATCCATGTCAAGTAAAACTCCAAAAGGATTTGGATTATGCACACATCCCGATGTACGCAGTTTTAGTGGTCAAACCCACATATGTACGCGCTTATAGGTTTAAAAGTCACATATAGCATTTTTCATGTGTTTTTAGGGATGATCAAGGAAACATCAAAGGACAAAAATTGGTCCGTAGGGTCTCAGGACTCTACAGCGGGACAGGGGAAGGCCATACAAAGTGTGATTCATCTAGAGTGGTGAAATCTGCTATAACAGAGTCACCAATTATAGTGGATTTCACCACTCTAGGTGAATCACACTTTGTATGGCCTTCCCCTGTCCCACTGCAGACTGCTTAGACCCTATAGACCATGTTTTTTCCTTTGATGTTTCCTTGATCATCCCTAAAAACACATGAAAAATGCTATACGCAACTTTTAAACCTATAAGCGCGTACATACACGAGTTTGACCACTAAAACCATGTACATCAGGATGTGTGCATAATCCAAATCCTTTTGGAGTTTTCCTTTACATGGATCCGACTCGTTTGACTCCTGGCCTTCCCTATGCCTTGAGATCGCTCAGATTCGACCTTTCATTACCCCTTTGAAAAGCTATATAAGGAACCCCTTGGTACATTGAAGGCATAAGAGAGAATTGAGAGCAACGAAACTATAGTCCATTGTTTCTGAAACTTATGCTTGAGTCTACATCCCTTTGTCCCTTGGAGCACTTTTGTGTTCTTCCCAAGATTGCCTTTTGCGTGTGAGCTTGCTATCGAGAAATGGAGGATTGAAGTGGTGGAGGCCCAAGTGGGGGATTCAGTTTCTCTAGTTCACAGATGTGCCGTCAGAGTTTGTATCTGGTAATCTCTGATTTATATTAATAGAAATATCTTTTCCTGTCCAGTAATGTGTGTTTGAATGAATATGTTCTCCATTGGATTATGTCAAATGCTTATACATTATTCATTATATATTCTATAATAGATCTAACACCGTGATATATAGAATGCTTGTATTGTTTACTTGTTGCTGAGGAAGTAACAGATCAATTCAAGCTGAAGATTGGAAAGCTCAACTGGGATCTACTTCAACTATCCGGAATAAGGTACGAGGTCTGATCCTTTAGTGTTAGACATTTTATTTCTATTGCATATTGGAAAGGATTGATTTCTAGAGTGAATTTGTCTTTTGTGGTACCCCAAGACATAGGAATGTCTCTCTGTAACAGAATTGGTGACTCTACTGGGGAGTTCCTAGTAGTTGTCCTTTGGGGGTTGTTTTCTCGGCATTCAATGAATTTGAATTGCTCTTTCTCTATTGTTTCTGTGTCAATTCTGGGGGCATGTATGCCTCGTAGAGTCTAATTGGTGTGAAGTTTGTCTCAGCCTATTTGTTTGCCTTGATTTTATGCACCTTTCTTCCTGTACGCGGGTTTTTGATTTACAGTCGCGTATACACACGGTTTCCTCTGAGATTTTCACGTATACACGCGGGTTTACTGCGACCGGTCACGTATGCCCTTGATTTTTACTTTTTGGGGAAGATAATTGGTTTATGGGTGAATTCTAATATTTGCTGAGTCTCCTTTGGCACTGCCTGAGTCTATTTTGACCTCTGTTTCTGACCAGAAACATTTTTTTTTAGGATAATTTTTTTTTTTTAAGATGGTTCTTGTCATGGCATTTTTTATTTTTTGTTTTAGATTAGTGCATTATAGTTATTTTACCTTAGTGCTTTGCTTGAGTGTTGTTTGGGTGTGCTTGCAGAGTCTAGGGGTCGTAGAATCATTCTTTTTCTTTTCACATCTCTTTTATTTAAAAAAAATCCAAAAACAGTTGCTTATCATCATGCATTGCATTTTGCACTTTGCATTGTACTTGCACTAGATAGATTTGCTTTGGAGTACTAGTTAGGAATTCATATAGGAAATTTTCATTCATCATTTGAAGAATAATTGTGCATTTCACATAGTAGCATACCTTGTTTTCACGGACACAATGCATTTGCATTGATTGTTAGGTGTGCATTTTACTTCATATTGCGTCATAACACCATCAGTTGCACGATCATATCCTTTTTTGAGTAATAAAGACAACTAAAATCAACGCTAAATAAAATGAATTACACTCTTTTCTTTTCTATGGTGCACCGACAAGCTTAGGTTTTAGGATCTTGGAATAGTTCATTGTAAGTTAATTCTCCAATATCACTAAACAACAACATCTAGGTGTCTGTCCACGTGAGTGTGTGAAATCCTTGGTATAACCAGTGATCTCGGGATCCTCCTCTCAAAAGGGAGTTAAGCACGAGGCGGTGTGAATGGTTATTGATTGGGATTACCCCTAGTCATAACTCAGTAGCACCGAGATATTTCTAGGATTGTATTCGTATCTAGGTGCTCTTTCGAGAGTTTCGGGCTTTGCTACCCTACCCATACGGTCAATCCCACCTGCGACTGTCTGCTTGAGCATTGATTATATTGAGGTGACCTTAGTGGCCTTACCTAGGATATCGAGGGGGTACTTCGCAGGGGTTATTCTGCGGGTGTCCCAACCATGTTGGGGTCGGACAACACAGTCGCTTTACACATTGAAGCTGAGGGCCACAATAATTGGTTACGTACCTCCGCTTGTTGTGTATGGGAGTCTGAAGCCTCTCCTAGGCGAGACATACCTGCTTCATTTGGGAGCTCACTTATCCAACCCTTGTTTGCTTGCATTTGGATTTAGATTTTATTAGTGATTTCTCTGTGCACGCTAGCTGGCCTAGGGTTTACGTAAATAGAGATTCTTTGCTATTTTTTGAGTCATTGTGGATTCGAGTGCAGTTCCTCGCCATTCTCATCGTTTAGTAGGAATTTCACCTTCTACTTCTCCTCCTCCTTTGGGAGAGAGACCTAGACAGTATATGTGGACTATGTCACACATTGATTCACACACCATGGGAGACCGTTTCGAGGATATTCCTAAACCACCTCCTCCCATTCGTGTAGACGATGGGGAATTTACTCCTACTTATGATCCTTCATCTAACTTAGCTAAGTTAGGTCCTATGATTTCTGAGATAGGACCCTTGCACGATAGGCCTACTCACTCTAGGTCTAATTCCCCATTGAAACATTACCAGTATGGAATGCCGAAAGATGCCAAGACTCATTTTGAACCTGCCAGCACTAGCGATGTGTTGCAGCTGCAACATTTTCCCAAAATTCTAAAAAATTTTAGGACCCTCCTTTGCTTGAGTTAGTTTGATTTTTCTTCTTGAAATTGGTTTAAGAACTTTCAAAATGATTTTGCTTACACTTGGATTGAGCTACCCATTGGGTTGATTTTTCCTCTGATGCATGAAATTTTGTTCTAGCTTCATCGCTGCCCTTAAGCACATTTGAAACATGCTGAATCGGAGGTTATCTTGGTTTTAATCTTCCGCCATTGTGGGTGGAGTTTTTCTTTGGTATTCCGCCATTGTGGATCAAATGTAATTCCAACTTTCAACCCTTTGGTTTTTTCACGTCGGATGCTTTTTGGTTCCGCATCGGAGGTGCTTATGTTCTTTTCTTCCACCATTGCGAGTGATTTCCTGTTTGACTTCGATTTCTTTCCTCCCGTCCCAATTAGAAGCTTTTGGGTTTTGTCATGATTTTTTCTTCCGCCGTTGCGGACAGAAGTACCTTTTCATCTTCCAATTGGAAAACCGTCCGACGTCAGATCTTTTAATCGCTACCCGATGTATAACCAGAGCGAAGGCTTTACGATCTTTCCTTCCACCATTGCGGATGGATTTAAGATTTCATCTCTCGATTGGAAAACCTTTCGAAGTCTGATCCTTTGATTATTTCCCGCCATGCGTGTCTCTGCGGCTGGGTCTACGCTTTGGCCATCCGTCGTTGCGGAAGGAGCAGCACTTGGCCTTCTGATCCGGAGTTGGTTCCCATCCGATCCATTAAGTTTTCCCACGTGTGAGCCATATCTATATATACGGGGAGGCATGTTATTATTCTATTGCTATTTTTCTAACTACTGTGCCCACCATTGTCGTGTTGTCGCGCTCACCCATTTGTGGTACACTCAGTACAGGTGTCTTCACTAGGAAGCTTGCCAAACCTCTCCACGTTAGATACATCCGTGCCAGGTAGGTTTTATTCACCTTCTCTCGTTCCGTTGAAGCATTTGATAAGGTTTTGTGTGGATAGTTTTGGTTGCGGTAGTTTGTTTTTCCTTGGCCGTTTTCCTTTTCCATTTCTTGACGCCTATATAGGTGGAGTGGTTTTTTAATCTTGACTATTAGCGGGGCGTTTTTAACCCACAAAATAATTATTTTGGCCCACGGTATTGTTTGTAAACCCCGCGTGTAGAGATGGGGGTTTGGTGCAGACGGCCATTACGCCGTCTACACCAAGCTGCCCCGGGTGGTGATGATTGTGCAGGAGGGGGGGGGTTATATGTGTTTTTCTGTAGTACATGTTGTTTCTCATCTCAGTTGTGGCCTTTCGTTTTACCCGCTTCCTCGAACTTTTGTTTTGCCGCGCCATTCTGTGCACCATGGTTTGACACTTTAGCCAGTTGGAAGGGATCTACTACGGTTTCTAGTTGATAACCATGAGCGCATGGGCATAAGCACCATTGACGTTGCATGTAGTTTCCCTTGCAATCCCGCACATCCCATTTGTTCTTAGTTGTCTAAAACCCTGGCCGGTTAGAAGGGATATGCATTGTTTTAGTTTGTTAAGCGGGAATCTCATGGGTAGTGGTTTTAATCAAAGCACCGTTTGCAGCAAGATGACAGTAATACCCACAGAAAGTGAAATTCATAGTCAAATTAATGTAAATATATTTCCGCGAGCAGCAAGGGTCCTCATCATTTTTATTCCTACTAAGCTATATGGTTAAGGTGTTTGGTGGTGGAAAGCATAAGCGACTCACATAGTCGTACTGCATATAGCTACTTTCAATCAGTTTATTTAACTGCTATGCACAGACTAGATTACCGAGCACTGTGCCTTGTATTTTAATGGTTCTGATAGTGAGGGCATTTTTAGGATGTACATGCATGCATTTGTTTCACTACTTGCTATCACATTAAACACATGAAAATGGCACATTGCATATGGATGTAGTTTATTGCATTCTAGAAGATGGTTGATGGAATGATTTAATATCATGTAGCACTGTTTTGTATCATGCTAAGATAGTGTGCAGGCCAGTCAGCTTATGTGAGCTTATATCTTAGTTTGATCGACTAGTTCCTGTCATGGTACACATAGAAAGAATAAAATGCTGTACAGTGTCTTGTGAATGTCTACAACTTGAATTGCTTAATGTCACAATGTTATATATGGCAGGAAGAATCCACCATATCCAAGAGGCAGAAGAAGAAGGCCCCCGTGGTCGAAGAAGGACCATAAGTAGAAGAGGTCACAAAGACCGAGTACATATATGAAGACACTCAATGTGTTTCTGGAGTTGAACCCGAGTACAAATGGGGTGAAATATATAGATTGATTTCCCGCAGGGAGGTTCACGACATGGGCCTCGAAGAAGAATCCATCTATGCTAACATAGAGAAATCTTCTCTCATGAAAGTTTCCACCAGACCAGAGCTGTTCCCATGCTCTAGGATAATTGGCTGGATTCTTCCCCGAGTAGACACGACTACAATGATCATGGGAAATGTTGAAGGACAGGGCTATGCTGCATTCAGCCCTGGATATGTGGTGTTATCTTATCACCTACGAGAAGCCCAGGTTTTCTTATCCGAGGATTAGCTGAACAACATCAGAATGGACCTGGTGGAAACTCTTAGGAGAATGATGTTGCAGAGAAAGCATTATCGACACAGACCGACCAGTGAGTATGATACAGCGAGCTTGAGGGCTCCCTACAGATTCATAGCCTTGATCCTAAATAGAATATTTGGGAGAGCTCATGGCAAACTCTTCAAACTTGAATGGATACCAATTATTTTTCATGTGGCAACTCAAGGCACAGTCTTCAATTGGGCCAGCATGGTGTCCAGTAGTCTTTCTTCTTGTGTGACCTCAGCCTTGGAGGGAGAGTCCAAGAAAAAATCAGACTTTTACATGAGTTCAATATTAATAGACTGCATATTGTGCAACTAGGCTTTCCCCGGTCACAGGTGCATCTGGGACAGGGAAAGAATTCCTATTTATGTCGCTTATAGACCATTGTGGGCTCACCAGTACCATAGCCATTACAGAGAGGTCTGTGAGCACTTCATTATGCCTCTGTACACACTCATTTTCTAGAAGGAGTGTGACTGTATGTCAGAAGAAGCCATGCAAGTGATAGAAGAATATGAGAAATTATTTCTTAACTGAAAATGGCATGTACTTCCGGATGTTTGGAGGATCAAGAACACCTTCACTGCTGCCCAAATATGCAACGGATTACATAGTCCACAAGGAGGCGGTCAGGCAAGTGTTCATTGATGGAATAGGTAGTTTTCTGTTCAAACACAAGAAGACTGCCTACCCTCCTTTTCCATTCAAGCTAGGAAGCTACAAATTCACCAAGGTGAAACAAGTTGCTGAATTCATAGAGGAATTAGAGAAGTTCCATTTTGGGGAGATGCCCTACTATAGAAATGACACCCGAGGAAAGGTTACTGAGAATTTCAAAGAACACAAGGTGCACTTCGAGTATACCCACCATGTCGATAAGCAAGAATATGTCTTCCGAAACGCCCCAAACATGACAATGCTAATGAGAAGATTCAAGAAAAATATCACCACCAAAGGTGGAAAAGGGGACGAATAGGCCAAGGCTAAAGAAGAAGCCAAAAAGTGAAATGAAGAAGCCCAGAGGCTGGAGAAAGAAGATGTAGAAAGGATTCGTACAGAAGAAGAAAGAAGAGCTGCTCAGGAAGCAGCCGAGAAAGCAGAGGAAGCAAAGAGAAAGCTCGATGAGGAGCTTCAAAGGAAAGAAGCTGTGAGGATAAAGTTGACACAGTAGTCAGCTTCTGAAATAGTAGCAAGGTAGACTCAGGAGGTGGAGAACCCCGAGGTACAGACCCCTCAAGTACCTGCTACCAGCATACCCAGGGTTCCCACGCTCAAGTTTGTCCCTTTTGTGGAGGAAAAGGGAAAGGAAATCCCTGATTTCAACACTGTATATTATGATAGGGCAACGAAGAGAATAATAAAGAGGATAGAGAGGAAAGTTGAGGCGGAAGGTCCACCTGGTAAAATGATAATAGATACTGCTATTATGCTAGGAACAGACCAAGATCTAAGGCTCACCCTAAAAGATGGGACTGCACTTCTCCATGCCTTAGAAGATAATATGGATAAGGTGATAACTGACTTGAAGCAGTCTAATAAATCCTCTGCCCAATTAAAGGACACATTGAGAAAAGAAAGGGAAGAAAGAAACAGGCTCAAAAGGAAATATGACGATCTGCAAAGAGAAGTGAAGTCCTCAAGAGCTGAAGTACAGGCCCTCCAGGTAGAAATGCAAGTCAAGGAAACAGCACAGGAGGCCCTAGAGAAAGGGCTGAAGGAATGCCAAGATCACAAGAGTGAGAAGGGGTAGCTACTGGCAAAGGTGGAGGACCTAGAAGAACAGCTCAAGATCCTCTTGCAGGCCAATGATATGCACACCCTAGAACTAAGAAAGGAACACCAGGAGCATATTTTTGCTTCGAACACTGCTTTGGAAGTAGCAAGAGAACAACAGGTCGATCTTCAGCCTCTCAAGCAGCATGTATTGACCCAGAAAACCAAGATGTTGCAGCTGCAGACTGTTGTTGAAGAAGAAAGGTGTAAAGTGCTGTAGATCAATGGCCATTTGGAGGAGATTCTGGAAACTACATCCTACTTTGTGGATAGGTCCCAGGATGTCCTAGAAATCCTGACTATACGAATGGCAAGGTTGGAGAACAACGAGGAAACCCCAATAGAGCTACCGGCAAAAGACGAGCAGGCCCTCAAACGGGACTATAACCTAGTGGAGTTTGCTATAAATACTACTGAAGACTTCAAGAAGGCAGTAAAGAAGACAAGGGGATTATGCACCAAATTCTTTAGAAGAATTCCCAATGCATACAACCGGTGCCAAATAAAAGCAGAGGAGAGGCTTGAAGTTTTCCCAGATCACGATGCCTTTGTGGAGCTATTGTAGAAGAGATTCCAGGAGGAAGAAGCTAAGGTGCGGGATATCAAAGCCATGGGTGATATGATCTTGAGGAGCCAAGTAGATCACCCAGCCATCAGTGTACTGATTCTGGAAGATCAGCTCCGATTGAGTACGCCTAGGGTCGAGGCTATCAAGAAACAAGCTGAGAAATTTGACATAAATATTTAGTTTTTAGAACCTTGTACTTTTGAAGGCATCGCTAACGAGGCTGCAGCATGGAGGAAGTTTCTGGATAGTCAAGTGGGCCCTTCCTCATGAAGGGTCAGTCATCATCATAATTTGTAACTAATTTTTGTAAAGCATTTAAGAAAAATAGAATGTTGGGAGACAGGAGGTTGGGAAGCCCAAAGGCCACTTTGGGCAGCCCAACAGTCTAACCCTTTTTGTATAAATGTAAAAGACTTAGAAGAAAGGGGGACTTTTTCGCAGTGAGACTAGTGAGGACATATTGTAAGAAGAACTATTTCATTTTGCAATAGAAAATTAGAGTTTTCCTGTTGGAGAAAGCTTAGTGGAATATTCAAATGTTGTGCTATGGATTTGTTGAAGAGGAACTATTTCGTTTTCAGCTTTATGTCGATTAACTATGAGACCGTTCTAACTCATTGAACCTATGTTCTTGTATGAATGTTTTTCGGTTTATTTTATGAATATTTCCACTATGAGTAATGTATGCTACTTGTGAAACAATTGGCTATCTGGTTGTTGAAGTATCTTTAATCTTTCATGTGTTGTAGAGAAGAATATCAGCTACATGTAATTTCTGTTTATAATACATGAATAATCAACATTACTCATAAATAAATCATATTCTGGCTCCCCGAGGATAGGTGGATAGATAGGTAGTTAGATGGAGAGTTAGTTTATTTCATTCTTGCATATGTGATGCAGATGCTTGTGAGCCTAAGATGAGAGGTAAGAACCTGCACATCACATTGTGACCGCTCCCCGCATCCTCATCATCCTGCAATGTTAAGTAGGCAAATGCATTTCATGCATTAAGTTAAAAATACAAAAAACTCGGTGGACCAGGCCTCAACCGGTAAAACCTTTGTTTTGTCACTTGACCTACGGTAGCCGGACCGCAAATCGGATGGATTCCCTATATGAAACAGTCAACGGGCTAGTTGGGAACGTTGATTGGGGAGAATCCCTTACTGTTGTTGCCTGCAAATTTCGGGGCCCCAACACGATGGTAGTTATGCTACGTCTGGTTTCCCTACACATGATTTGACATTTCATGTCGAATCCGATTTTGAGCCTAGCACTATGCCTGGGGGCACTCTCATTCCTTACCACGCAAAGAGGTTTGGGAGCACTAGTCACATTACACCTTCCATCCCAGTGGTGGAAGCTCCGTCGTATCTCCCTCCTAGGTCTAGGGTTAGCGATCCAATTAGGATACCAGATCTGAAATGAGTGATGATAGGTGGTAATACATATATTATTACTCAGGTTCCTTTGTCCTCAGCCCCTAGTTCTTCAAATGTACATCATCCACCTTATTCACGTGGTCCTTTGAGCCAGTATATGGCTACGAGTCAGGTCCGTACTGCGATTACTAGACCAATTGTGTCTCAAGTTCACATACCGCTCACTGTGTCGGGAGGCTATGTTCATGCTTCTAGAGGTCATCTTGTTACTTTCGGGGCATATATCCCTACTTCTAGAGCGTATCTTCCAACCTATGGAGTGTCTCATGGGGCATCCCATGCAATGACCTATGGATATTATCATGGGATGCAGTATGGACAGGTTTCTTCACCTTATGGAGGCAGGTATCAACAACCTGCTTACTCTCCTAATTACGGCTTTGTAGCTCCTACTAGTCAAGGTCCACCATACTATGGTACTTCCACGCCACCCTATATGGGTCAGACAGGAGGAGGACACTATAGCCAATGCCATGGTGGTAATCAACCCTATATGAACCACGGAGCGGTCCATCGACCTCATCATCCTAGGCTCCCTTTCCTTGCGACGTTTAATCTTCCTGACTTATTGAGACTTACGAACGATCCTCTGGCTCACAACCCGTCTTGGCCAGCTGTCCCTACCAAGCTTCCTTCGGACATACCTAAGTTCGAAAGAAAACCGGGAGAGGATCCGAGCGAACACGTTACTATGTTTCACCTTTGGTGCTCTTTGAATTCATTACATCAGGACTCAGTCCATTTGCGACTATTTCAATGCACCCTCACAGGGCCTGCTGCGAAATGGTATATAGAGTTGCCTAAGGGAGCTTTTGCTTTGTTCGATGATCTTGCAATGACTTTTATTAATCACTTCCAGCTACCAGTGCGCTATGACGTCGGTACAAAACTCTTGTCGACATTTCGACAAGATAAAGCCACACATATTTTTGATCATATTCAACAGTGGTGTAGACAGAAGAGATTAATTAAAGCTTTTATACATCCAGAATTCCTCCTTGAGTGGTTCCTCAAGTCATTATTGCCATATATAGCGAAGGATGTTTCGACATCTGGAGTGCAGAATGAGGAACAAGCGATCTTTAGGGCGCAGGAACTGGACTTGATCTATGCTCAGTCCGGTTTGTTGTATGAGATTATTCCCAATGCTCCTTGTTCCAGTTTTGATCCCAAAGTCAAACCTGGACCACATGCTGATGGCATTGTGGGTTGTATAAGTGCGAAACCTGTAGATTCGGTTGCAAAACAAGCTAGTAAATTGTCAATCAACCAATCTGCTTCGGGACAAGCTATGGCTTCATCTCAACCCACCCAAACAATGAATGAACTTTATGTGCAATTGTCAGACTAGAAGGGTAACCAGCAGCCCGGACGGAATAGAAAAAAGGGTAAAAATAATAATTTAAAGGGTGGGAATAAGAATGAGAATGCTAACAATAATGACAAGAATGGTAGAAATGCTGGGGGGACAAGCAAGCGAAATGTAAGGTTAAATTCCCTTGCAAGCTATGTAAGGATGATCACCTCACTTACTTGTGCCCCCGGATTGAAGAAGCTTCGAGATTCTTAGCACAAAGCCCCGCTGTGCTAACTAACTCTTTACCGCATAACCAAAATATGAACTCGACGTCCCATGACCAGTTTAGTGATGATGATCCACCAAAGGGTAGTGGTCATGGGTGCATTAACATGGTCCGTGCTGCAAAAGATTATAGTTCATCACAACCCAGCCCAGGCAAAGAGCCTGATCCACCAGGATCCCCTTTGCGGATTGAGAAACCTATGGATAAACCTGAGGCTGCACCTCACATTCCTAAGGGAGTTTTTAAGTGTTCAGGGCATAATCCAAATGCCCGAGTGGCCCAGAATTATTCAGTTTTCAAGGATTTGGGCCATACTCCTTGTGCGATGTCTGCATTGGAAGTGCTTCAGAGTTTTCCTTCGCAAAGGAAGGTGTTGCTTTCTTCCCTTGGTGTGAACGATGATGATTCTTCCTCTGTGATCAAATTTGAAACCACAAGACATCAACCTCGCTTTCCCTACTATGTGTCTCTTTTGGTGCACATAGAATTTCTTGGTATGAACGTCAAACGTACTGTGATTGATGAGGGAATTGCTGCTTCTGTGATGTCTTTGGCCTGTTGGAAGGGTCTCAGTTCTCCTTAGTTGTCTAAATTAGCGACTATGTTAACTGCTTTCGATGGGAGATCTTTTATGCCGCACGACATTCTTCCTTCCCTTAAAGTCCATTTGGGGGGAAAGACCATTGCGATAGAGGTTGAGGTGGTTGATGTGCCCCTTAACTATAATCTCCTGTTGGGTAGGAACTGGATGTACAGTATGCAAGCCGTTGCTTCTTCCTTGTTCCACATTGTATGCTTTCCACATAACAGGAATATTGTAACAATTGATCAGATGACATTCAAGAATCCGTCTATTACCGCATCTTCAGGAGCTTCAATTCCGATCATTGAGCACTCTCAGCTGGCAACTGGGAGTGTGGATGTAGGCATGTATCCATCCCTTATGGGAAGCTTTAGTTGTCCTGCACCGATCCTCGTGATAGGATCTAGTTTCGATGAGGCTTCGACTTCTACGATATCAGTGTCTTTTCGCATGAATCATATGGAAGACCCTTGGATTCTTTCTACACCGAGTACTTCGAGTGAGCCTGTCGAGACGAGTGTGCCGCTACCTACAACTATGATAGATTATTAAGCTAATCTCAAGAAGGTTTTAGGGCCTTGTTCTTCCTCTTCATGGATGGAGGAGGAAGACCCCTATGTGCTGTTGGCATGGGCAATATAGTCTTCTCATGCCCACGACTGCCTTGATATGGTGTTCCCTTCGGATGAAGCGATTGAGGCTATGTTGGGAGTTGAGCCACCATGGGAGGAACTTCATCATAGATCGTACTTCCTTCCAGCGCTTGACCATTTGGAGCATGAGGTATACAGGGAGATTCTTAGTCAGAGAGTTGGTAGTCCTGTGGTTCCATTAAGCTCTCCTAGTCCGATGGTTGATGGAAACATGGCGAACATATCTTCAACGATTCCTATCAACATCTCTCACAATCCTGGCACAATAGAGAATGTCTATATTGGGATGGAATGTTCCCAAGCTGAGATTCTAGAATATACCGAGCTATTCAAGGAATTCCACAATATTTTTTCTTGGTCTTACGACGAGATGCTAGGTATTGACCCTCGTATTGTCGAGCATGAAATTAAGACTTACCCCAATGCTAAGCCTGTTCGACAATGTTTACGTGCGATGAACCCTAGGAAAGCATCCGCCATTAAGGTAGAGATAGAGAAATTGTTGAAAGCTGGTTTCATCTATCCCGTTCCCTTGATGGAGTGGGTTTCAAACCCCATTTTGGTGGATAAGAAGCAGGGAGAGATCCGCATGTGCACTGATTTTTGTGATTTGAATCGTTCCTGTCCTAAGGATAACTTCCCCACACCATTTATAGATCAGATTTTGGATGAGTGTGCAGGGAGCGAAGTGTTCTTCTTTATGGACGAATTTTTCGGGTATAATTAGATATACATTAAACCTGAGGACCAACACAAGACTACATTTATTTGTCCTTGGGGAATGTTTGCATATCGAAAAGTTCCTTTCGGCCTTAAAAACGCTAGAGCTACATTTCAACGGGCGATGACCTTGATTTTCCACGATCTCAAGTCCATTATCGAGGTATTTTTGGATGATCTCACTACTCATTCTCGTATGAGAAAGCATCATCCCTATCACTTGAGATTGGTATTCGAAATATGGTGGCATTATTCTGTTAGATTAAATCCTCATAACTGCATATTTTGCGTGAAGTCAGGTCATTTGTTAGGATTCATCGTTTCAAAAGAGGGTATAAGAGTCGACCCTTTGAAGGTTGAGGCAATACTTCAGTTGTCTCCCCCGAAGAATATTCGTCATCTTCAGTGTTTGCAAGGCATGGAAAAATTCTTACGAATATTTGTTGTCAACTTTACCAATTTGACTAGAGTCTTTATGGATCTCTTGAAGAAGGATACTCCCTTTTATTGGGATGAATGAGCCCAGGAATCCTTCGATGCACTCAAGCGAGCCCTAGCTTCGGCCCCGGTGATTAGTCCTCCAGATTATAGCTGTGATTTCTTATTATATGTGGCCGCATCCTTAGAGACAATTGCTATGGTATTGGTTCAAGAGGATGAGGAGCTCCCAGAGCATGTCATATATTATCTGAGCCAAAACCTTATTGATGCAGAGACTCATTATTCTCATGTCGAGAAGCTTGCTTTAGCTACCGTACATGCAGTTCAGCGTTTGAGACATTATATTCTCCTTCGCCAGACCTTAGTTGTGGCCCATGTCAATCCATTTCAATTCATCCTCACCTGAAGGATGATTTGGGGAAAGTATAATAAATGGATTATCATTCTGGAAGAATTTGATCTCGAGTTTGTTTCGACAAAATCGAAGAAGTCTTTAGTCTTTGCAGAACTCATATCGGATTTTCCAAGTGAGACCAAGGAGTTGGTATGTGAAGATATGTTTGTTGATGAAGACATCTTCTTAATCTCTATGTTAGACCCATGGTACGGGGATATCATAATATATTTACAAACACTGAAGACCCCTACTCACCTCTCACGAGACGAACAATGACGATTACGTCACGTCTCTAAGAACTACCTTATAGTGGACAATACTTTGTACCGTCATGGGGTAGATTCCATTTTACAACATTTTTTAACTCATGAAAAGCCTGAGGTTGTGCTAAATGATTGCCATGGAGGGGCGTGTGGTGGTCATTTATCTGGGCTTTCTATAGCTCAAAATATTTTGAGAGCAGGTTATTTCTGGCCGTCGATCTTTAAGTATTGTGTTGATGCGGTTAAGAGGCGCCACCCTTGCTAGGTGTTCGCACATAATATGTGCTTGAAACCTGCCTTGTTACATCCCATTATCACCACCGGTCCCTTCACTAAGTGGGGGCTCGATTTTATGGATTGCAACCCAGCTTCGACTGGGGGGAACCATCACATTATAGTTGCTGTTGATTATTTCACGAAATGGGTTGAGGCTATGCTTATAGTAAAATCCGATGGTGAGATAGCCGCTCACTTTGTATTCAACCAAATTATTAATCAGTTCGGGATTCCGAAAGAGCTTGTCACTGACCATGGCTCGCACTTTCAAAACCATATGATGGAAGAGTTGGCATCGAAGTTAGGGTATAATAAAGAGTACTCCTCTTCTTACTACCACGAAGCAAATGGACAGGTAGAGGTAGTGAATAAATCACTCAAATCCATTCTCCAACGAACCATCACACAAAGCAAGAACAATTGGCACATTATGTTATATCCTACTTTGTGGGCATATTGAACCGCGGTTAAGACTGGGACTGGTTTTTCTCCATATTATCTTGTGCATGGAGTGGAGTCGATATTGTCAGTTGAATGCAAAATTCCTTCGTTGAAGCTAGTTGTGGAACTCTTATCAGAAAATTCACCCTTGGAGGAGCGTTTGGTTCACCTCAAGCAACTCGATGAGCAGCGTCGGGATGCCTTGGTGGCTCTAGTGGTTAATAAGCGTTGCGTTAAGGTCCAATACAATAATTCTGTCCATCCAAGAGTGTTTAGTGAAGGAGACTTGGTCCTTTTGTGGGATCAACCGAAAGAACCCTTGGGGGCAGGGAAATTTAATCCTATGTGGCGTGGTCCTTACGTGGTCAAGCATGTGTTAGAGAAGGGTGCCTATGAGTTAGTGGATTATGAAGGAACAGCTTTGGTGAAGCCTAGAAATGGGCTCTATCTCAAAAAATACTATGCATAATATTTAGACAAGGCTGCTTGTTGTATATTATTGTACAACTTTGCATAGTTAGGTATTTTTCTTATTGTGATCGGTTTTGTGATTAGTTTCCGTTTCTTTTGGTAGATGTCAAGGGAATCTTCCACCTACATAGGATTCGTGGATGGTGCAAGCCGTCACACTCAACACTCAGCCTTTGCTACTTGGGTGATTTATACTCCTATGGGTCAGGTACTATCTTCAGTAGGTGTATGTCTATGGCCATCTTCCAACAATGTTGTTGAATATAGCACCGTTATTGATCTTCTACGGGATGCCATTCTACATGGCGTTCTATCTCTTGAGGTACGTCTTGATTCAGAGTTAGTAGTGTCACAGCTCAATGGTTTGTACCATGTTAGAGATATGACGTTATTGAGAACATTCTTACATGTGAGATTGTTAGAACGACAATTTGACAATATAACATATATACACATTCCAAGAAATAATAATCAAGTTGTTGACTCATATGCTAACTACGTGTTAGATTGGCATTTGTTTCATTCATAATAAATTAATCACAAACACAATTTTTACACATGTAAATAAATAAATCGATCACCATAAAACTTTTTATACATCAAAAATGTGATAATACATAGTGTCATGATACAAAATTGGGGCTTTTAAGCCACCATCATATAATACACGGTTGTACAAAATGTATACACTCCCAGGTGTCTAATCATGTGGAGGAGGAGGAGGGTTGTGATCATGGAACGTCACTACGGCTCTAGCTAGTCGTTGAAATAAATGCACCCATGCGCGTGGTACACCCACCACCTGTCGCTGCATGGCCTCAGGCAAGTCCTCGACTTGCACCATGGGAACTCTATGAGTTAATCTCACAAAGTTGGTATGAATGCTCTGGAGCGTTCGCTCCGCATCCACACCCATAATGTTATCTCCTCTTCCCCTTCGTCTATGAGGAGGGAATCCCTCTGGCCGCTGTGGTCCCACATCTGCACACAAATGGTAGATGTCACTATGTTTTTTTGTGCAAACACATGTCTTTTTGCTTCCATAAAATCAATAAAATACAAAAAAATTAAATAACTCAAAATTTTTTAAAAAGAGTGAGGGTCGAGATTCATTACCTATATCGCCATATGTCGATCTTGGTGGCAATGGAATGTCCGGATCCCCCCAGAAATCTATCCCTGCATAGGGGTAGTCATCAATGGCAACTATCTCTCGTCGCCACCATGGAAAGAAGTCAACTGGATATGGGTTGGCCACCCTACCACCCCCCAGTCTGCACATCGCATCTGCCCAATGCTGTTGGGATGAATCTCGAACCCCGTGGAGAGGAACATCCACTCTAGGGCTCAATCGTAGAACACGCTCGAAGAAAAACGTGCTCAAGATACTGCTGAACCCAAAGTTCCATACCCTACCTTCCTTACACTCACTGAGCTGGTGTTTCATGTTGCTCAGTAGCGTAGTACTCCAATCATAGATTGTGGGTCTCATGCACTCCACTACATAGAACATCAGAGGCCGCGAGGCTTGGTGGAGTGATGCTAAGCTGGCTATCCTACCTAGTGTCAATAGTATGGCCTTTAGGCCCAGCACCTGTATAGCATTGGTAGGGACTTGACTCCCCACCTTCTTGGTGTCTGGATAGTAGTACACTATGATGTACTCATCGATAGTCAGGCCACCCCCTGGGCCACCTTAGGAACGAAGGTTCACCACCTCCCCTCATCTAGAAATACCTGTGATAAAGTATATGTCCTCCACCTCTATGGTGAGGGACATCCCATCAATACGGAAGGACTTCGAGTCTGGATCCCAATAGTCTACCAGCATCTGTAGCAGTCTTGGTTTGGCCCTCAAACCACCAAAACACCAAAACTTGTAGATTCCACATGCACGAAGAGCTTGTTGAGCCATTAAGTCGGCCCTTACTGCTTCCTCTACTTCACCATGCTCACGCTCTCTCCACTCTAGCACCATCCTATAAAATAAATTGAAAATTTTCCCATTAGTTTAGTTGAAAACGATATGCGTGGCCTCATATGCAACTGTTTTGAAAACACTCGCATATGTACGTGGGTTTGAGGTCCTTTTTCGCGTATATCCAACCCTATATGTGGAAAAATCCTCGACTTTTGTGTGGTCCACAACACTCATTTTGGGATGGCCTAAAAAATTCATTTGACCATGAAAATCTATAAAAATTATGTCAAAATGCAAGAGGAGAGCATGAGTAAATACCTGGAAGAAACGGTTGTGAATTCTGCCGGCTGGATCTCCTGAAATTTATAGTTGAAATTCAGAGCTCATATGGGTAAAAGTTTCAAATGATTTATATTTTTCACTATTTATAGAAAAAATTTCAAATATTTGAAAATTTTTACCCCCTTTCCTATAGTTTCGACATTTTCTAACCATTTTGGACTGTTTTTGACATAATTGGTGTTGTACAAGACCTTTTTCAGTGCTATTTCAGCCATTGGATTGACCTGTTCATGCCAATCTCAGGTATCATGACTAAACTGGCATATAGGTTAGGTTTCACCACCGTTTGCATTTTGCATGACCTTGTGACCATACCTCCATGACCTTAGGTACGAACCCACTCTATTATGTCACAAAACCTTCTTGCTGCTTTAGAAGTGGCATGATAAGAGTGGTAGAGCTTCACCTTACATGGGTACCCTAGTTAGCACCTTATTTACATTTGGTTCCCATGCCGATGGTTTCTCCTTTAGGGTGTGGGAGTCCATTATATAGTACTGCCATGACATTTCGCAAGAGCCTCATACTCCTCTAGATCTTATGCTGGCCTATTTCCATCAAGACTCCCTCATGTCAAGTTGTGAATGCATTATCATGAGATTTTCCTGCCTTATTGATCTTTATGCCGGCTCCCCTGACATTCCATTTCAGCCATATATCCCGTTCTTGTCTCATGTCTAGCCATGCAAAGCCATTTTTTTATATCCTTCACAGCTTGATTCCCTTTTTACCGGGAGGGGATTTTCCCCTAAGTGTCGATATCCTACACATGTATCCTTGCATTGAGCATAGGTATGTTCCACTGCTTGGAACTAGTTTGTTTTCCCTTATGAAACTCGTCTCCTCCTAGTTTGTAACTATAAAGCTAGTTTATTAGTTTTTCAATCTTTTCAAATAACTAAAAAAGTCCAAAAAAATAAAAAAACCAAAAATCTGGATAAGGAAAGATGTTATCTTTGGCAGCTGTTGAGTCGTGTCACCGTCAAATAGATCATTGTATATCACATCTATTGGTTGGGTTATAGTTTGACTTTAGGAGCTATACTGGTTTATCTGAGTTTATCTCCACCGACTGGTTAAGCTTCCAGTCCCTATGGAGCCTCTGTTGATGCTTCCTGTGTCACAGAGATGTCCCAGTTTGTATATCAAGTCTATGCTTCCTTCATTCAGTCACCATATGTCGTTATGCTCTTGTTCGAAGGGAGTTGAAACTTGAGTCGTCCATTCCTCAGTTATATTGACTTTGCATGTCGGCCATTCCTGGTACAGTTACTAGTTCGAGCACTTTATGATCGAGTCCTTCCACATTATACAGCTTTGCTGAGTACCTCAGGCTGGATGATGGGGGATGCCTTAATGCCCTCCTTCCAGTGGATTTCATCCCATCAACTTCAGATCATTTATTTTGGGATTGGAGTCTAGATTCATTTTGAGTGCCTTGAGACTTGCAGTCATCAGTGGTAGGTTCTCTCGCCATCGATAGTTTCTTGGGAATACATCAATGTCCCCTGCTCGATGGATCCTTTCAAGTGTTCGACCTCAACACATTTATTCACACTTGTTAGTTTGCACTCTAGTACCTTGATTCGCATTTTCATTATCGGTGGGTGATCTCGCATCTGTTAACGGTATACATTAATGACCGGTAATTAGACGATGGAATACTATGTTTGACCTTGACACCTCTATTCACATAGTAGGACATGTACTCGTAGCGGTTTATGTAGAAGACTTTCCAGATTGGTGGCATCTCTTATATGCTACCTCCTTGATTGTGCCAGTGTTCATGAGACTTCAGCTCTCATGACTTGATTCCAGTGTATGTCAGATATTTCTAGTCACTATGGAGATCTTGATCTATTGTATATCTTCAGCCATTTTGGAGATCATGGTCCTTTGTATATCTTCATCATGGAGATTCTGATCTATGTATATTGTACATGGCGATGACCACATATGTGATATCATGTATCATGCCTATTCATGGCCATTGTACTCTTAGGTATCATGGACTGCTATATGTATTTGCAGTTATATACAGAGTTGTATTATTGTACTATGTTGATTGGGTGGATGGTCTTCCATTTGGGATCCTTCATCACTCCACTTCTGGGATGGACTTATAATGTATTTCGTCCATATGACTCCTCTGACCTCACACATTAGGGGGCATCTGTTATAGCGTATTTCACCACTCTAGGTGAATCACACATTGTATGGCCTTCCCTTGTCTCGCTGCAGACTCCTTAGACCCTATGGACCACTTTTTTTCCTTTGATGTTTCCTTGATCATCCCTAAAAACACATGAAAAATGCTATACATGACTTTTAAACCTATAATCGCGTACATAAGTGGGTTTGAAATCTAAAACTATGTACATCAGGATGTGCGCATAATCCAAATCCTTTTGGAGTTTTCCTTGACATGGATCCGACTCATTTGACTCCTAGCCTTCCATATGCCTTGATATCGCTCGGATTTGACCTTTCATTACCCCTTTGAAAAGCTATATAAGGAACCCCTTGGTACATTGAAGGCATTAGAGAGAATTGAGATCAAGGAAACTATAGTCCATTGTTGCTGGAACTTATACTTGAGTCTGCATCCCTTTGTCCCTTGGAGCACTTTTGTGTTCTCCCCAAGCTTCCCTTTTGCTTGTGAGCTTGCTATCGAGAGATGGAGGATTGAAGTGGTGGAGGCCCAAGTGGGGGATTCAGTTTCTCTGGTTCGCAGACATGCCATTAGAGGTTGTATCTTGTAATCTCTGATTTATACTAATAGAAATATCTTTTCTTTTCCAGTAATGTGTGTTTGGATGAATATGTTCTCCATTGGATTATGTCAAATGCTTATACATTATTGATTATATATGCTAGAATAGATCTAACACCATGATATATAGAATGCTTGTATTTTTTACTTGTTGTTGAGGAAGTAACAGATCAATTCAAGCTGAATATTGGAAAGCTCAACGGGGATCTACTTCAACCGTCCGGAATAAGGTACGAGGTCTGATCCTTTAGTGTTAGAAATTTTATTTCTATTGCATATTGGAAAGGATTCATTTCTAGAGTCAAGCTGTCTGTTGTGGTACCCCAAGCCATAGGAATTTCTCTCCGTAACAACATCATCTCTCTTTCATCCTTATTTCCTAATCTAACAAGCAACATCTTTCCTTTCTCAACATCAATTCTAGGATCAAATGTTGGATTTGGCTTGTTGCACTTGCGTCCAACATATACCGGTTCATCTGTCACATTATCAAAATCCCCATCCATAATACTTGATATTACATGGAGTGCATTACCATCAACGTTAACATTTTTCCTTGTCTTGGGACAAAAATCATGAGAAGAAGAATCAGTTTCATCCAAGGTTGTATGGTCATTGTAGATTCCACCTCATGCATCAATAACTCTTTTCCAAGAATCTAGTTTTTTATTCCATTCCTATGTAACAATTGGTGAATTCTCATTACCAGTAGTCTCTTTCCACATTTTTATGTATGATGTTATTCCTTCCTTAAGTTCTTTTAAATAAACATCATTGCCTTTGGGACATAAGAAAGATGGCTTCCCTATGGGAAATATAGATCGACCTTCATCATCTATATTCCACAACTCAACTGGTTCTCACCACTCAATGTCTCTAATGGATTCTTTATCCCTCATAACTAGAAAATCATTGAGTACAATAAATTGGAAGTATTGGACATTAAGATGTCCAACTAGTTCATTTTTCCCCTCCTTGATGTACCCATTAAGAAAACTTTTGAATTCATACACTTTGTCAATAAGTTTAGGTGGAAATGCTCGTTTTTCTTCCATTTTGTGATATGTATCCATCATCTCAGGTAAAGAATATATATATTTACTTTTCAACTTGGAAGACATTTTTCTATAGGTTCCATCTATGTCTTCAGGGGTGTTCCACACAAGCAAGAACCCAACCTCAATAATGATGAAGATACCAAGTGTAGTTAATAGTGATAGAAACATGAAAACATAATGATTCTTATTATCACTAGCTGCATTGTCCAACTGCAACAACAAATGTCGGAGGAAGAGGTTTAAAATCAAGATTTTGATATTTTGAGCTTCCATTTAAAGATAGGAAAGCATCCTTGTACACTCTACATTTTGAGTAAATAGAGTTTTGAAGTAATGCATTTGAAAGTTGGTTTCTTGAACTTCCCCTCTCATAAAGAAAATCACCATACATATCAAGGTGTGGGTATTCAAGGTCCCTCAAGCACTTTGCAAGAGATGTAATGGTAAATTGTGATCCCATGTGTACAAATGGTAGGGAGAAATGACCAAAACCTCCTATTCTATGCCCATGTGTTAGCATACTTGTCAACGACAAACCCAAGTTTGTTCCTGCAACAAATTTTGATTTGACACATAATCTTGGGATTGAAGTCTTTGTTTTGTCCATTTTATCATGGATAATTCTCAAGTATTCCTTTGGATATTGCTTTTACATAATTATGTGGTCATAGTAGCAATATATTCCACACATAACAATCTTGTTATGTTTATTCAATCTAGCTCGTGCTTTTTCTTCCATCTCTTTTGTAGTCGTTGTCTTCATCTGTGCTTTCAACACGATACATTCACTACATTTACTGAAGTTAGTGTTCTTTGAGAATGCCACATATGGAAATTGAGTATTCCAAATCTTGATCATTGTTGGTTTTGATATTGATAGAAAATTGAACTCTTGAAGAGCGTCATTTGATCTCTTTTAACAAAGAACTTTGGGTGTAAGTTGATGGAAAAAATCTTAAAGGAGCAAACATTCCATCTTCTTCAACTTGTCGTGTTTGGTTTGGTGAAAAATATGAATTATCCATTACAATTTTGTACAATATTTCTATAGCTGCCACAGTATGTGCGTGTGGTTTGCATTTCTTTGTGTTACCATGAATTCCTTTGACATGTCCTTGTTGGAAATTATGTTGGTAAGTATAGAAGGTGTGTTGAAGCATATTATGTATCTTGTACCATGTTTTCTTACAAATAATATCTCCACTAAACCTCATGTATTTTACTTTCCTAACAGTAGGAAATAGGCCATGGCCATGGCTCTTTAACATGATTGTATTGGAAAGGAGTGAATTCAAGACAAATTCCCTAATGCAATTTTTTAAGAGTTCCATACCCCTTCTAACACCTACAATGGATTTCCTATCCAAATGTTCAAGACAATCTTGTTTGCAACATTCATTGGGTGCCAAAAGTCAGATTTATTTCTTTTCATCTATTTGTATTTGAAAGTTTTGAACTTTGTTTGTAGCCAGAACTTGTTTAATCCTTTTATATGGCCTCGTTACATGCATAGAAATTGAGTCTGGATATTTTTCATTATAAAGATTGCCATCCCATGTGTTTAAGGGACTTGTGTCCTCTATAATATCCCATACCACCATTTCCTTGAGTGCCTCCTTGAAATTTTCATTCACCCTTAAAATATCACCTTCACTGTCCACCAACTTATTTATTGGCTATCTAACCAAACAATGTATAGACTTATCCCCAATCCTACATCTTTCACAATTTCTATCTGTCTTCCACAAAAAACACTGAATTCATTTTGACAACATGGCATGATGAGTGAATTCTAATGTGTGTTAGCTTTCATAAGGTAGTTTTCAACCTACCACAACCACATTATCATCAATCATTTTGCATCACGATGGAAATCTAGTCAGAGTAGCTTTCATCCTCAAATCGTTGTACGGTGAGTGACGAGATGTTGGAAGAAAGATCTGATGTTATAATTTCAGAGAATGAACTTGTTTTACTTCTTCCTGTTACACTAATATACCTTTGTTCAGAGTCAAGAGAAACAGAAGTGTCATTTTTAAAGTTATCAAAAAGTATCACATTTCACTATTTTAAAATAATTAGGAAAATATTCTTGAAGTATTTTTCCATCTATCACAACCACATCATCATTGGTCACATCTTACTATGATGAAAATCTAGATGGAGTTAGTTTTCCTTCTGACAACATGGCACTATAAGAGAAAACTTATGTGTGTTAGCTCATTACACCATGATGGAAATCTAACTAGAGTTAGATTTCCTTTTAACATGGAACAATGAGTGAAAGCTAATGTGTGTTAGCTTTCATAAGGTACTTTTCCATGTAACAAAACCACATTGTCATCAAGAACATTGCACCATGTTGGAAATCTAGTTGGAGTTAGCTTTCATCCTTAAATCATTGCACTGTGAGTGAAATCTAATGTGTGTAAGATTTCATAGTGTAGTTTTCCATCTATCACAACCACATTGTCATCAATCACAATGCACCCTGATGGAAATCTAGCTCGAGTTAGCTTCCGTTCTTAAAACATTGCACAGTGAGTAAAAGCTAATGTGTGTTAGCTTTCATAAAGTAGAATTTCATCTAACATTGCCACATTGTCATCAAATAAATTACACCATGATGAAAATATGGATGTAGTTAGTTTTCCTTCTAACATGGCACTATGAGTGAAATCTTACATGTGTTAGCTCATTACACAATTATGAAAATCTAGCTCGAGTTAGTTCTCTTTTTAACAACATGGAACGATGAGTGAAAGCTAATGTGTGTTAGATTTCATAAGGTAGTTTTTCATCTAACACAACCACATTGTCACATTACATCATCATGGAAATCTAGCTGAAGTTATCTTTTGACCTTAATTCGTTGCATGGTGAGGGAAATCTAATGTGTGTTAGCTTTCATAACATAGTTTTCCATCTAACACAACGACATTGTCATCAAATACATTACACCATGGTGGAATTCTAGCTGGAGTTAGCTTTCCTTCTAACAACATGGCAGTACAAGGGAAAGCTTATGTGTGTTTGTTCATTATGACATGATGGAAATCTAGTTGGAGTTAGCTTTTATTTTAACAACATGGTACGATGAGTGAAAGCTAATGTGTGTTAGCTTTCATAAGGTAGTTTTCCATGTAACACAACCACATTGTCATCAATCACATTGTGTCATCTTGGAAATCTAGCTAAAGTTGGATTTCATCGTTAAATCGTAGCACGGTGAGTGAAATCTAATGTGTGTAAGCTATTATAGTGTAGTTCTCCATCTATCACACACACATTGTCATCAATCACAATGCACCATGATGAAAATCTAGCTAGAGTTAGCTTTCGTTCTTAAAACATTACACGGTGTGTAAAAGTTAATGTGTGTTAGCTTTCGTAAGGTAGCTTTCCATCTAACACTGCCACATTGTCATCAAATACATTACACCATGATGAAAATGTAGCTGGAGTTAGATTTCCTTGTAACATGGCACTATGAGTGAAAACTTATGTGTGTTAGCTCATTACACCATTATTAAAATCTAATTGGAGTTAGTTTTCTTTTTAACAACATGGCATGATGAGTGAAAGCTAATGTGTATTACCTTTCATAAGGTATTTTTTCATCTAACGCAACCACATTGTTACATTGTACCATCATGGAAATCTAGCTGGAGTTAGCTTTAAAACTTAAATCACTGCACGGTTAGTGAAATATAATGTGTGTTAGCTTTCATAATGTAGTTTTCCATTTAGCACAACCACATGGTCATTAATCAAAATGCAGCATGTTGGAAATCTAGCTAGAGTTAGCTTTCGTTCCTAAAACGTTGGACGGTGAGTAATAGATAATATGTGTTAGTTTTTGTAAGATAGTTTCCCATCTAACACAGCCACATTCTCATCAACTACATTACACCATGATGCAAATCTAGTTGGAGTTAGCTTTCCCTCTAACAACATGGCACTAGAAGGAAAAAAATATGTGTGTTAGTTTTCATAAGGTAGTTTTCCATATAAGACAACCACATCATCATTGACCACATTGCACCACGATGTAAATCTAGCTGGAGTTAGCTTTCATCCTTAAATCCTTGCACGGTGAGTAAATTCTAATGTGTGTTAGACTTCATAATGTAGTTTTACATTTAGCACAACCACATTGTCATCAATCACAATGCACCATGATGGAAATATAGCTAGAGTTATATTTCATCCTTAAAACATTGCACAGTCAGTAAAGCTAATGTTGATTAGCTTTCATAATGTAGTTTTCCATCTAACACAACCACATTGTTATAAAATACATTACACCATGATGGAAATTTAGCTGGGGTTAGCTTTCCTTATAACAACATGGCACTATAAGGGAAAGCTTATGTGTGTTAGCTTAGTACACCATGATGGAAATCTAGCTGGAGTTAGCTTTCCTTCTAACAACATGGCACTAGAAGGGAAAGCTTATGTGTGTTAGCTCATTACACCATGATGGAAATCTACTTGAAGTTAGATTTCATTTTAACAGCGTGGCACGAGGAGTGAAAGATAATGTGTGTTAGCTTTCATAAGGTAGTTTTCCATGTAACACAACCACATTGACATCAATCACATTGCGCTGTGTTGAAAATATAGCTAAACTTAGCTTTCATCCTTAAATTATTGCACGGTGAGTGAAATCTAATGTGTGTAAGCTTTCATAATGTAGTTTTCCATCTAGCAAAACCACATTTTCATCAATCACAATGGACCATGATGAAAATATAGCTAGAGTTACATTTCATTCTTAAAACATTGCACAGTGACTAAAATCTAATGTGTGTTAGCTTTCATAAGGTAGTTTTCCACCTAACACTACCACATTGTCATTAGATACATTACACCATGATGAAAATCTAGCTAGAGTTAGGTTTCTTTTTAACAACATGGCACGATGGGTGAACTTATCATTACCAAGTGGTTTTTTCATTATGTCAATAGTTTGATCTATTGTAGGACAATAATAAAGGCAAATGTCTTGATTATCAACCAACTATCTGATGTAATTGTGATGAACTTCAATATGCTTAGTTATGGCATGATAGACTAAAATTTTCACCATTTTGTGAGCACTCTGATTGTCGCATATAAGTGAGGTTAGCACTGCTTGTTCAAGTTGAAGATCGACCAATATTCTTCATAACCACATTGCCTCACAACCTGTACTGAATTATTCCTTGTAGTGGTAAGATGCACCTGAGTCGAATGCTAGGCTATAGACTTAGTTGATTGATTATGTAATGCCACAAATGCAAAATCACCCACTACTTATTCTTCACCTCTTTTGGAAACATTTGCATTCCTTGATTTCATTTGACCACATGCCAAGTCATATTGTTTTTTTTTGCAATATCTATTGAAGTGTCTAGGTTTATTGCAACAATAACATCTGGTTTTGTTCTCTTTGATACATTGTAGCATTTTTTTGTTTGTCTTTGTCTTTCAACTGTGCACTAAATGCACTCATTATAGATGATGGAGTTGATGCTTCTATCTGATCTAGCCTCCTTTCCTTCTATACAAAAAAGTGTTCATAACTTCTCAAATGTAAGTTGTTGGTTCTCCCTAAGTAGATGTAAGGAATCAACAAATGAATCAAAGGATGGTGGAAAAATTTGCATCAACAAAGTAACCATATCCTCATTATCCACTGGCTTCTTAATAGAAAAAAAATGATCATTATGATCCTTCAAGTGCAATAAATATTTAGAGACTGATCCACCTTCCTGCAACTTAGGGGAAAAGTTAAAACAAAAGATTTTTAAAATACAATGACCACCCAACTTCTGATGCTTGATACTTATTTTGGAGATTTTTCCACAATACGAGTGCTACAATGTGATTTCTTACTTTTGGAACTAATGTGTTTTCCACTAACACTTTGAGAAGCATAAGTGACTCTTTATGTCTTTTATCATAGTTTTCGGGATAATTTGTTGGTCTGTATTCTTTACCTAAGATGGTTTGTTCAATATCTCTAAATTCAATAATGGTCAGTATCTTATGACTCCATAAACTATAATTCTTTCCAATCAATTTTTCACACTTCAAAAAGAGTAAATGATGCTAACTAGCCATTACTAATACAAATCAAAGAGTGAATACTACAAATTAGCACAAGATTACTACCACTGAGAGTACTCCATCCAATCAATTTAGAAAACCTCCTTCGTGTTGACAGTAGCTTTGAATTTCCACGCAGTGGCTAGGCAATACTTCCACTCTCCAATTTGCAGCAGATAATCATTCCTTCACATAGTAGCTTCATGGTCATGACCAAGGTGGTGGTTGATCCTCGATGAGTTTACTTTTATCATGTGGCTGCACCACAATATCACAGTTGTTGGCCCAACGAAAAATCCTCGATTTAGTAGCATATCAGGCCGCAGCAGCTCTGAATATCTACTTTCCTATATTGATATTATAGTAAGTAGATTTTGTAAAGTTCAAAGTCTACCATCAATAGTAGAAATTCCAAAAAAAGATAACATGGTCAAGATTTACCCATGCTTTCATAGCTTTTAATATGCACCATAAGAGTCATACACTAGCTGCATACATGCTATAAGATTTAACCATGATTTCAGTGACTACAGGTGCCATGATCTCTTGGCATATCATGTAAATTGCATCACAGAGATGGAATAACATATAGAGACGATAAAAAAGGAGATAAAATTAATGTGATCTAAGAATAACTTTGGCAGGGTAAGCAGGTCTCGTTACTGTACTAAGGGGATTTTGAGAAAATAGATATCACCATAGCCTAGCTTCTTGAGTTTATTTCTACATTGTCACCATAGACAAACATAAAATAAAGAAATCCAATAAATAGTACACATTCAACATCAAATTTTGTAAAAGGTACAAGGTTATGAGGGCAAGATGGCATTGTGAAAGGAAGGAAAACCACCTGCATTGAATCTACTAGGTGGTATTGTACAACAAGTTTAATATTTCAAACGAACCCTAGCTATACAATTTTGGATATTTTTTTTTCCTAAATCATTTTCCTCTTCTTCAATGGCTTATACTATACTCTATTATTCAAAATTGTATTATCAGTCTATTATTTTTACTTTGTATATTTTTTTGGTAGGGTTGTCAGGCATATATTAAGGCAAGCCAACCAATGACAAATGATAATAAGCTAGGAAATAGGACATGTCTTCCTAGAACTATGTGTCGCATGTTCTAATGTCAAACATGATGTTGGAGTGTCAAACGTGCAAGGGACATGTGTCATGGCAGAGATTAGTGCAAGCCAACCCATCAGTGATAATAAGCTAGGAAACATGACACGCCCTCTAGAATTAACTAGTGTTTTTGGGACAAATGATAGTAAGCTAGGAAACATGAAATCCTTGTAGAATGTTTTTGTTCCTTTGTGACACGTACCTACAATTTTAAAGTTAGTTTTTTTTTTAGAGATGATCCTCTAGGAACATAATGATTTTCAGAACAGAAGTATTTACTGAAACTTGATTAGAAAGTGATTGTGTGTGCGATAGAAGTTGTTTTTTCTCTGAGGAATTTCAGAAGAGTCAAATTTAGAGTGTGTTGTTGTGATTTAAATTGTGACAACAGTGTTTTAAATATCTCCAATTTCTCCCAATATTTCCAGTTTCCTCAGTTTTTCAGGTTGCCAACATTTCCAATATTTTTTGAGTTTCTCACATCAAAATTTATGCTTGCCAATAATTTCCACGATATTTATGGTAAGTTTGTTTCTGGACCCTCGGGAATATATTCCACAAAACAAATTTGCAACATTAAATTTATACTCTTAAGAACAACTCATCTATACATATTATGTTGGAAGGCAATAATAGGTTTCATGGTAAAAATTTTACTATGTGGAAACAGAGGAGGCTTGTGATTTTTTAATACAGTGTTTGAGACAAAAAATTCTTGGGAAAGGAGTTTCGAAATACAACAGATGAGGATAACCATGATAAGCATGATTCAATAAACCAGGAGGCTGTGATGTCGGTCAAACTCTCATTGACCAATGATATGTTCACTTAAGTGCAAGGAAATGATGATGCTTTCAATATTTGGGGGCATTAAAGTTTAAACATGTGTGAAACATCATATATATGTAAAGAATTTTTCATAAAGAATTTCTTCTTTTCAATCAAGATTGTGGAAAAAGAATCTCTTGAAGATCACTTCTTCAAAATCCAAGAATTTAGAAAACTTGAAAGCGGTTGATAGAAAAACTAAAAAAGAAGATATCGCTTACTAATCATATTGAAAAGCCTATAACCTTCATATGAAGAATTTGTTGAAAAATTAAATATAACTTCTGGATATGTTGATCCGACATTTGAGTGTTGAGTAATAGGTGGAAGAAGCAGTTTGGTAGCAGTAGTCTGAATGGAAATCGGAAGTGGCCTTAAAATCACAGCTCAAAGGAAAAGCAAGCATAAAGATAGCAGGAAGAGTGTTCATTCAAATACTCAGAAACGTACAAAAGGTATAAGTGTTTTTATTGCGGCAAGCTAGGAAATAAGACTAAGTTCTATTGGAATAGTGGTGGACAAAAAGCACAGCCATGGGAATTCTTCCTAACATTAGTTTATCAGTCGGGGAAGAAATAAGCCAGTGTAGTTGAATGTAAAGAGGAAGAAGAATTTTATGTGTTTGTAAATAGCAATAAAGGAGTCATTGGAAACAAAACAGACTGGTAAACTAATTCAAGTTTCTCACAACATTTCACTAATCAGAAAGATTTGTATATTGATTTTGTTGAGGACAAATCCAACTCTAATTTTGTATTCGAGTGGTGGAGAAAATGTAGAGTTGAGAAGTGGGAAAGTTCAAATGAGAGGTAAGGGGTTGCTATTTATGACGATGTCCCTGGTTCATAGGAAAATAAAATTTTCGTTAGTTGGATAACGAAGCATAGCCCACAGTTCAATGTTTTCCTTCAATAATAATCAAATTTTAATTGCTTACAAGAAGTGCAAGAAGATGTGTTGGTGCCAGGATCTGATCTATCAAAATTTTTACACTCTGATAGCGCGCATGCAAAACGAGACCCCGATTTGCGGCTGGAAGTTCAAAATAACAAGTATTGTTTTTTTTTCCAATCTTCAACTTTTCATATCAACCTCGTCAGTTTCCCTTTGTCTCGGATCTGTACTTTTGAGAATCCTTGTGAGGTGTCCTTTAAGTTTTATTCATTTGATCAGTTTCCTTTCACTCAAAAATGTCAAATAAGTCCAATAATTTATTCTTAAGCCAAGATATCACCGGTGGTTAAGTTTTTGTCATTTTTATATTTTAGAAAAACATTTAATGCTTAAAATCAAACATAATTTCCAAAAGGTTTTAAATTTAAAATTTTATATTAAGAAAATGGTAAAATATATTATTTTATTTATATATTTTTTTTAATATAAATTTTAAAATATATCCTTTATAGACTTCACGTTGAAATACTCTTTGCCTTTATGGTTCAAAAGCTTTACAAATTTTAAAAAAAAAATTGCTTTGTACAAAAGCGACATCTCAATGCAAACCCAATCTTCCACTCAAAATTTAAACTCCATGACTTGTCATATTTGGCAAAACAAACTCCATGCCTTGTCATACACAATTTCCAAAAGTTTTTAAATTTAAAATTTTATATTAAGAAAAGGTAAAATCTATTATTTTATTTTGTATGTTTTTTTTTAATATAAATTTTAAATCATATCCTTTATAAACTTCACATTGAAATACTCTTACTCTTAGCCTTACAAAGCTTTACAAATTAAAAAGGGAAAGATTTACAAATTAAAAGAAGGAAACATTGTTGCTTAAGTCGGAATCCTAGTCAGCAATGCTGAAGTGTTAAACATGTCTATGCATGAGAGCACAGATCTTCATGGTCCACGATTGTTGCTTAAGTCGGGATCCTAGTCAACAATGCTGAAGTGTTAAACACATCTATGCATGAGAGCACAGATCTTCATGGTCCACGTCACCTTGTTGAAGCTTTGAAATAATTGACAATATAATCTATATTTAATTTGTGCTTCTCATTACGTGTGGGATATTTCCTATGTCAAAAAAGAACAAAGTCCAAGTGCCAAAGCCAGTAAAGATGAGCCCGTGGATTTATGGAAAATCACATTGCATTGATCTAGCATTCAGGGCGTTTACAGGTTTCAATGGGCATTCGTGTGCAACCAAAGCTTCAATAGCAAGCCGTTGATTGTCAATACCTAACTCATGTTTCTGAAGTCGTTGATTGTCAATACCTAACTCATGTTTCTGAAGTTATTCTTTTTGCTTGGATTGGTTATTTCATTATAACATGGAAGTGAGCTCATTTTTCATTGCTTGAGCTTTGAAGGAAGTTTGCAAGTGTTAATGATTGCTGGAGTACTTTAACAAAGTCATCATGCCTATCTGAAATCTGATTCTATATTTAAGGAGAATGAGTGGAAGATTATTGCGTTTCAAGCAACCATGGAGGGAATGTCGATGGATGTATTCTAAAGGTATTACAATGCACCTATCGAACTTGTTCCATATTTTGAGGAGAAGAACCAGCATATAGAAAATCATTTCCAAGTGTCTAGGATATCCAATTCAACAGTAATTATAGGATTTGGTGGTAGAGCATCTTAAAGGCATAATTTATCTCGAATATTCTTGAGAATCAGATCCAATTCCAAATCTAGAGAGACTAAATGATAATGAGGCAGTTTTAATCAAAATTAATCAATGTTTGGTATCCATGTGTACCTCATAAAAAATAAATTGAGTACTATCGCGAAAATTAGCTATCATATTTTCAAAATCAACAGGAAATCCCTGCAAGTATGAGATTGAAGAGTCAAAGAGGATGGTATTAAAGTGGATTCCAGAATCAGTCATTATGAATGTGCTCAAAATCAGTTACAACTGTCCAGTATCATATTTTTTATTGTCTTCATGTTTAAGTTGGAAAGATCGATCCTCTCAAAGCTATGGCAATGTAATTCTATATATTATCAAACTTGTAATGAGTGAGGAGGAGGTTCCAGCCGAGAAGCTTGAGAGAGCTATCGAATGCAGAGCCTTGTATGTTTTGTAATCCCAAGAGGAAATTCTTTTGTAAAGTCTGAATCAAAGAATTTCCATGGCTTCATGTTGTCTCATCGTCAAGTTCCTATCTAAAGCAGTCTGATTGTATCTATTGTAAAAAATGTTTTCAATGGTGATGATGTCATTGCCAGCGACCTTTTTTTTTCTCATTCAACTATAAATTTTGAAAGTTGTTTACATATTCTATTCTGGATATCTTTTTGGATTCCTCAAACCTAATGCATAGTTTTGACCTTTTGGATTCTTCTTTATGTTGCCTAAACTACATTATTGGCTTCATCTGTTTTGATTCCCAAATTGATATTCATATTTTTAGATATATGTCCTTAGACTAATGAGACTCCATGCCCAATGGATTAGTTTTCTGAGCTTTATATATCATTGTTTCCTCTCCCTTCCTCATCCAGCCTTGTTGGTCAGCTTACCATCCTCAAATTCAACCATTCATTTCAGATGCGTAAGTTTTCTGCTTTAGCAGTTAAGTACAGATTTTAGGACAAACAATATAATTTAAAAGTGTCAAAGATCAGGGTTTGTTTCAACTGGTGGATGGTAAAAAATAGTTGGCAGTTAGCAGATTCATTATGCTTTATCTATTCATTTTCATGAAGAGATAAATACACTTAAGGAGGGTGAAGAGGAGGCAATGAAGTAAAATGGTGCTTCCTCAAAGAAGCAAACACAAAACATTGATATCTTGAAGTGCCAAGATGTTGAAACTTTGATATTTTGGAATAAGCTGCAGACATCTTGCACATCCAAAGACTATCTTTGTTTTCAGAGAGCAAATTTATGTAATGTGACCGTTATAGGAGGGTGTTAGATATAATGGTCATAATTAGGACATAGGCATATTTTAGACATGTAATAAAGGATTGGATAGAGGCCTTATAATAGAGTGATGTAATCAACAAATACGACTATAGTCATTTAAAGATTAGGAATTTGGGAATTGCATAACGTAATCCTCTCCTCCTACAATGTAATTAGACAATGCATCACCAAATAAAGAAGAAATATAATATGTCATATTCTTTTGAGAACTCTTGTCTATAATATTCTGTGTGTAAATCCAACAACGATTACTGACCAAAAGAACACCATCTGCAAGGTTTCAAATGCTCTTAAAATTAAAAACATGCATAGGAAGGGTGCCAAAGTAGCTTGAAAGCCCTTTCATACTCCATTGGTAAAGGCCCAGATTTTACATGAAATAATTAGAAACCTCTTTACCCAAATTTTATAAAACAAAAATACTCAAAACCCCAGTGAAGTGATAGAAAAAATGCTGATGTGGAAAAATCCTTCACAGGAAAAAGAGCATTGCAAACTCATCCATATAATTGGAACAAACACATGACAGATACAATATGCTAGTCATATAATCAATGCTAGCTAACTTGAAAAGCTAGAACTATGTGTGTTTCTCATGTTAGCGAGGTCCAAATTTTTTATGTAAACCAATGAACAATAGAAACATCAATGAAGTACGAGATATATAATAAAATGTGTCCAGTCATATATATGAATATCAACAAGCAACAGTAAAAGCACTTGTAAGGGATTAATGCCCTAAAAATCTTTACAACTATGGAAGAAAACTAACACCAAAAATAATTGTCTTTACAGCCTTCTGGAACCCCACCGGCCTGCCCTCACTATCAAAAGTAGCTCGCCATTTGTCTGGCTTAAGTATTTTTCTTCCCTGCAGCATAATAGTGTTGATGTAATTGTAACTTTGGAATGTATTCACTTGTATTACTTATCTATTGTAACCCAATGTTCATTCTGGGATGTATTGTAATGTATTTGAGTCATGTCATACCCCGATGTTTATCCCGGGAATTTTCTATAATGAGTAAGTCATGTCAAGTCATTGTGGGTAACCCTTTTATTGGTTAAGGGTTAAAGTCCCCATAGTTGTGGGGCCCTTGGTTTATTAGACTATCCTAGTGAAGTTGACCCTAGGTGAGTCATTTTAAGTCAGGGCAATAGTCCCCACCATTGTGTTACCCTCCTATTGGTCAGAGGAGGCAAAGTCCCCACAAGTGGTGGGGCACTAGGGTTATCATACACTCATAGAGATGTAGGCTCTAGTAAGTAATTGTTAAGTTGGGCCGACATGATTGAGTGCACTTCAAGTGAACAGAAGAATATAAATAGAGAGTGAGAGCCTCTCTATTTATCACTTGTACTACACATCACTCACTCACTCAAGTGTGGTGCATTAGTGACGAAGGAAATACTGGGACTAGACAGAAGAAGAAGACTACTGCTGTCGGGAGTGCATCTTACTGTTTTTGGGGTTTTACATCTTGTGGTGATTCTATCTTTGAGGAATTTGCAGGGTTTTCTCCATTTATGGTTTCCCCAAGGAAAACTCTTTGTGTCTCTTGTCTCTTGTGATGTGCTTATGTTTTATTGTTGTGCTTGTTATTCTCTCAGTGAAAAGATCCTAAGATCATAATGCTTGCTTATATGATGAAAAACTAACAAATAGTAAGGAAAAATCCATACTCAGAAATGTATTTTTTTGCACTAAACAACTGTCAATGAAGACAATGCCTAGAATAACAGATTATTTAGAATAGAGACTTTACTAGATAAGATGAAAGACAAATCTTGAACTTTAATGGAGAAAAATCCAAGTACTCTAAAGCAGCAACTAGAAAGGAACACATAGTAGTCTTCAGAAGAAAGAAAAGAAAAGCTGACTTTTATATACTGGTATGTAAGAAAAGAAAAGCTGAATTTTATATAGTGGTATGTAAGAAAAGAAAAGCTAACTTTTATAGACTGGTATAAACTATACATAATGCAAAAAAAGTGGAAAAGAAAAACTGACTTTTCTCACGTTTTCTGAAACTAATTGAACATTTTGCATGTTTCTCTAAAATATATATGCATCAAAATATATTAAAATATAATAATATAAAAAATGTTCATGGAATCTTTTGAAAATTGGTATTTCCCTCTCCTTCTTTGCTTTCACTCCCACTGGCATAGGTCTGTCCAAAGCAGAAATGTAAATCCCATAAATTTTCCAAAAATCATTTGTAGGAAATAGCAATCATGGCTTGGAAATTTGAACCATGGAAGTTATATTTCGTTCATTATCAGGAGAGTGCTTTCCATATATTTAGTGAATAAGAGGCTTGTGGGTGGTCTTTCTCATATGATATGATAAATACGTGAGTATACCAAATATCATTGGGACTCTCAGCTTGTTACTTCTAAGGATATAAAATATTCCAAAATTGCATGAGAGAGTTGACCAACATTATACATTTATAAGATAGAACTAAAAAATTTACAAAATTGTTAACCAATTTTCCATTAAAGCAATGTTAAACACAATGACCACCTAGGGAGACTCATGAACAGTGTTCTTAATGCATGAGCAAATATGGTTGCAAGATTTAGTTAAAATAAACTTGAATTGACCAGATGTTGGACTCACCTTAGACAAGTTCATATAAACCATGCCAAAACAGGTTTGCTCATTCGAAACACATTCATGTATCTTTGAAAGGAAGTAAAGAGGAAAAAAATGGCTACTGACAATGCCAAATGGAATTATATTAGTGTAACTAGAAGAGGAATTTCTCCCTTAGCTTTTGTCAATCTCAGAAATGACAGAAAAGGTTTCGTCATTCAATAACTATTGAAAATAGTTTTAACTTTTCTTTTGTCTAAAATGAAAAAACATGACCTAACAAACAACATAGACAGTGATTGTTGCACCACTAATAATGAAATTTATCTTGCTAATTAGGTATATTAAAGGACAGTAATCTGATTAGTTAAGTCCCATAGGTTAGTAAATGTGTTCTCAAAAAATCATTTGAACTCCATTCAGGTCAAGAGGATGTGGCCACTTAGACAACTAGTCCCTTACTACCTTGACAAACCCCCCACATTGAGAAATGTGGTTGAACTCTCTCTTTTCAACTAGACATGAAATATTTTTTCCTTTTGAAGGGCATCCATAGCTGCCATTCTTTTGTGATAGAAAAGAGACAGACAAAAACACAAATACATCTAATAGCACATCTACAGAGATTTAATTCAAAGCGACCCATTGGAAAAATTGGATTGGGTTTGAAGTAGAATAAGATTGATGTTTATATAGCTACCTATTTGCTATCATATGTCCTTGGCCAGGGTCATTCTGCTACCTTGCACAACAGGCTAAGTTGTGTAAAAGGAAGATTATTAATATTTTAACGAGAACAAACCGCTCCAATGCATGATCCTCTCTATTCTGTAAGGATGCATAGTAAGTTTTAGGCTTGAATCTAGTTTCACGATGTGTTTTGGAGGGGTGTTTTATGCGCTACCCCATACTTCAAAGCCTATCTTTCTATTTAATAGGAATCATCACATTACAACAAGGATCTCCATCATTCCTACTGGTTATCCAAACCCTACTGCCATTGAATACTTTTAACCCTAGCGCCCCTTAACCAAAAACTACATTTTATGTATATTATGTATTTCTAAAGATAAACATTCAGATCCAATCCAAAAAAATTGAGAAAACAAAACATACTTGGCCTTGATCTTTGCCATCAAGAAGCTTATTTGAGAGAATCAAGCAGCAGTTGGAAACGAATATTGTACAACGATCCAAATTGGGTGGGTTATTTAAAAGAAAACCAACACGAATTAGAGTGAAAGGATCAGGCTAATTCATTGAATTATGGTTTGGAAAGAAAGAGTATTCGATTGTCACTATCATCCCCACAGTCAAGTTTTGGTACAACCAATATTTTTTTCATCAATCGTGTATTCATCTATTGTCGGGAACCTTAATTTTAGCATTGTTGAAATTTTAGCAAATCCGGTTTGAATATTTGAAATGCATATGAATAAGCCTAACAAAATATTGTTGCAGAAGATTCAGAAAATATCTAAAACATTCGTCCTCACTAGAATGCAACACAACCTCATCTCTAAAAGTCCCTTTATGAAAAATTAGTGAAATCGAACCCTGAGGAGATGTAGGTCGATCCCCATGCACTATGAGGTGAAGTTTTCTGTCACGTCCCCATGCCTCCGACCGGTGAAGAGGACACAACCACCATGGCTTAAACCACCCAGGCTGAGAGCCCCATGAACATGTACATGCATAAAAATGCTAAAATAGAATACTGAAGCAAACATATTGAAGTAGAAACATGCACACATGAACATTTATCATGCACAGATGCAATTATCTATCAGACACAGTGGAAACATCATACATTCATACAAGCATTCATTCAACATGTCCATTATAGTCATTAACAGTAAATATAGTTACAGAAGTAGAAATGGACAAGAGCACTTATCTTATGAATAACTTGATCCGCAAGAAGCTACGTCGCTGCAATGTTCCACCCATCCATAGGCCAGTGTGCTCCTTAATCTCTTAGCAGTGCTGCCACCCCCGAGATGGGCATGATTCTCCAAGGAATAAGGGAACTAGCAGGCTTACACATAGCCAAGGGTATACAAAACATAGCCAAGCCAACACAGTTGGGTTTATCAGGCCATCAAGGAGATTCGGAAAGGCTCAATGCTAAGCTGGCGAGCTCAGTACAGAGCTAAGAACACCTACACCAGAACTAGCATGGCTTCTAAAACACCCATACACACCCAACACAAGGAATCAATCCCTTCTCTTCTACACAGTCCCTCAGGCCCTGCATTCCCTTCCAGTGCTATTCAGGGGTTGTGGAGAAGAAAGCCAGCCCTCTAGCTTTGCTTGTGTGGTTTTCAGCCACCAAGTTTGTCAAGCAAAACTAAGCCCCCATCCCTGCTCCTTACACAGTCCGAAGACCAACCATTGCACTCAGGCAATCAATCAGTTGATACAGCTTAAGATAGGGGAGACAAATTCTGAGTCATTCTTGGCCCTATCGTGGCCAAAATGACTCCCCAACGAATTTACAATAATCCCCAAAGCATAAGGGAGATCATAGTAGCTACAACCAACAATGTGGGAAACACAGCAACCCAAAATGTATCAGTGAGCACAGCTCACAACCAACGTGGGGAACACAGCCCATCCTAGGCAATGAAGACACTGATAAGTCACAGGTAGACCATGTAGAGGAAGAGAAAATACAAACTTCCAAGCTGGGCATGAAATGAGCAGACTCCTGTCCCACAATATATAAAGACCACAGCAACACTGCAATTCGTGGATGAAAACGCACAGCTTCCAGCTCGCTGTGTGAGCCAAAACCAGGAAAAATCCCGGTGCGTGAGAATAGCAGACACGGTCCCTGTGTGAGGATGAACAGCTCACAGCTCGCACGTGGATGTACATGCAACAGAGAGGACGCGAATTGGACCGGTGTGAGTGTTCAACACAGGCGTGGAGACAAGAATGTGTCCGTGGGAGTGAAACCAGGTAAATCCTATGCATGGAGGTGAACAGAAAATCATGAGGCCTACGTAGTGGAGAGAGTGCATGAAGGTTTTCTCTTCCATTGTGAAGTCAACTACTGTGGTGGAGTGTGCGTGTGGGTGAGGACTGACAGTCCTCCCACTCCACTCCCAAAGACAATCACTACCTCAACCACCAGCAGCCATTCTTTAATGAAAGTGGTTGGGTAGAGCAAGGGAAGAAGACACATGGGTATTTTCCCTCAATGGGCCAAGGTTTGACAATTCCCCCACATCCTTATCCTTGTGAAAAGCATGCCCCTTTCTCATTTTAGTTCCCGCGATCGTAGCTGGTTGGTTCATTTTAATTAAAGATGCATATTGACATGATGGTGAAACTTAATATGTATGCTGCTTGCCTCGATATACCATCGGTGACAATTCAAATCCAAAACATAGCATAACTGATCAATTGTCGGGCCTTGGCCTTTAGCTCCACACCGTGATCATTTACAATATATACATCATGTACATTTAATGCAATGGGGTCAAAACCGGGGTGTTACATTTTCCAACCCATGACTGAAATTCCCGACCTGATCGAGCAATTTCTCTTCGCAGTAAATGAGCAAAAGCTTGATTTCATTGTCACTGGTCAATGGCCGTAAAGCCACTAAAATTTCAAGTTTTCAAAAGATATTTGTCAAATATGGGAAATTAAGTTTAAGGTATATATTTTTTTAATTTATAGGCGTGGTTAGAATGAGTTATGCTAAGTGATTAAATTTACCATTATAATAGATATGAAAATTGTTATGTGTTGGTTTGAAAAAAAAATACAAAACTAATTAATTATTAAGTTTTGTAACTATGGAAGTTATTTTAAATGGTCATGTTATTTTTGTGATTATTCATTGAAACCATATGAATATTTCTATAGGGGACAACCACAATTTTTTAGCCGCTCTGGTAGGGTTTCAGCTCGTGCGTTAGGGTTTTCAAGTTTGCCTCTGTTGTAGATGCAATGGCCACCACTGATGGCGGTTCCCAACCGCCCTCCGCCTCTATGCTCCATCCAGAAATCGAATATTCCATGCACCTAGTTACCAACCGCCCAAACTCACATTTTAGAAGAGAGTCTCTGTTTTTGTTCAAAAATGTTGAAGAGAAAGAATATACCCCTAAAACCCAAGTTTGATTAGAATCGACAATTTTAAGGACATATAAATTTCTACAAAACAAGTAAATTATTGTAATTTAAAGATCTCTTAGACCATCACTAAAACCTTAATAATCCTAAGATTCTTCAATAAAATTAAAATGAACTACACCTTGAGCTACTAAATGAACCAGATGCTATTGCTATGAGCCTGAAAGCTGTAGTTGAGCTTTAAATCATGATCCAGTACATGCACCATCCCATATTTTGATCTGACCACCATGCGGCCTCAGTCATTGGAGCATTACACCACCTTCTCTTTCAGTTTCTCTGCAACAGAAGTCTCATGAACCTTCTCTTTCAGTTCCTCTGCAACAGAAGTCCTCCGCGAAAACCATTTGCATATGGCCACCATTTTCAACGAAAAAAAATGTCCCAATTGATCTGCCTCACACAAGACTAAGGCGTTGGTATTGAAGATGGGATGATCTTAGGAGGATGTGCAGCATGAAGGAGAAGTACGTAGCAGGAAAGGAGATGCTCAAAGCTAGGTCTGACATTAGGTTCAACATGAATGGAGAACGTCACAGCTGAATAGGAGAGTGCAAATGTGCAACTGAGTGTTCACAAGGATGGAGGAGTAATACAACATGATTATGGGAAGCTCTAGCCAGCCTGAGCATTTTTTAAGTTAGCAAGTAGAATTAAATGGGTATTCTCCAGGCTCGGCATTTTGTGGCAAATTGGAAGAAGCCTCTAGTGAGAGGAATAGCTTACGGGAAGGCTATCTCTCTATGAAGGTAATCATACAGAGCTTGGAAGCCCAGATGATGCCATGGGTGAGGCACTCTGGTTGGTCCAAGCTAAAAACAAAACCCTAAAACATAAAATAAACAAAAAAAGGGTAAACGCATAAGAAATAGATGCATCCCCTTTCGACAAAAGGAAAACAACAATTTTATCAGAGAGCTTTTCTTGTATAATAAGGAGTCTTCTCAATGATAGAGATTAAAGGTAGTAATTAATAAACTTAATCTAAACATGTGTGCCCCCTTCTTCTTCTTCTTCTCGGTGGCCCAATTCCTCCTTGTTTAGATCTGGAAGTGTCCTGGCTTCCATGAGAAGGTGAGGAAACATGATGTGCAAGACTTTGGCTATGATCCACTTTGCCTGAGCTGGATTTTGTCCTTGGCAAGCCACGAGATAAGAAGTGTATACCCTGTGCCTTGTAGAATGGGTCCGAGTGTCTAGTAGAGCGTATTTGACAACAGGGAGTTGAAAGTCTGAAATGTTGTTGACTAGATGAGTAATGGTGATGGGTTCTTCGAGTAGAGGAGGCTCAAACAACTTCAGATGATATACATTAATGACATTGTGGATTCCCAATTGTGGTGGAAGATCCAATTTGTAAGCATTTTCTCAAATTTTGTCAAGGATGGTATAAGGGCCATATATTATTGGTAGAAGCTTGTGATGATTGGCCTTTTAAGTGCTTCTTATCCAAGTGTAACCAGACTTTATCTCCCGGTTGAAAGGTCAAGAAGGTCCTTTGTTTGTCAGGGCATTGCTTGGCATGATCTTGAGCTGCTTTGAGTGTTGTTGTGACTTTTGTGTGGCATTGTGCAATTTGTTGTAGAAACCTTTGGGTGGACAATTGTTCCTGCTATTGGTGCATGGTATCCTGAGGGGCTAAAGTGAGTGGGAGCTCTGCTGGAGTTGTTGGTTGGAATTCCAATCAGACTTTAAAAGGGGAAAACCCGGTAGATGAATGTGTGGCCTTGTTGTAGCTATGCTGGAGGATGTGCAAGTAATTGTCCCATTGTTTGCTGTGCCCAAAGTGCATTCGGAGAGCATGGACCAAGACCCTATTAACCTCTTCTATTTGTCCATCCGTTTGAGGATGGAATGTTGTAGAAAACTTGATTTGGCACCCCAGGAGTACCTATATTTTCTTCCAAAACGTGCTTAGGAAGCGTGAATCTCTATCTGATATGATAGTGCTTGGTAGGAAAAAATGTGGCTAGACATGCTGAAAGTGTAAGTCTATTGTTTGGGCTACTATAGGAGTTTTTGTGCATGGAATAAAAAATGTCATTTTGCTAAAGTGGCATACCACTACCAAGATTGCATCATGCTTATTTTGGGTGGTTTGGAGTCCACTGAGGAAGTCCATGGAGATTGACTCCCAAGGCTGAGAAGGAAGAGGCAGTGGTTGACATAATCCATGCTTACGGTTGGATGGCTTGGATTGGGAGCATAATGCACAAGTTTGGATAAATTTCTCAACTTGGGGCTACATGGCAGGCCAATGGAAATGGCATTGCATATTTTGGATAGTTTTTGTGGTGTCGATGTGGCCACCATAAGTTGAAGCATGCGCCTCCGTGATGAGCAAGAGGAGGTCCTGGGAGTGTGGAACACATAGTAAATTGAATTTATAAAGTCAACCATCCTGGATAGTGTAGTCCAAGAAGGGGGTTTGATTGATCTCCGTGGCTCTATGTAATGCTATCCAAATCTTTTGAAAGTCCATATCTGTAGCATATTGTTACTTCCATGTATCATAGTTGGCACAACACACTTCTAGAATGGGGAGGCTTGTACTAGGTGGCCTACTGAGCAAATCAACCATCTTATTTGAAGCTCCTTTATTATATCTAATCACCAAGTGGAGATATTCAATGTAGGAGGCCTATTTAAAGTTCCTTTGTTCCTAAATCTTTGACTGAGAATTGATGAAAATCAAAGGGTGGTGGTCTATATGCAAGATAGTTTCTTTACCTAGAAAATAATGTCTCCATTTCTTGAGGGATTGAACAAGGCTGTAAAACTCTTTGCATAGGTGATATAGTTGATCTTGGCCTAGGTGCTATACTTGGTTGAGGAGTTTGGATCTTCCTAGGTCATGAGGATCAAAGAGGGATATAATTCAGTGGGATTAGCCAGAGGGACTTCTACAATGTCCTCTACTGGTGGAGAAGTAATGAGCTCAGTAAGCAAGGTTTTGTTGGTCTTTAGATTTTGGAGGGTTCGAGAATCTGAGGAGTTGTGTGAGGTGGTCTTATGGAATTAACACTAGGGTGTTCTTGTATTTGTATGGCTAATGGGATTTTGAGCCTGAGGAGGTGGAAAATGAGCTAAAGGGTTGAAGCTGGTTGTTTGAGAGGGATATGCATGAGTGATGGGGCGGGATTGAGTAGTATGACCCCTAGGCGAAAGCTTCCTTTCGATAGCCAACGCTCTCTAAATTTTTTTATCTAATGTTGGATTTTCAAACAACTCTACCTCTCTATGGATGTGAAGCAATAAACCAGAAATAAACTTAAGAATGAGTACCTCCTCAAGATGTGGAATATGGAGCTGTAGGCCTAGTTTGCAGAAGAAGTCGATTTAGCCTTGAATACTTTGTGAAGTGATTTGTATGATTTGATGCCATCTCATCCATAGAGATTATACATACCCTGGTGGGTAGAAGTGGGTCCTCAATGCATCGAAAAGTTTAGCCCAAGTTCTGATGGTTGTGGAGGAAGAATTTCCTAGAGTAGTTCCAAGTTCCACCACGAATGTGGCCTTCTCTTTCTCGGTATCCCACCATGTTTGTGCAAGCCCTTCTAGTTGTAAGGAGTAAATTTGAATCTTTCTGCCCTCAGTGAGGCCTGTGCATGTGTTAAAGTAGGTGGAGAGGCTATGGATCCATGAATCAACAACTTCTCCATTGGGTTTCCTAGCAAACTTAAGGAGTTGTATTCTAGTGCCCAACTGGAATGGGTCTGGATTGTTTTGTTGTTGCATCCTTGGCAACTCATTAAGGATAGAAGCGAGATCTTGGATTGGTTTTGAATTGTTGGAATTCAAGTCTACTTCCAAAGGATCTCTTCGAGGAGGCATGGTGAGGCCAATTGAAGATCCAATCCAACTTGGGTGAAAAAAACTAAATGGAGCAAACGAGCTACGATCCAGAGGGAGAGATTTGTATTGTTTTAGACCTATGAACCTCCTCTATATTATCATGGATATCTATGCACCCTTGGGGCTATGAGATCTGTGTGCCCACTTGCATTATCATATAAACCCGATAACCAATGACATCTGAAATATTTCATTGTTGTACAGGATTATACACCTAATAACCATAGTTCTGGGGTTACCAACATACTCAATCAACTTGCAGACAATTGACTCTAAAGTGCAGTAAATGAAATAGGAGGATTGGAAAGACTTACTCGATAAACAAAGGTCGATCCTTTCTAGTCCTCTTCTATTCTGCTTCACCTCCAAAGTCTTTAAGGTTGCTCCTCTTTCACCTGTCAAGAGTCAATCTTCCAGATACAAGATGATACATATATATATAAGTAGGTTACACAAATCATATATAAAATGTATAAACATAAACATTTATCAAACAAAGATACATGAAACACATATGGAAGAAGGATTCTCTTTATTATCAACAATGGAAAGAGTTTAGATTACAACCCAATGCCTAAGACAAGGACTCCTCTGCAACCAAAGGATTCTGAGTTCCACTGCTCCAAATACTTCTGTATACAATCCACCAGCATAACTTTGCTCTCCAAGTGTCTATATACAACACCCTCCCCAAGGCCTGTATTTATATGGAGGAAATAAGGCAGTTTCGAAGGTTGAGGAGGTTGAGACAGTTAAGAGGATTAAGGTAAATGGCTTAACTAATCTCAGATCATCGCATGTTTTTATTTTTAAATGTCAAGGGACATATTCGCGGGTATGTAGAAGAACAACCCACGAATGATTCACGAGTTGCTATAAGAGAAACCCACGAATACATTCATTCATGACTTGCATCAACCGACACTCACGAATGATGTGCGAGTTGCATATATGAAGAGTTGCGAATACAACTTAACATAGTAAAAATGCAAAATTACCCAGCTGGATGGAGGAATAATGTATTATAATAAGCCAATCTATAGTGTTATGGGAAAACCTCAATCCATATATGTCCTTTTGTGTGCCAACATGAATAATGTCGGCACTCGGACGAAGAGGTGCCATTCAAATGGATAACAGATGCCCCCTAATGTGTGAGGTCAGAGGGAAACGATGGCTGAAATACATTATAAAAATTATCTTTGAAGAAGTCAGAAATCCAATGGAGCAGAGAGAGTACCTGAAATAAATACATAGTAATGTCATATACAAAGTTACATCTGAGGATGATATGTTCAATTTACTGGAACACTAGCTCCTTTACAATATTTGAGTACATCATATGATACGGGTATAAAACCATGTATATTACAAAAGTGGATCGAAGCCACAATATACAATAATGAGTCTTCAAAGATATGGAAGCTGTGTATAGGAATAGAACATAATCTTGCACAACTTAGTCCATAGGTGAGGAACCAAGGTCTTCATAAAGGATCCCAAAGAACCAGTACAATACAAGCCATGTGAATAAGGGGAAACAGAAGTCAAACATGGAAAGGATTTAACAGTTTGTCAATCAATAAATGATAATCAACAACTGAAGCAAAGGAATTCACCAATGATGAAAGTGAATCCTAAGGTACCATCATCAAAAATCTAGGTCTTCGTCATCAGGAAGTGCTAAAACGGAACCATGTTGTGATAAGGAAGGCAATAGATCCTCCAACGGATCACAAGAGTGACTAGGAACTGGGCAAAAGAAGGGAAACAAAAATAGGTAATGGATAGAACAATGATCAGATCAGGCTATAAATAATACATTTGGGAAGAATCCTTGAATAGTGAGCACAAAACAGAGATGACCTAAGGCAGTGTATAACTAATAGAGAGAACAACTAGACTTATCTGTTATGCAGGAGACATGATCAGATTCCCCAGGTATAAAGGACAAGAGGAGGAGTAAGAAAATCAAAGTGATAGCTGAACACAAGTGAACACTGAAACATGGATATCAAAAAACAAAGAGTGCTATGTTCAAGGATGACATGCTGCCATTACTGAAAACAAGAGAAAACTTCTTCCTTACCTTCCTTGTTAAACTTTAACGAGTCCAAGAAAGTAAACTCGGGATCACCTTCATTTTTGGCAAGCTTGAAGAAAAAAAAGAACAATGCTTGATAAAGCACTGATTCGTGGATTTTACGAGCCCGAAATAGTACATGCTCGACAGTGTTTTCATAGTTTAGAGAGTCTAAAAACTCCAAAGAAGACTCCAGGGGGGTCCTTTTTCATACAATTTAGTCTCCTAAGGCCGAAAAAGTATAAAACAAACCAAAGAAGAACGCTCTTAACTTCCAAAGAAGAAAAGGCACACCTTTTTCGTACTTAGTTAGGAAGGTCTGAAAAAGGTTAAATTACCACCTACCCAACGCTCCTTCAAAAGCAGCATATAGCCTGAGTTTTACAAGTGTGAAGGAAGGCAAGATCACTCGGAAAGATCCATTTGATTACGAGAAATGGGGCTTACAACAATAAACTCGATGCTTTGTTCTTTAGGGCTTAACGAGCATGACAAAGACATAAAGTACACTCGAAATCTTTTTCATGTTTTGGTCCAGAGAACAAAAAAGAGAAAACTAAGCTCATACCGGGGGTTCCTTTTCCGTAAGTTTAGTCCCTCAGGTCCGGAAAACAGATAAACCTATGCCTGAGAATACTCTTCTTAATTCAAAAGAAAAGAGAGGGATCCTTTCTCGTATTATTCCACATGGTCTGAGAAAAAGATAACCTACCACCAATGTGGATGCCCATTCACATATTCTTAACGAGCCTGAATGGACATGTTTACTCGGTAGTCAAGTCTATTTTAAGGAGTCAGACTTGGGCCTAAAGAAACTCAAAATATTTCCCATGAAGTTTGAACGAGTCTGGAAAAGTAAACTCGTGGCCTCCTTACTGTTTTTAATGAGCTCAAAGGAGAGCAAAAAGAATGCTCTAAATGCGAGGAGACGAGTGTCATAGACAGGCGAAAATAGTTCCAAGCACAAGGAACAAACCTATGCATAATTCAAGGAAAGCGAGCAAGATAAGGACACTCGGGGAACGTCTCCTTAAGGTAAAGGGTGTCAAGTTCCAAAGGCAAAATGATATAAGGCTGGGCGATAATGAGAACAAATATGAGGGCTTATACAATGAGCTAAAAGCATGGAAGCCGGCATCAAGCTCATAAGCGCGAGCAGGGCACATGCAAATGCAATTACAGCTTGAACAAGAAGGTGAGGCCAATAAACAGTTGTGAATCCAACTAAAAATCCTATCTCCAAGAAAGAACAACATCAGGATCATATTTAGAAGAAACGATCCGATGCGGGTCACTTTGGTAGAAACACTTGTGACTTTGCTATCTTCTATAAAAGGTAAAGTCAAGGTAGAATCAACCGAAGAGGATTCTATCAAACCAAGGATCGAGGGTTTATAACTAGTAATATCAACATTAGAAGGAGAGAAAATATCAACAAGGGAGATAGAGTCTGCAGGAACAAACTCAGTATCACAGGAGTTGAAAAAATCATAAGAAAAATCAAACTCATCAGGATCACTGACTTGCTGTTCGAAAGAAGAGTCAAAAGACTCAACAAGACAAACACAATAAGAAAGGTTAGTAGGAAAATCAGGGTTATACTTAGTCACAATTGAACCAACATCCAAAAGAATATCAGACTGTATCAAAGACTGTAGGAAGACTTCATCCAAAGGAAGGAGATCATCCGAGATAGGACACATGTCTAAACTTTCAAATGGATTAACAGAGTGGAGAGAAAACTCTATAGTCTGTATAGGATGACTCACCAGGTCAACTGCTGGGACCAAGTCCCAAGAAGGTAAGCATGAAAACAGAGGCTGCTTCTCAGTAGCAATTGAACACAAAAGACAAGAGGCCACATATTTCACCTGTGGTGGGGTAGTGTCTATAGAAACACTGGGAATCAATAAAGGAAAGACCTGGTCTCTATTTGAGTCAGGAGATGGATCAAGAAAATCCAACTGATCGATAGTGACAATTTATTCTCCATGATTAAAGTACATCACACGAAATAATGTTGACACCACAGCTTGCATGGCATAGACATAATCACGTCCAAGGGGTCTTCTATAACCATGAAGTCAACTAAGATGGTCTTCCCACCCAAAGTAACAGGTGTTTGAGCAAGAATTCCCAAGGCGATACAAGTTCATCTATCAAATGCCAGTAACTGAGTAGTAGTCGACACAAGGCTGGGAGATCCCATGCCTCGCCAAGCATGAGTAGACAAAATACTAACTGAGGCTCCTTCATCAACAATACAACGAGCAATCATGTAAGGTTCAACTTTGACCTTTATCTAGAAAGGTGCATTAGAAGGAAGGCGCGGCTCAACTAGGCTATCCCAATCAAAGGAAGAAATCTAAGAGCTTGGTGGGGGTTGATCCGAAACAAGTTCAGTGCCCCCTTGTTCAGTAATTTATGAACTGGCAGTGAAGAAAATGTGACTAGTAGACACTTCACTCTCCAAAGGAAGAGTGGGATTGATCGATACTGGAATCGATTCAACCGCTTCGTGAAAGTCACTTTTCGAAGGGAGAGTGGGATTGACCAAAGATTACATTGGTTCAATAACATCAGGATCACTCTTCGAAAGAAGAGTGGGATCGACCAAATCTGAGATTGGTTCGACCACTTGATCAACCAAAGGCTGAGTAGGTTGTTGAGAAACTATAGGTTGTTCAGGAGAAGGAAAATATTGATTCTTGGACCACACTCTTCGCACCTTTGCGATAGTAGGGAACAGGTGAGTAAGATGATCTCCCTCGCATAGCATACAAGGGAACTTAAGTTTTCACTTTGAGCGACCAGTTTTCTCAACGGTGTCAACATGACTAGTAGTGGCTGACTGTTTTCTCTCAACATGACCTGTAGAGGATGAGAGGTTTCCCCCAGCATGAACAACAGAGGCCAGGTGACTGGGTCCAACCTGACTAAGAGAGGCTGGTTGTTGAAAAGATTCAGGATGTTCAAAAATAGGATGACCATGAAACAAAACTCTTCGCACCTCCATGATAGAAGGGCATTTATAAGTAAGGTGGTCTCCCTCACAAAGCTTACAAGGAAACTTGGGCTTATGTTTTGAACGGGTAGTCTTTTCAACAGTGTCAACATGACTCACAGTGGCTGATGGATTGTCTTCAGCATGAACCATAGAGGCTGAGAGACTGCCCCCAGCATGACGATCAGAGGCTGAGAGACTGGGTCCAACATGACTTGCAAAGGTTGGATGGGGAGGTTCAATCTGCTTTGCAGTAGTTGAGTGTGTGCCCCCAGCATGAACAATAGAGGCTGGGTGGATGGATACAACATGAACAACAGAGGTTGGATGGGGAGGTTCAACTTGAACAACAGAGGTTGAATGGGTGCCCTGAGCATGAACCACAGAGGCTGAGTGGCTGGATCTGACATGACCTGAAAAGGTTGGAAGGATCCTACCATCATGATCAATAGATGCTGGATGGTGAAGATCAACTTGACTTGCAGAGGTTGAGTGCTTAGATCCAACATGACCTACAGAGGTTGGATAGGTTCCCCCACCATGAACCACAGAGGTTGGGTGGTGAGGTTCAACTTGACTTGTAGAGGTTGAACGGGTGCCCCCTTGCTTATGTGACTTCTTCCTATTCCTCCTTCTTTTACTCCTTTTAGACTGCCAGTTACTAGTATCAGTACTTTCACCGCATGAGGTAGAAGGAGGAGGAGAATCAACTATAGGTGAAGGGGAAGCAGTGTTTTGATGCCCTTTATATAAGGAGCTTACTTGAGAAGCATCAGGAGCATTCAGGACGGTTGGAGTGGAAAACAACCACACTGGTAGCCCTAAGGTGAATCCAGGTAGATTCAGGGTGGCCATCAAGGGAACACCAACATTCCCCATGAGAGGAATAGTACAAGGAGTTCCCAGCATGAGGATCTCTTGGTTGGTGTTCAAAGGGGTGTTAGCCATAGTTTCAAACCAGGAGACAAATTCTAAGGTTGATAAGCAACCAAAATTACAAAGCACACACCTAAAGGCACACTAAGTACAGACAAACTACACAGCACTCACTAAAAATTCCTAAAGCCAAACAGACAAATAGGTATAAGAGATACTTTCCAGAAGAAAGCTGATAGACAGTTACTTGGCATCCCTGTAGATGTTCTTAGGAACAAGAAGAGGACTCACCCACTGCCCTCCCACACTTTCTACCGGGGTTACTTTCCAAGTCTGTCCAAGGTCAACCAAAAATAACCTTCCGGTGTACCTGTGTATGAACCCTAGATGTCAAAGAGACTAAAGGCTACCTTGGCTATACCAATAGTCGCAATCCGGACTCGTACGCATGGGAAGGGTAGCTGATCCCGGAACTCTATTTAGGAAAGAATCCCCAGATGCGTAAAAATCCTGAGTTACATTTTGATAAGGATTCGGAGGGTTATCTCCTCTGTCCAAGCCTCCACGCGGCCTCGTGCTTAACTCCCGTTTGAGAGGAGCTTCTCAGATACAGTCGATAAAGTCAAGGATTTACCTAGTGATTGGCCAACTACATCTAATATTTAACACTTGTGGGGAGTTTAAACTCCCTATCCCACAAGTCTAGCCTAATCTAGTTCGTGTATGACCCTATAAAATAAAACTTCCTAGTAAATTTTAAATTATATCGTTTATTTTAAGGGATGTTTTTAGTCAGAGGGAAAATGGCATGAAACTTATGTGGTGTTTTGACTCAAAACTGAAACAAAATGACTAAGCAAAGGGAAATGAAATGCGAAAAGAAAAAACTATCCTCTTTATTTTTCAAATAGAAACTTGAAAGCCACAAAAGAAAAAATTCTTTTTATATTTTTTCAAAAACAATGATATGCCATGCAATCTAGACTAAAAACCTAATCTACATGCATATAAAGCAAACATGTGTTTTTATCTTTTTCTTTTATAAATGCAAAAAGAAAAATCAACCTATCAACTAATGCAAGCAAGTACTGTAAGCAAAGAAAATAGACAACTACTCTATACCCCACAAACAAACCCTAGGTTTCCCTAAAGTTAGATATCAACCTCTCTTGAAAAGAAGGCTTACAAAAGTAAAAAAGCCAACAACTTTGGAATGAAGAGACTGAGAAAAAAGACTGACATAAACAAAGGTCAAGAAGTCCCAAGTATCAATCTAAACCTACAAACAAAGGCTGCTGAGTACCTTGTCCAACAAGGTCAAGACAAAGAAGGAGGTCGGGGGGCAAGCAGCAAAAAACAAGTATAGGTTCTTTTTAATTTTCTTTTATAAAAACAAAACAAAAACTACAATGCACTATACTTGAGCAAACTTGAATCAAATAAACTATCTAAAAGCAACAAACCGAAGTGAATAGGTTGACAGAACAAAAAGACAACCAACAAAGGAAGACTAGGAACCCTAACTTGGGTGCACACAATGACAAAAATCATTGTAGACTTATGAAGGAAAAAGGCAACAAGCCACTGTTCAAAGACAGACTAGAAAAATAGATCCCAAGACCTTAATCACGGATCTGAACAAAGACACTTTAAACCAAAACCCAAACAGGCCAACCACTTCAGCAAGCAAACAGAAAATAATCCAAGTAAAAGAGACTCAAGGGCTTTCGAAAAAGCACAAAATGTGATCAACAGAGGCACACAGACAAGGAAAGCAACATTCATAAAGAAAGTCCACACACCAACAAGGATTATAGAAAGAAAGGAATAAGCAAACCTTAACTTAAAAAACCCCTACTTCCAGGCAGATTCGCGACTGTATATAAGAGCAACTCGCGGATGATCCACGACTATCCAGTACAGCAACCCGCGAATGCAAACTTGTATTCACGACTGTTCAGAAGAGAAACTCGTGAATGGGCATAAAATTTTTCTCAAAGAACAAGAAAAATTCCAAAGACTTTCAAATACTTAGGCAAGTATAAACCAGGATGTAAGATCACATACAGACTTCAAGCAAAGACTGGTCAGGGGTGACAGAAAGGACCTATAGTAGTCTAGGCGTCCCCAGCGGAGTCACGAGTTCTGTTGTACAGGATTATACACCTAATAACCATAGTTCTATGGTTACCAACATACTCAATCAACTTGCAGACAATTGACACTAAAGTGCAGTACAGGAAATAGGAGGATTGGAAAGACTTACTTGATAAACGAAGGTCGATCCTTGCTAGTCCTCTTCCATTCTGCTTGACCTCCAAAGTCTTCAAGGTTTCTCGTCTTTCACCTGTCAAGAGTCAATCTTCCAGATACAAGATGATTCATATATATATATAAGAAGGTTAGACAAATCATATATAAAATGCAGAAACATAAACATTTATCAAACCAAGATACATGAAACACATATGGAAGAAGGATTCTCTTTATTATCAACAATTGAAAGAGTTCAGATTACAACCCAACACCTGAGACAAGGAATCCTCTGCAACCAAAGGATTCTGAGTTCCACTACTCCAAATAATTCTGTATACAATCCACCAGCATAACTTTGCTCTCCAAGTGTCTATATACAACACCCTCCCCAAGGCCTGTATTTATATGGAGGAAATAAGGCAGTTTCGAAGGTTGAGGAGGTTGAGACAGTTAAGAGGATTAAGGTAAATGGATTATCTGATCTCAGATCATCGCATGTTTTTATTTTTAAATGTCAAGGGACATATTCGCGGGTATGTAGAAGAACAACCCTCAAATGATTCGCGATTTTGTATAAGAGCAACCCGCGAATACATCCATTCGCGACTTGCATCAACCGACACTCATGAATGATGCGCGAGTTGCATATATGAAGAGTCGCGAATACAACTTAACATAGTAAAAATGGAAAAGTAACCAGATGGATGGAGGAAGAATGTATTATAATAAGCCAATCTATAGTGTTATGGGCAAACCTCAATCCATAGATGTCCTTTTGTGTGCCAACATGAAGAATGTCGGCACTTGGATGGAGAGGTGCCATTCAGATGGATAACATTCATGATAAAAAAAACCCAAAATTATTTTTTTTGGAGCCCATACTCAAGATCTTGAGGCTCTGATACCATTTGATCTACCTCACACTATACTAAGGCATTGGTATTTAAGATGGGATGATCTTGGGAGCGTGTGCAGTGTGGAGGAGAAGGATGCAACTGGAAAGGAGATGCACAGAGCTAGCTCTGACTCAAGGTTCACCATGAATGGAGAAGGGCACAGCTGAATAGGAGAGTGCAAACATGCAGCTGAGCATTTGTAAGGATGGAGGAGTAATGCAACAGGATTACAGGAAGCTCCAGCCAGCCTGAGCATTTTCTAAGTTAGCAGGAAAAATTAAATGGGTATTCTCCAGGCTCAGCATTTTCTGGCAAATTGGAAGAAGCCTCTAGTGAGAGGAATAGTTTATGGGAAGGATATTTCTCTGTGAGGGTAATCATACAAAGCTTGGAAGCCCAGATGCTACCATGGGTGAGGCACTCTAGTGACTCCAAAATAAAAAACAAAACCCTAAAACATAAAATAAGCAAAAAAAGGTAAACGCATAAGAAATAGACGTAGCCCCCTTCGACAAAAGAAAAACAACAATTTTATTAGGGAGCTCCCCTTATATAATAAGGAGTCTTCTTAATGACAAAGATTAAAGGTAATAATTAATAAACTTAATCTAAACATGTGCGCCCCCTTCTCCGTCTTCTTCTCAGTGGCCCACAAACGTATTGGGGTATTTATATAATAAATAATATAAGCCCTTATACCCTTATTATTGTTATAGTGGATTTCACCACTCCAGGTGAATCACACTTTGTATGGCCTTCCCCTGTCCCACTGCAGACTCTTTAGACCCCATGGACCATATTTTATCCTTTGATGTTTCCTTGATCATCCCTAAAACTATATAAAAGATTATATACGCCACTTTTTCCTTGATAACCATGTACATACGTGGGTTTGACTCCTATAACCACGTACATCGAGATGTGTGCATAGTCTAAATCCTTTTGGAGTTTTCCTTGACATGGATCCGACTCATTTGACTCCTGGCCTTCCATATGCTTTCAGATCGCTTATATTCGACCCTTCATTATCCCTTGTGAAGCTATATAAGGGACCCCTTGGTACATTGAAATCATATATAGACATTGAAAGCAACGAAACTATAGTCCGTTGTTGCCGGAATTTATGCTTGAGTCTGCATCCCTTTGTCCCTTTGGAGCACTTTTATGTTATTCCCAAGCTTGCCTTTTGCTAGTGAGCTTGCTATCGTGAGATGGAGGATTGAGGTGGTGGAGGCCCAAGTGGGGGATTCAGTTTCTCTGGTTCGCAGACGTGCTCTTAGAGGTTGTATCTATCTTGTAATCTCTGATTTATATTAATAAGAACTATCTTTTCCTGTCCAATGATGTGTATTTGATTGAATATTGTATCCATTGGAATATGTCAAATGCTTTTACATTATTTATTATATATGCTAGAATAGATCTAACACCATGATATATAGTATGCTTCTATTGTTTACTTGTTGTTGAGGAAGTATTATATCAATTCAAGCTGAAGATTGGAAAGCTCAACGGGGATCTACTTGAACCATCCGGAATAAGGTACGAGGTCTGATCCTTTAGTGTTAGGCATTTTATTTCTATTGCATATTGGGAAAGATTGATTTATGGATTCAAAGTTGTCTGTTGTGGTACCCCAAGCCATAGGAATTTCTCTCCGTAACAGAATTGGCGACTCCACTGGGGAGTTCCTAGTAGTTGTCCTTTGGGGGTGATTTTCTCGGCATTCAATGTATTTGAATTGCTCTTTCTCTCTTGTTTCTGTGTCGGGTCTGGGGGCATGTATGCCTGGTAGAGTCTTATTGGAGTGAAGTTTGTCTTAGCCTGTTTGTTTTCCTTGTTTTATGCACCTTTTCTTTCTGTATGCGGGTTTTTGATTTACAGTCGCGTATACATGCGGTTTACTTTGTGATTTCCGCGTATACATGTGGGTTTACTGTGAACAGTCGCGTATACCCTCGATTTTTCCCTTTTTGTGGAAGTCAATTGGTTGCTGGGTGAATGCTATTAGTTGTTGAGTCTCCTTTGGAACTACCTGAGTCTGTTTTGACCTCTAGTTCTGACTGGAAACGTTTTTTCTAGCCTAAATTTTTTTTTTAGGAAAGTTCTTGTCATGGCATTTTCGATTTTGTGTTTGAGATTAGTGCATTAGAGTTCTTTTACCTTAGTGCTTTGCTTGGATGCTATCTATGTGTGCTTGCAGAGTCTTGGGGTGGTACAATCATTCTTTTGCTTTTTTCATCTCTTATATTTTCAAAAAATACAAAAACATTTGCTTATCATAATGCATTGCATTTTGCACTTTGCATTGTACTTGCACTAGATCTAGATTTGCTTTGGAGTACTAGTTAGGACTTCATATAGGAAAATTTGCATTCGTCATTTGAAGAATAATTGTGCATTTCACGTAGTAGCATACCCTATTTACATGGACATAATGCATGTGCATTGATTGTTACGGTGTGCATTTTACTTCATCTTGCGTCATAACACCACTAGTTGCATGACCATATCCTATTTTTGAGTAATAAAGCCAACTAAAATCAATGCTAATTAAAATGAGTTACACTCTTTTCTTTTATAGGGTGCACCAACAAGCTTAGGTTTTAGGATCTTGGAATATTTCATTGTAAGTCAATTCTCCAAGATCACTAAACAACAACATCTAGGTGTCTATCCAGGGAGTGTGTGAAATCCTTGGTATAACCATCGTTCTTAGGATCCTCCTCTCAAACGGGAGTTAAGCGCGAGTCAGTGTGAGCAGTTATTGATTGGGATGACCCCTAGTTATAACTGAGTAGCACAAGAGATATTTCCAGGATTGTATTCGTATCTGGGGGCTCTTTCGAGAGTTTCGGGATTTTCTACCCTGCCCATACGGTCAATCCTGCCTGCGACTGTCTGCCTGAGATTTAATTATATTGAGGTGACCTTAGTGACCTTACCTAGGATATCGAGGGGGTACTTGTAGAGGTTATTCTGCAGGTGTCCTAGCCAGTTTGGGGTCGAACAGGATAGTCGCTATACGCGTTGAAGCTGAGGGCCACAATAATTGGTTACGTACCTCCACTTGTTGTGTATGGGAGTCTAAGGCCTCTCCTAGGTGAGACATACCTGCTTCATTCGGGAGCTCACTTATCCAGCCCTTGTTTTCTTACATTTGGCTTTACATTTTATTAGTGATTGCTTTGTGCACGCTAGTTGGCCTAGGGTTTACGTAAATAGAGAGTCTTTGCTTTTTGTTGAGTCATTGTGGATTTGAGTGCAGTTCCGCACCGTTCTCGTCGGTTAGCAGGACTTCCGCCTTCCACTTCTCCTCCTCCTTTGGGAGAGAGACCTAGACAGTCTAGGCAGACTATGTCACACACTGATTCACACACCATGGAGGATCATTCAGAGAATATTCCAGAGCCACCTCCTCCCATTCGTATTGACGATGGGGAACTTACTCCTACATACGATCCTTCACCTGACCTAGCTAAGTTCGGTCTTGTGATTTCCCAGATAGGATCTTTGCATGATAGACCTACTCACTCTAGGGCTAATTCCCGGTTGACACGTTACCGGTATGGAATGCCGGAAGATGTCGAGACTCACTTTGAACCTGCCAGCACTAGCTACGGTAGTTATGCTACGACTGGTTTTCCTATGCATGATTTGACATTTCATGTCGAATCTAACTCTGATCCTAGCACTATGCCTCAGGACAATCCCATTCCTTACCTTGCAGAGAGGTTTGGGAGTACTAGTCACATTGCACCTTCCATCCCAGTGGTGGAAGCTCCATCGCATCCCCCTCCTAGGTCTAGGGTTAGTGATCTGATTAGGATACCAGGTCTGAGACGGGTGATGATAGGCGGTAGTACATATCTTATTACTCAGATTCCTTCATCCTCAGTTTTGAGTTCTTCAAATGTACATCCTCCACCTTATCCACATGGTCCTTCGAGCCGATATATGGCTATGAGTCAGATCCATAATGCGGTTACTAGGCCGATTGTGTCTCAAGTTCATATACCACCCGTTGCTTCGGGAGGCTATATTCCCACTCATAGTAGTCAGCTCGTTACGTCCGAGGCATATATACCTACTTCTGGTATGTATGTTCCCCCTTTTGGAGCTCATCTTCCTACCTACGGAGTGTCCCATGGGACATCGCAGGCGATGACCTATGGACCTTATTACGGTCCACAGTATGGACAGGTTTCTTCACCTTATGGAGGCGGGTATCAACAACCTTCTTACTCTCCTAATTATGGCTTCATAGCTCCTACTAGTCAAGGTCCACCTTACTATGGTACTTCCATGTCACCTTATACAGGTCAGACAGGAGGAGGACACTGTGGCCAAGTCCATGGTGGTGCTCAAACCTATGTGAACTAGGGAGCGGTCCATCGACCTCATCATCCTAGGCTCCCTTTCCTCGTGACGCTTAACCTTCCTGAATTATCGAGACTTACGAACGATCCCGTGGCTCATGACCCGACTTGGACGGCTGTCCCTACCAAGCTTCCTTCGGACATACCTAAGTTCGAAGGAAAATCGGGAGAGGATCCGAGCGAACATGTTACCACGTTTCACCTTTGGTGCTCTTCGAATTCATTACATTAGGACTCAGCCTACTTGCGACTATTTCAACGCACCCTCACAGGGCCTGCTGCGAAATGGTATATAGAGTTACTGTAGAAGGAGCAAGTCGACATAAGTCGACTTGAACGAATACCGACTTAGTCGATCAGCCGACTAAGTCAAGGGACCGACTTAGTCGGTCGGCTGAGTAAACACAGTGATTAGAGTCTGTTAACTAATAGTCGTGTCGGTTTGGTGAACCGACAGGTAGTTATGATTGTAACTGTTTGTAACCTGTATATATTAGGCTATTGAGCCTCACAAGAACTCAGTTCAGTTCTTGGCTTTGTACGACTTATTGAGAATAATATAATCTGTTTATCCTATCTGTTCTTGTCTCTTGTATCTGTGTATATTTCTGTATATTTTTGTATGTATTATTGGTAACCTTATGTGATCTGTGAGATTACAACATTGGTTCCGTTGCCGGTAGTACATAACTGGAATATATGTTCACATATGATACCAGAACAGGAGATAAAGGACTGGTGGGAGTGAAAAATTGCTAACTATCTACAAAATTACGCGAGAAGGAACAGATTGACAGTCGTAGAAGCAAAAGCCAGATTTTTCACTAAGACTCACGAAAAGTTTGTTGAATCCGTCCCACACCTGTTGAAGCAGCTTTTGGATGAGAAAACCAGACAAGACTAAAGAAGAACAGTTACTCCAGAAACTGATCCAAGGAGGACGTACAAATATATCGGAGTGGTTCGAAAAGATAGCCGACGACTTCTGTGAGGAACAAGCAGTCGAAGACAAGACTTCTGTGGAAACTGTTCGACAGAAATTTTTCACAGAATTTACTGATCAATTCTTGTGTTCCTTGCCGACTTTGCTGTTCAAGTTTTTAATAGAAAAAGGTGCAGGCCATATTGTCGAAGCTCGACCACTCTTACGTGAACCACCCTCAAATACTAACTGGGCGGAGAAATAAAAGAAGTGGGAAAAATTTATTGCTGAAAGGGAGTGGGAATACTTCCTGAGTAAGTAGACACTATCCGAGCTTTCTAAAAAGCATCGGGTAGGCCATGGGGGGGTAGCTGGTCATGTGTCGGACCTAGAGCATAGTGGATTCTAGTCGACCAGAGTCTTAGTCGCTAGTAATGAACAATCGACCGACGAGGACCTGAAGGCATAGTCTTGTACGAAAGTATGTCGGACATTAAGAGAATTGAAAGGGACGAAAGACAGCAGAGAAGGGAAGCCAGACGAGAAAGAGCCGTAGAGCTGCAGCGAAACCCTAGGGAGACCGACCATGATGACGTACCGCCAGAGTCGGGTCATGACCGACGCAGAGAAGGTGAGGAAGAAGAGGGGTCCCCTAAAGACGACGAAATGTGGATAGAGCAGCCAGAAGCTCTCCAACTAATTGTTCCCGACGAAGGAGTAACCCTTTCCATAGTAAGTCCGCGTACCAGAATACAAATTATTATCGAATATGACGTTCGACTAAGAGCTGGCGACATTACACTCTAGAGCCGACTAGGTGACGAACCATATCCGGGTTGGCATCTTGTAATACGTCGACCGATCGAAGGGAATTGGGTGACCTTTCAAACAGCACCCTCCTTTTGTAGTATCCACTTGCTCCTGCCGACACATGAAGGAGCACCCCCCCTGCCACATATAACTTCAGAAGATACACAAGAGTCAGACCTGAGCACGCACAGTGACAGTGGGTCATTAAGAAGACAAATTATCAACAATCTGCTATTCGACGAGAAAGAGTCGACACCTGACGGAAGCACAAGTTTCGTCGACCAAAACCCCATCGTCACCCCGACAGATTCGACTGACTCAACAACCCCACCCCTTACAACCCCACCCAAACCACCCACCCTGCCGACTTCAGAGAGTAGTGACAGTGACTCCGACATGGGTCACAGATCTGCTCAGATTCCCCTTTATGAGGGTGACGAAGACCCCAGATGACATTGGTTCGTCTGTGAATCAATATGGGAGGCCAAGAAGGTCACAGAAGAAGAACACCAGATGGCCCAGTTCGCCGAAGCCCTAAGGAAAAGAGCTCTCACATGGTATATGACATTTTCTGAACGGCATCCTAGAGCAACAAAATCAGAGATAAAAGCGCAATGCCTATCATTTTTTAAGACCCCAGACGCCAAACACCTGGCCTCCAAGAAGCTAAAAACGACATCCCAGAAGACAGGAGAAACAGTCCACGATTATGATAAAAGATGGAAGGATCTATTGAGCCAGTTAGATTATACTATTGACGAACAATTACTGATTCAATGGTTCCTTGCAGGGCTCTCACAGAAAGTTCGCCGACACATCAGTCTGGAAACTTTCAAGTCGTATGAAGATGCGCTGACAAAAGCTCTGCAGGTCGAGATGGATGAAGACATACCTGGATATCAGACCGACCACCGTTTGGAAGAACAGCTGGAAAACGTGCAGAAGTCCTTGAAAGAGATGACCCTGAAGAACCAAGAAGTCTGGTGCACTAACTGTTCAACAACCGGACATTCCAAAGATAATTGTCGACAGCAATTCAGCCGACAAGATGTCCATTTCATGCAGACAAAGACATTTTGCGACATTTTCCAGGAACGTGGAGACCATTCCACGGCCGACTGTCCTTACAATATGAAGAATGGGAAGGCTTCCTGGTGTGTTATCTGCGAGACTGCAAATCATAACACGGCCGACTGCCATCTTAACCTAAAGAATAGATAGAATTATCAGGCCATCTACCAGACAAATGCAGTAGCACAGAACACGGAGCAAAACAATAACAACAACCAGAATGGACAACGCAATGATGGTCGATGACATGAACGCAGAAATGACAACCGACGCCCAGGGTTTGGAAGAATAGGTCGATTCATTGGGGGTCGAGAAATAAGAAGTCGTCGACCCACATAATTCTTTATCTGTTACAAAGAAGGGCACAGATGCACAGACTGTCCGTATAAGGACAGAACTGATCTCAAATTTTGTACACACTGTGGGGTAGGCGATCACTCCTTGGAGGATTGTCCTACCATGTTGGAAAAAATTAGCAATAAAAATAATGTTAATGTCTTGTCGTGTGTCCATAAGAATGATGTAATAAACACTAAGAATTTACACATTGTCACTCGACAAGGCACCAAAACCAGGCCTGACAACCCTCAGATTAGCAAGATCACACCCACAAATGCATACCCTGACCCTAGAAAGGAACAACACACATACCAAGAAGCTACACACATATTTCAAAATCTTGCACAGCACGAAGACAATATTCACATTCGACTTAGCTCGACCCAACAATTAACCCATCTTATTCAGACAGACAAATCTGTAGGCCACTTCATTGATTTATTGCAACAAATCAAAAGCACAAACCCTGAGAAACAAACTAAGAACATTTGTAGCTTAAATCAAAAATATAAAAATGATGTCGACCCACTGGTCGACCTAGAAATTGAAGGATACCACGTACGACAAGTAGTCCTTGATTTTGGCTCTCAAGTAAATATTATGACTAGGGATACATGGGAACAAATGGGTAAACCTCGACTCTATGAGTCAGGCATCTACCTAAAACTGGCCGACCAAGGTCTTATTGAACCTATTGGGGTGTGAAAAAATGTAGACACAACCATTAAAGGTATATCGACTAAGGTTGATTTTGAAATTATTGACCCTAAGGAAGGATCTAGCTCCTTCCCAGCCCTTGTCGGTCGACCTTGGGGTCGAAAGATGAAAGCCTCTATCTCCTTAGATAAAGAAAGGATCAAGCTAAAAGGAAATGGCCAAAAATTCATTGTACCCATCAACCCTTCCCAAGGAAAGCCTTGGATAGAACCTATTGAGGACGAGGTCGATGTTAGACAGCTATACCAAATCCACAACAATAATGACTACACTGAACCAAATAGTTATGGGGAGCTCTACTTAGGTAACCCCGACTCAGTCGGATATAATTCAAATGCTGAACTCTATGACTGGGAAATAGAAAATTATGAAACACAAGCAAGAGGGTGCTAGACTATCCAAACAGTACAGAAAAAACCCACCCGACAGTGCTTTATAGTCTCAATTATCCCCAAGATTTTTGAGAGAAAAATAAGAGAACACCCTACCTTACAACAGACCAACGAAAACACCAGGCAACAACCTAGGTATAAGGAGAGGGAATCCCCAGTCATGCATGTTGAACAAGTGTCTAAAAACATTGGAGAACATGGCCGACTACAGACCCTAGTAGAAACCTTCACAGGTCAAGCAGCTAGGTGGTGGGACACCCATCAGACTAAACTACAGACCTGGACTAATGCTGCAACTTACTTTGTTGAAAGGTTTGGTGGCAGGAAGTTAACATCACAAACACAGATCCCTCTCTTCACCCAGGGACAAAACCCCGAAGAACACATTAAAACTTGTGAAAAAGAGTGGAGAAGACTTGGACATAAGGATGAAAGAGCCTGGCCACACTTCTTTCCTTCCACCCTGGACGACTTACCTAGCAAATGGTATAAGATGGAGGAAGCTAAACGTGAAACCTTCTTCTGGAATGAACTAAAAGAAAATTTCATTAAAGCCTTCAACTTTATACCTGAAGATAAACACTTAGTCGAGCCTGCACAACAAATTAAACATTTTATTCAACCGACTGAAACACACAAAGAACCTCAACGGGTCAAGGCCTGCAATAGTCTTCACATAGGAACAAAAGTCGAGTCGACCCAATTACAATTGGAAAATGAACACACCGAAGGTAAAAGCTTCAGATGGAAATCCAACCATGCTGAAACAACAAAACCAATCCACTCAGTGCTAAGGGTCGCGACTACCGAGAAACCCGACCCCGACCGAATGACTGCAGCCGACTTCCCTGCTACATTCTCACAGTTCAAGGAAGGAAGTCGACAGATCAATGAAGCTAAAGCTCCAGAATGGTTAGATGCGAAAGTAAGAACTAAGGAGGTAGACATTTCAAATGATGATCGCCCAAAGATAGCCAAAATTGGTGACTATTGGAATGAGCAACAAACTGCTGAAATAGTAACTTTACTTAGAGAATTCCAAGATGTCTTTGCAAGGGATTATAAAGATTTGAAAGGATTAGTTCAAGAAATGGGAGAGATGAAAATCGACACTAAACCTGACGTCCGACCTGTTAAGAAACGACCCTATAAACTAGCTCATAAATATAAGGAAATAGTTAAAAAGGAGATTGACAGCATGTTGGAAGCAGGGATTATTTACCCCATCGACCAGTCGGAATGGGCAAGTCCCATGGTCGTGCAGCCTAAGAAACACGACCCGACCAGACTGAGAATCTGTGTCGAATTTAGGGAGCTACATAAAGTCACACTTACAGATCCATTCCCCACACCTTATGCTGATGAAATCCTAAATGAAGTTGCGGGACATGAATGTTACTCATTTACAGATGGGTTTGCAGGTTATAACCAAGTACCCATAGCAAAAGAGGATCAAAAGAAGACAACATTTGTTTGTGAATTTGGCTCTTTTCCTTATAAGGTTATGCCTTTTGGATTAAAGAATGCACCTGCAGTGTTCTCCAGAATTGTTGTAAAAACTTTCCAAGAGTATATCTATAAAACTATGGCAGTCTACTTCGATGACTGGACTATTTAATCCACACTAAAATATCATTGCACATGGCTCCGACTTATGCTGGAAAGATGTCGACAGATTCAACTTTCCCTCAATATTAAGAAATGCATCTTTATGACTCCCATAGGCATACTCTTAGGACATATTGTGTGCAAAGAAGGAATCAAGGTAGACTTTGCTAAAATAAAGATTATTCTTGACCTAAAACCCCCAATAAATCCTAAACAAGTTAGGGTCTTACTTGGTCATACTGGGTATTATAGAAAATTCATCAGACATTATTCTGATATGACTTACCCCCTAGAATAATTACTGAAGGACGATACCGAATTTAAATGGACAGAAGAATGCCAGATCTCCTTCGATAAATTAAAAAGAAAACTGGTCGAAGCACGCATACTTACATTTCCAAATTGGTCGACCAAATTTCATGTGCACATCGATGCATCAGGAATAGCAATTGGAGAAATCCTGACTCAACCAGGAGATGATGGGATGGATAATCCTATAGTTTACAGCAGTCGAAAATTAAATAACGCTGAAAAGAACTATTCGACCACAGAAAGAGAAGCCCTAGGAATGGTATTCGCACTTCAGAAGTATCGACACTACTTATTAGCTAACCCCTTCATATTTTACACTGACCATCAAGCTTTGAAGTACCTAGTAAACAAACCTCTTCACCATGGGAGAATTTGTCGATGGCTACTTCTATTTCAAGAGTTTGAGTTTGAAGTAGTAGTCCGACCAGGAAAGCTCAATGTCGGACCTGATCACCTATCCCGAATCGACACAGGAGAAGAACCGACCGGAGTCGACGACGACTTGCCGGATGCACATCTATTTTGTATAGAGGCGGTACCAGAAGAACTAGAGGAGATTGCTCAGTTCTTAGAGACAGGTCAGGCACCAGAAGGTATGAACACTAAGAAGAAGCAAATCCTAGCTATGAAGGCTGCTCCTTACAGTCTCATCAATGGATTTCTCTACAAAATGGGGTTAGATTATGTTCTTAGAAGATGTGTACTTGACCATGAACGAGAGCAAATCATGCACGAAGCACATTATGGACCAGCAGGAGGACATTTTCAGGCCGACATGACTGCCAAGAAAATCCAACAGTCTGGATTATGGTGGCCGACACACTATGGACAGGTATACCAGCAGACAAGACAAACCAGACAAGGCATCCAAGCTCTAGAAGCTTGGAAGTCTACAGAAGCTGAACTAAGGCAGACCGTCGAAGAGCAGATTGTCATGGAAACCAACAAGCTGCAGAAATTAGAACGTGAGGCCCATCAGTGGGTTCAACAGGCTCTACCTAACCTGGAGAAAGTTGACAACCTCTGTCCCCACATAAAGAGACTCCTCCAGGCTGCAGACGAGCAAAATCAAGTCTTGGGGCCGACCATGGAAAACAAAGCAGAAAAATCCATGTCTGAAAAGATGTCGATCCTGTCAAGTCTCACTACCTTGAATATCGATATCGAGAAGGCATTGCAGAGCTGGACCGATTTTCAGCATCAATTGGCCATCACAGCTCCAGCCATCGTCGAAGTGTGCGTTCAGAGACGACCGACCATCCGACTACATAGTCCTCATCCAGAGCAAGTCTGAAGGGTTCGACAGGATTTCAATTTTGGTACCTCCCTCTTTCTTCGGGATGAAGAAATGTTTTGTTTGTGGGGGAGATGTAGAAGGAGCAAGTTGACATAAGTCGACTTAAACGAAGACCGACTTAGTCGATCAGCCGACTAAGTCGAGGGACCGACTTAGTCGGTCGGCTGAGTAAACACAGTGATTAGAGTCTGTTAACTAATAGTCGTGTCGGTTCAGTGAATCGATAGGTAGTTATGATTGTAACTGTTTGTAACCTGTATATATTAGGCTGTTGAGCCTCACAAGAACTAAGTTCAGTTCTTGGCTTTGTACGACTTATTGAGAATAATATAATCTGTTTATCCTATCTGTTCTTGTCTCTTGTATCTGTGTATATTTCTGTATATTTTTGTATGTATTATTGGTAACCTTATGTGATCTGTGAGATTACAACAGTTACCAAAGGGAGCTTTTACCTTGTTCGATGATCTTGCGATGAATTTTCTTAATCACTTCCAGCTACCAGTGCACTATGACGTTGGTACTGAACTCTTGTTGACATTTCGGCAAGATAAAGCCACCCATATTTCTGATCATATTCAGGAGTGGCATAGATAGAAGAGATTAATTAAATCCTTTATACCGCTGGAGTTCCTTCTTGAGTGGTTCCTCAAGTCTTTATTTCCATATATCGTGAAGGATGTTTCTACATCCGGAGTGCAGAATGAGGAACAAGTAATCTTTAGGGCACAGGAACTGGACTTGATTTATGCTTAGTCCGGTTTGTTGTATGAGATTATTCCCAACGCTCCTCGTTCTAGTTTTTATCCCAAGGTCAAACCTGGACCACATGTCGATGGCACTGTTGGTTGTGCAAGTGCGAAACCTACAGATTCGGTTGCAAAAAAAGTTAGTCAATTGTCGCTCAACTAGTTTGCTTCGGGACAAGCTACGGCTTCATCTCAACCCACCCAAATGGTGAGTGTACTTTCTGTGCAATCGTAAGACCGGAAGGGTAACCAGCAACCCAGACGGAATAGAAAAAAGGGTAAGAATAATAATCGAAAGGGTGGGAATAGGAATGAGAATGCTTCCAATAATGACAAGAACGGTCAAAATGCTGGTGGGGACAAGCAAGCGAAATATAAGGTTAAGTTCCCTTGCAAGCTATGTAAGGATGATCAGCTCACTTACTTGTTCCCTCGAATTGATGAAGCTTCGAGACTCTTATCACAAGGCCTAGCTGTGCTAACGAACCCTGTACCACATAACCAGAATATGAACTCGAAGTCCCAGGAGGAATCTAGTGAGAATGATCCACCAGAGGCTAGTGCTCATGGGTGCATTAACATGGTCCATGCTGCCAAGGTTGTGACCAGTGCGAAAGATTATGGATCATCGCAACCCAACCCAGGCAAAGAACCTGATCCACAAGGAACCCCTTTGCGCATTGAGAAACCTGCGGATAAACCTGAGGCTGCACCTCGCATTCCTAAGGGGGTACTTAAGCGCTAAGGGCATAATCCAAATTCCTGAGTCACCCAGAATTATTCAGTTGTCAAGGATTTGGGCCATACTCCTTGTGCGATGTCTGCATTGGAAGTGCTTCAGAGTTGTCCTTCGCAAAGGAAGGCTTTGCTTTCTGATCTTGGTGTGAATGGTGATCATTCTTCCTCAGTGATCAAATTTGAAACCGCAGGTCATCAGCCTCGATTTCCCTACTATGTGTCACTTTTGGTACACGTAGAATGTCTTAGTATGATCGTCAAGTGCACTGTGATTTACGAGGGCCCTGCTGCATCTGTGATGTCTTTGTCCTATTGGAAGGGTCTTGGTTCTCCTGAGTTTCCAAAATCAGCGACTATGTTAACTGCTTTTGATGGGAGATATTTTAGGTCGCACGGAATCATTCCGTCCCTTAAAGTCTGTTTGGGAGGAAAGACCGTTGCGATAGAGGTTGAGGTGGTTGATGCGCCCCTCGACTACAATCTCTTGCTAGGTTGGAACTAGATGTATAGTATGCAAGCCATTGCTTCTTCCGTGTTTCGCATTGTATGCTTTCCTCATAATGAGAATATTGTAATGATTGATCAAATGGAATTCAAGAATTCCCCTGTTATCGCATCTTCGGGAACTTCGGTTCCAGTCATTGAGCACTCTCAGCCGGCAACTGGGAGTGTGGGTGTAGGCATGTATCCATCCCTTATGGGAAGCTTTAGTTGTCCTGCGTCGGTCCTCATGATAGGATTTTGTTCTGATAATGCTTCTACTTCTACAACCTCAGTGTCTTTTCACACGACTCATATGGGAGATCCTTGGATTCTTCCCACGCTGAGTATTTCAAGTGAGCCTGTCAAGACCAACATGTCGCTTCCTGCAACCATGATAGCTTATCAAGCCAATCTTATGGATGTTGCAGATCCTTTTTCTTCCTCTTCACGGACAGAAGAGGAAGACCCCTATGTGCTCCCCGCATGGGTAGTACAGTCTTCTCATGCCCATGATTGCCTTGATACGGTTTTCCCCTCAGATGAAGTGATCATCGAGGCTATGTCGAGAGTTGAGCCGCCATGGGAGGAACTCCATCATAGATCATATTTCCTTCCACCGCTTGACCATTTGGAGCATGAGGATTATAGGGAGATTCTTAGTCAGAGAGTTGGTAGTCCCATGATTCCATTAAGATCTCCTGGTTAGATGGCTGATGGGAACATGGCAAACATATCTTCCACGATTTCTATCAACATATCTTGAAATCCTGGAACCATTGAGATTGTCTATATTGGGGCAGATTGTTCCTAGGATGAGATTCTCGAATATACTAAGCTATTCAAGGAATTCCATGATATTTTTGCTTGGTCTTATGATGAGATGCCAGGTATTGACCCTCAGATTGTCGAACATGAGATTAAGAATTACCCCAACGCTAAGCCTATTCGACAACGTTTACGCGCCGTGAATCCTAGGAAAGCACCCACCATTAAGGCAGAGATAGAGAAGCTGTTGAAAGCCGGTTTCATCTATCCCGTTCCCTTGACGGAGTGGGTTTCAAACCCCATTCCGGTGGATAAGAAGCAGGGAGCGATCCAAATATGCACTGATTTCCACAATTTAAATCATGCATGTCCTAAGGATAACTTCCCCACATCGTTTATAGATCATATTTTGGATGAGCGTGCGGGTAGCGAGGTGTTCTCCTTTATGGACGGCTTTTCCGGGTATAATCAGATCCAGATTAAACTTGAGGACCAACACAAGACTGCATTTATTTGTCCTTGGGGAACGTTTGCATATCGAAAAATGCCTTTTGGCCTTAAAAACGCCAGACCTACATTTAAACGAGCAATGACCTTGATTTTCCATGATGTCAAGTCTATTATTGAAGTATTTTTGGATGACCTCGCTGCTCATTCTCGTATGAGAATGCGTCATTCGTATCACTTGAGATTGGTTTTCGAAAGATGCCGGCACTATTCGGTTTGATTAAATCCTCATAAGTGCATCTTTTACGTGAAGTCAAGTCATTTATTAGGATTCATCATTTCAAAGGAGGGCATAAGAGTCGATCCCTTAAAGGTTGAGGCAAATCTTCAGTTGTCTCTCCCGAAGAATATTCATCATCTTCAGTGTTTGCAAGGTATGGAAAACTTCTTACGAAGATTTGTGGTCAACTTTGCCAATTTGACTAGAGGATTCATGCGTCTCTTGAAGAAGGATACTCCCTTTGAATGGGATGAGTGAGCCCAGGAGTACTTTAATGCACTTAAATGAGCCCTAGCATCAGCCCCGGTGATTAGTCCTCCGGATTATAGCCATGATCTCCTATTATATGTGGCCGCGTCTTTAGAAAAGATTGGTATGGTATTGGTTCAGGAGGATGAGGAGCTCCAGGAGCATGTCATATATTATCTGAGCCGAAACCTTATTGACACAGAGGTTCGTTATTGTCATGTCGAGAAGCTTGCTTTAGCAACCGTACATGCGGTTCAGCGTTTGAGACATTATATCCTCCTTCGCCAGACCTCGGTTGTGGCCCATGTAAATCCATTTCAGTTCGTCCTCACATGAAGGATGATTGGGGGAAATTATAATAAATGGATTGTCATCCTGCAAGATTTTGATCTCAAATTTGTTTTAGCAAAGTCAAAGAAGTCATTGATTTTTGCAGAGCTTATATCGGATTTCCCGAGCGAGGCTGAGGAGTCGGTTTGTGAATATATGTTTGTTGATGAACACATATTCTTAATTTCAATGTATGACCCATGGTATGGAGATATCATAGTATATCTACAAACACAGAGGACCCCTACTCACCTCTCGCGAGATGAACGACGACGATTACGTCACGTCTCTAAGAACTAACTTATAGTGGACAATACTTTGTACCACCATGGGGTAGATTCCATTTTACGAAGTTGTTTAACTCATGAGGAGGATGAGGTTGTGCTGAATGATTGCCACAAAGGGGCGTGTGGTGATCATTTATCTGGGATTTCTACAGCTCAAAATATTTTGAGAGCGGGTTATTTCTAGCCGTCGATCTTTAAAGATTGTGTTGATGCGGTCAAGAGGTGCCACCCTTGCCAGGTGTTCGCACGGAATATGCGCTCAAATCCTGCCCCATTACATCCCATTATCACCGCTGGTCCCTTCACCAAGTGGGGGATTGATTTTATGGATTGCAGCCCAGATTCGGTTGGGGGGCACCATCATATTATAGTGGTTGTGGATTATTTCACGAAATGGGCTGAGGCAATGCCTATAGTAAAATTCGACGGTGAGACAGCCGCTCACTTCGTATTCAACCAAATCATTACTCAATTCGGGATTCCGAAAGAGCTTGTCACTGACCATGGATTGCACTTTCAGAACTGTATGATGGAAGAGTTGGCATCCAAGTTAGGGTATAAGAAAGAGCACTCCTCTTCTTACTACCCACAAGCGAATGGACAGGTTGAAGTAGTGAATAAATCACTTAAGTCCATTCTCCAACGAACCATCGCACAGAGCAAGACGAATTGGCATATTATGTTATACCCTGCTTTGTGGGCATATCGAACCGTGGTTAATACTGCCACTAGTTTTTCTCCATATCAGCTTGTACATGGAGTGGAGTTGATATTGCCGGTTGAATGCGATATTCCTTCGTTGAAGCTAGCTATGGAGCTCTTACCAGACACTTCACCTTTGGAGGAGCATTTGGTCCACCTTGAGCAACTTGACGAGCAACGTCGAGATGCCTTGGTGGCTCTAGAAGTTAATAAATGTCGCGTTAAGGTCCAATATGACAATTCTGTCTGTCCAAGAGTGTTTAGTGAAGGAGACTTGGTCCTTTTTTGGGATCAATCGAAAGAACCCTTGGGGGCAGGGAAATTTAATCCTATGTGGTGTGGTCCTTACGTGGTCAAGCATGTCTTAGAGAAGGGTGCCTATGAGTTAGTCGATTACGAAGGCACAGCTTTTCCGGAGCCTAGAAATGGGCTCTATCTCAAAAAATACTATGCATGATCTTTAGCCAAGGTTGCTTGTTGTATATTATTGTACAGCTTTGCATAGTTAGGTCTTTTTCTTATCGTGATCGTATTTGTGATTAGTTTCCATTTCTTTTGGCAGATGTCAATGGAATCTTCCACCTACATAGGATTCACGGATGGTGCAAGCCGTCACACTCAACACTCAGCCTCTGCTGCTTGGGTGATTTATACTCCTATGGGTCAGGTACTATCTTCAGGAGGTGTATGTCTATGACCATCTTCCAACAATGTTGCTGAATATAGTGCTGTTATCGAGCTTCTATGGGATGCCATTTCACATGGCATTCTATCTCTTGAGGTATGTCTTGATTTGGAGTTAGCAGTGTCATAGCTCAATGGTTTGTACCATATTAGAGATCTGACATTATTGAGAAGATTCTTACGTGTGAGATTGTTAGAACGGAAATTTGACAATATTACATATATACACATTCCAAGAAATGATAATCAAGTTGTTAACTCATATGCTAACTATGTGTTAGATTGGCATTTGTTTCATTCATAATAAATTAATCATAAACATTTTTACACATGTAAATAAATAAACCGATCACCATAAATCCTTTATATATATATCAAAAATGTGGTAATACATAGTGTCATATACAAAAGTGGAGCTTTCAAAGCTTCCATCATATAATACACGGTCGTACAAAACATATATACTCCCAGGTGTCTAATCCTGTGGAGGGGGAGGGTTGTGATCATGATACATCACTACAGCTCTAGCTAGCCATTGGAATAAATGCACCCATGCGTGTGGCACACCCACCACCTATCCCTGCATGGCCTTAGGTAAGTCCTCGACTTGCGCCATGGGAACTCTATGAGTCAGTCACACGAAGTTGGTATGAATGCCCTGGAGCGTTTTCTCTGCATCCGCACCTGTGATGTCATCCCCTCTTCCCCTCCGTCTATGACGTGGGAAGCCCTCTAGTCGTCGTGGTCCTACATCTACACGTAAATGGTAGATGTCACTATGTGTTGTCATGCAAAAACATGTCTTTTTGATTCCACATAATCAAGAAAATACAAAAAAATTAAATAACTCAAAAAAATTTTAAAAAAAAGTGAGAGTCTAGATTCGGTACCTATATCTCCGTATGCTGATCCTCGTGGCAATGGCATGTCTGGATCCCCCTGAAAATCTATCCCTCCATAGGGGTGGTCATCTATGGCAACAATCTATCGTCGCCACCATGGAAAGAAGTCAGCTGGATATGGGTTGGCCACGCTACCACCCCCCAGTCTGTGCATAGCATCTGCCCAACGTCGTTGGGCCGGATCTCGAACCCCGTGGAGAGGAAAGTCCACTCTAGGGCTCAATCCTGGAACACGCTTGAAGAAAAACGTGCTCAATATGCTACTGAACCCAAAGTTTCGTATCCTATTTGCCTTACACTTACTGAGCTGGTGTTTCATGTTGCTCAGGAGTGTAGTACTCCAGTCGTATATGTTCGGTCTCATACACTCCACCGCATAGTACATCAGTGGTTGCGAGGACTGATGGAGTGAGGCTGAGCCTGCTATCCTGCCTAGCGTTAGTAGTATGGCCTTTAGGCCCAGCACCTGTATAGCATTGGTGGCGATTTGACTTCCCACCTTCTCAGTATTTGGGTAGCAGTACACAGTGACGTACTCATTGATAGTAAGCCCACCGCCTGGCCCACCTCGAGGATGAAGGTTCACCACCTCCCCTCGTCTAGATAGACATGTGATAAAGTATATGTCTTCCACCTCTATAGTGAGATACATCCCATCTATCTTGAAGGACTCTGAGTCTGGATCCCAATAGTTTACCAGCATCTCTAGCAGTCTTGGTTTGGCCCTCAAGCCTCCAAGGCACCAAAACTTGTAGAGTCCGCATCTTCTAAGAGCTTGTTGAGCCATCGCGTTAGTCCTTACAGCTTCCTCTACTTCACCATGCTCGCGCTCTCTCCATTCTACCACCATCCTGCAAGAGAAATTGCCATTTTGCCCATTAGATTCTTGTAAATTTACTTGCGTGGCGTCATACGTTACTGTTTTGCAAATAGTTGCGTATGTATGCGGGTTGTAGCCTCTTTAACACGTATAGCCAGCCCTATACGTGGAAAAAGCTTCGATATCCATTTGGGCCAGAACTCTCATGTAGAGATGGCCTAAAATACCTCATTTTACCATGAAAATCAACAAAAATTATATTGAAATGCATGAGGAGAGCATGAGTAACTACCTAGAAGAAATGGTTGTGAATTTCGCCGGCTGGATCTCCTGGAATTTGCAGTTGAATATTAGAGCTCCAATGGGTAAAAGTTTCAAATGGTTTATATTTTTTACTATTTATAGAAAAAATTTCAAATATCTGAAAATTTTTACCCCCTTTCCTATAGTTTTGACAGTTTCTAACCATTTTGGACCGTTTCTGACAAATTTGTGATGTAGAAGACCATTTTCAGTGTCGTTTCAGCCACTGGATTGACCCATTCGTACTAATCTCAGGTATAACGTCTACACTGGCATATAGGTTAGGTTCACCACCATTTGCATTTTGCATGACCTTATGACTATGTCACCATGACCTTAGGTACGAACCCACTCTATTATGTCACGAAACCTTCTTACTGCTTTAGAAGTGGCATGCTGTGAGTGGTAGAGCTTCACCTTACATGGGTACCCTAGTTAGTGCCTTATTTTCATTTGGTGCCCATGCCGATGTTTTCTCCTTTAGGGTGTGGGAGTCCATTGTATAGTATTGCCATGACATTTAGCAAGAGCCTCATACTCCTCTTGATCTTATGCTGGCCTGTTTCCCTCCGGACTCCCCATATGTCAAGGTGTGAATGCATTATCATGAGCTTTGCCTACCTTATTGAGCTTTATGATGGCTCCCCTGATATTTCATTTCAGCCACATAGCCCGAGCTTGTCTCATGTCTAGCCATGTAGAGCCATTTTCATATCCTTTGTAGCTTGATTCCCTTTTTACTGGGAGGGGATTTTGCCCCGAGTGTCGATATCCTACACATGTATCCTTGCATTGAGCATAGGTATGTTCCACTGCTTGGAACTAGTTCATTTTCTCGTATGACACTCATCTCCTCCTAGTTTGTAACTATAAAGCTAGTTTATTCTTTTTTCAAGCTTTTCAAATAACTGAAAAAGTCCAAAAAAATCAAAAAACCAAAAATCCAGACAAGGAAAGATGTTATCTTTGGCAGCTGTCGAGTCGTGTCGCCTTTGAACAGAGCACTGTATATCACATCCATTGGTTGGGTTATACTTTTACTTAGGAGTTGTACTCGTTTATCTGAGTTTATCTCCACCGACTAGTTAAGCTTCCAGTCCCTATGGAGCCTCTGTTGATGCCTCCTGTGTCACAGAGATGTCCCAGTTTGTATATTGAGTCTATGCTGCCTTCATTCAGTCACCATACAACGTTATGCTCTTATTCGAAGGAAGTTGAAACCTGTGTCGGCCATTCCTCATTTATCTTGACTTTGCATGTCAGCCATCCCCGGTACAGTTACTGGTTCGTGCACTTTATGATCGAGTCCTTCCACAATAGACAACTTTGCTGAGTACCTCGTGTTGGATGATGGGGGATGCCTTAATGCCCTCCTTCCAGTGGATTTCATCTCATCGACTTCAGATCATTTATTCTTGGATTGGAATCTAGAGTCCTTTTGAGTGCCTTGAGACTTGCAGTCATCAGTGGCAGGTTCTCTCGCCATCGATAGTTTCTTGGGAATACATTAATGTCCCCTGATCAATGGATTCTCTCAAGTGTTTGACCTCAACAGATCCATTCACGCTTGTTAGTTTGCACTCTAGTACCTTGGTTCCCATTATCATTATCGGTGGGTAATCTCGCGCTTGTTAATGGTATACATCAATGACTGGCAATCATACGATGGACTACTATGTTCGACCTCGAGACCTCTATTCGCATAGTAGGACATGTACTCGTAGCGGTTTGTGTAGAAGACCTTCCATACTGGTGGAATCTCTTATATGCTACCTCCTTGATCGTGCTAGTGTTCATGAGATTTCAGCTCTCGTGACTTGATTCTAGTTTATGTCAGACATTTCCAGCCACTATGGAGATCTTGATCTATTGTATATCTTCAGCCATTTTGGAGACCATGGTCCTTTGTATATCTTCATCATGGAGATTCTGATCTATGTATATTGTACGTGGCGATGACCACATATGTGATATCATGTATTATGCCTATTCATGGGCATTGTACTCTTATGTATCCAGGACTGCTATATGAACTTGCAGTTATATGCAGAGTTGTGTCATTGTACTATGCTGATTGGGTGGCTGGTCTTCCATTTGGGATCCTTCATCACTCCACTTCTGGGATGGACTTATAATGTATTTTGGCCATTGTATGACCGCTCTGACCTCACACATTAGGGGGCATCTGTTATAGCGGATTTCACCACTCCAGGTGAATCACACTTTGTATGGCCTTCCCATGTCCCGCTGCAGACTCTTTAGACCCCATGGACCATATTTTATCCTTTGATGTTTCCTTGATCATCCCTAAAACTATATAAAAGATGATATACACGGCTTTTTCCCCAATAACCGCGTACATACACGGGTTTGAATCCTATAACCGTGTACATCGGGATGTGTGCATAGTCCAAATCCTTTTGTATTTTTCCTTGACATGGATCTGACTCATTTGACTCTTGGCCTTCCATATGCCTCGAGATCACTCAGATTCGACCCTTCATTATCCCTTGTGAAGCTATATAAGGAACCCCTTGGTACATTCAAGGCATATAGAGAGATTGAAAGCAACGAAACTATATTCCATTGTTCCCGGAATTTATGCTTGAGTCTGCATCCCTTTGTCCCTTTGGAGCACTTTTGTGTTCTTCCCAAGCTTTCCTTTTGCTAGTGAGCTTGCTATCGTGAGATGGAGGATTGAGGTAGTGGAGGCCCAAGTGGGGGATTCAGTTTCTCCGGTTTGCAGACGTGCCGTCAGAGGTTGTATCTATCTTGTAATCTCTGATTTATATTAATAAGAACTATCTTTTCCTGTCCAATGATGTGTATTTGATTGCATATTGTATCCATTGGAATATGTCAAATGCTTTTACATTATTGATTATATATGCTAGAATAGATCTAACACCATGATATATAGTATGCTTGTATTGTTTACTTGTTGTTGAGGAAGTATTATATCAATTCAAGCTGAAGATTGGAAAGCTCAACGGGGATCTACTTCAACCGTCCGAGAATAAGGTACGAGGTCTGATCTTTTAGTGTTAGGCATTTTATTTCTATTGCATATTGGGAAAGATTGATTTCTGGAGTCAAAGCTATCTGTTGTGGTACCCCAAGCCATAGGAATTTCTCTCCGTAACAATTATAGGCTCAATATATTGTTTTGTTTTATTTTTTACTTTTTAACCCCAATATGAATGAATGTGTCAGTGACGACCCCATGTGTAAAGATAACCAAAAACAAAATTTAAAAGAATATACGACAGATTTATTTTTAACCCATAAGGTGTAAATTAGTTGTTTGTGTGGGGTTTAGTATCCTTCAAGTCACAAGTTCAGACTTCATCACACATAACAATATTAAGAATGAGAAGAGTAGACTGTACCTTATTCTGATGTTTGTTCTTGTATAGATCTGGTTGATGTAGTCCTACAGATCTTGCTCCAACGCATTTCTCCTTCAACCTACACACAAACTTGCCTGCATCAAAGTCAAGCATGAAATATTAATAAGGTAATTAGGGAATGGATTAATAATGTGGGAAAGTATGCATGAGGATATTATGTTTTCAAAAGAGCAAAATTCAAGTTTCCTTTTATGCTTCCCATATTTTTGACAAAATAAACTAGATTGAAAATCACTTTTCCTCAATGGTCCTTTGGATTAACGACTATTAAACATTGAAAACAAAAGATGAATAATTTACATTGTGGCAAACACTTGGTGGATCAGTATTTTATCAAAGTGGGATTTAAACAGTAAATATGTCTAACATCATTTTGTAACCACATAATCCATTGTTGGTCATCAAGTTTGCAGAATTGGTTAACCTCTTAACAGTCTCAAATCAATTCCTCATTTACCGTCGTTAACCTTACTCTGGCATTTACCCTAAGTTCCTAACCCCCCTTAAGACCTAATGTTGGCCTATTTCCTCCATCTAACCCTTCAAAACCTAATTTGATCCTACAACTAATTTGCATAAATCTAGAGATAACATTGAAGCATGTCGTTTAAAATATTTTCAAACTCTTTTCTCTAAAAAAAATTGTTCTTCTCAAACCTATATAATATAAGCATGAAGTTCAGCAAGAGATAAAACTTTGAGAGGAATAGTCTTATATTTTAGACATTGTTCAATAGCATCAGGAACATGTCCTGGAAAACTATGAAGATGAAACTTTAAGAAATCAAGTTTGTCTACATTGCCTAAGGAGATAAGGAGATTTTTTGTATAACAAAAATATTGTTCATGTTGTTGAAAATCACATAACCTTTAAGACATATAAAAGAGAGGCTATGTGATCATAATCTTCATCATCGTCTAGGACATAAAATTGTCTACCAATTTCTGATAGAATTTGTTGTTCAACATCAATACCAACAAGCATGTCATCTCTAGTTTCTTATGGAAACCAATGCCACCATTCATAGGCAAGTCCAGAAAATCACGAGCACTTCTAATTGGATTGCAAGTGGATGAGTTGAAAATGCAGAGTCTTGATATTTTGTATATGTTACATAATTACCCAAGAGATCAATATAATATTGTATCCCATACCTATTTTTTAAAGATATGCTCAAATAGGTTGCTCTAGAATCCGTGAGATTAGTTTATTAATATTATTAATTCCAAAATGGGATTTATGGCAAGTGGTACAAGAAGTTCTACTCCCTCAATCATGATTGTGTCCATACTCGGAATAGAAGGAGATGGACCTAATGGAGGATGAGTATAATGAGGAAAAGGAGGAGGAAGAATAAATACCGAATGGCTACAAGAACTAGATTCTTCTTGCTTAGGAATATGAATCATTTGTGGATATTTTTTAGGCAAAGATTTTCACATCTTTTTAAATTCAAAAACTAGATACTTGATTTCTTAGATATCTTTATGAGTAGTTCCAAAATCAAAATCTGGATGATTGTCTTCTTCTATGCTCATATGCCTAAAAGAGTATCGTTTTGAGTGTGTGAGCGTATGGCCTTTAGAAGATACTTTAATAGTAGACTGGCTAACTGGTTTTATCTGTTGGGTTAAGTTTGTGTGTTTCACTAAAATTATTCCTAAGGCATCTAGTCTTCTTTCTAGATTTGTGGTTGCAATTTCTATATCTTTCATTATTTCTTTAGTATCCTTGTTCACATGCTAAAGAAACTTCATTTCAATATTCAATAATGAGATATGCTCTTTCTATTCTTTTATAGATTTATTTAACTAAAGGATATCTAAATTAAAGTGATATCATCAAGATTAGTTGTTGTGATTTAATGCTGCAAGATCCCATAATTAGCTAGTTTGATATCATTGGAAACTGTCTCGAAGATTGCAAATGATCTATGACTCAGATATTGATTCTTTATTGTTCCATCTGAACTATATTGATTGAATGCAGAGTCAAGTAATTTTCTTCCTAGGATAAATTATATTGTCCTAGAAACTATAAAAACTTTTCCACTAGACTCACTCTTTGGTAGAGAGAACATGAATAAGCTAGGAAAAAATTTAATCTTTTGTTTCACTTTATGTAGGGTTTCATTGCAGGCTAGACAATTTCTATGTTTCTTTTTTTTCTATGTATGATAAAATCTAGAAAAGGAATATTATGTAAATATTCTGAGAAGGGTTCTGTTATCACTTGGTAATTTCCTTGTGTTGTATCAAAGACACCCCAAGGTAACCTCAAACAAAACTTTAGGTCAATATCTGAGCTATCAACCAGATAGGGCTCTCTCAATTTCATGTTTTCTAAATATGATTTCAATATGGCTCAAATGATAGAGGTCAAATATGAAAATACAAGATTGTTTTTGGTTTATATGGTTGTTGACTCAAAAGTAAAAGACCATTGGGCATGGAGTGTTGAGAATTTGAGTTTCATCTAAATCAGTGAATGGTGGTAGGTTTATTAAGGGATAGATGCAAGATAAACGTATTTATATAGAGGATTTAAATCAATTATATATTATAACGGAATGGGAAAAACAAATTAACCAAATGAAGAGCACCAATTCAAGTGAATTTAAAGTGAATTTACCTGTAGTTACATAGATTTCATGCATAAGGAATGCATATCATTTCATAGGCCATGCACAATGTCATTGTATTGACATTGCTGACTATAAATCACTATAGAAATGAGAGTGTCATCCCATGATGGCCTAATGGGGCCGATTTTTAAAAATTTAAAGCGAACCAATGGCCTAATTTGTTCAAAGGAGGTTGATGTCTTGGTATTCGAAGGAGGAGGAGGATGAATTATTAGGAAAGAATCCTTTGACAGCATCCAATGAATGAAGTGTTGTCATGTGGTAGAAAATTAGTAGTTTCAGAAAAATGGAGCCAAATTATTTTTTGAGCATAACTGAACCTAACTGAGTTTATGAAATTTTGATCAAGTCTAGACAAATTGCCATATGTGGTGCCTGGTACCAATTGGGGGTTTCTATTGGAATGGAGGACATCATTGATTCATGGTAGGAAAATGAAAATTTTTAAAATTTGTTCTTCATTAAGCAACCCTTATTGTTGACATTTCTGCGCATTTGTAGACTCATAAAGATCAATACAAATGTAATTGTTCCTTGAGAAATATCACTAAAAATATATAGGGTATGTATATAGAGGTGTATATTGTCCTATAAACTACCCCTTTGATATATATTATATCGAAGGAACTCTCAATGAGAACCCCATGCCACTGGTGTTTCCTAGCATTTAGATCATTCTAAGAAAATATATATTGCAAAGTCTGGTGATATGTTAACTAAAATTTGTGTCCCACTAAATAATGTCTAAAAATCCTTAAAGTATATACACTTGTGTCTATATCTAGGTCACGAGTGGCATATTTTTCTTCGTGTAGTACAAACTTATTAGAATAATAAGAATTGATTTCCGGTCCTACATCAATATACCACCCAAACTTTCTTAGTGGCATCTATACACTACACAAAATTGTAGTCAATATATGTCAACCTAAGAATAGGAGCAATATTAAAGAACTATTTAAGACTCATAAAAAAAATTTCCACTTCATCCACATAAAATTATTACCCTTATTTTTCAATATGGTGATGAGATCTGACTATCTTGGATAATATCTCCACAAATCTCTTGCAATACTCTACTAACCCCATGAAACTATGCAAATCCTATGTATGATTTATGTCAACCCATTTCTGATGGCCTTAATCATTTTAAGAGCCATTGTGAAACCATTCATGGAAATGGTGTGCCCAAAGATAATGGGTCTCGATATGAAAGAAGGAACATTTGGAGAGCTTAGCATAAATATTTTTATCTCCCATATACTTCAAAATCAATGTCAAATACACCCTATACCCCTTTGGAGTTCATGAATATATCAATATATAATTAAGGAATAGTTGAACAAAATTTTCTAGCTACTTATGAAATAAAGAATAACTGAACAAACTTGTCTAGGTACTTATGAAAATTACCATTCATGAGATTCATTAACACTATAGGCACATTAGTCAACCCAAAAGGAACCGTCACAAACCCACAATTCTCAAATCAAAATGTAAAAGCAGTTTTCATGATATTTTAATCCTTTATTTATAGATGATCATATCCCAATCATAGATCAATATTAAAAAACATTATGGCCCCTTTAATATAATAAAAAAATCATATATATAAGGAAAGGGATATTGGTTATATATTTTGGCCTTAATATTCAATTCTATGTAATCTATACAAAACATCTAGGATTCATCCTTCTTCCTCACAAAGATAATCGGTGTTCCCTAAGCTGACACACTAGGTTGGATCAGCTCTGAATCCAAAAAATTCTTCATATGCATCTGCAACTGATGAAATTCAAGCATGGGAATTGAATAAGGGAACTTATATATGGTGTTTCGTTCAACAAATAACACCAAATACAATTGGGAGGAATCCCATGCAACTCTTCAAGAAAAACATTTGGAAATTCTGACAAGATGGGATACTGAGTCAAAACTCTGCCACCACAATATGCATCTAGTAGTCCTTCTTGGGACTTATTTTCAACCACAATAATGAGACAAATTGCAAGGATACAACCATGTTTTTCCCTCACAATACCTTTTCCTTCCCTTCATCATCTAAGAAATGAAGTAACTTTCTCATGTAATCTAGCACAACTGAATGCACCTCCAACCAATCCATGCCTATGATTACATCGTAAGATCCCATTTTTTTCTGACATTGGTCTCTGTGAGTCACATGCACTCCAATATCCAAATCTATCAATAAAACCCCCTACTTGACTCCCGAGTTCATCTCAATGATGTTAAAATCATATTTCCTAATAGCCACCAAGCCACATCTATACAATGCATTTGGTAAAATAAATCTCTCATATGTGGTTCTTGGATCAATGAAAATAGAAAGAGTAACATCCTTTATTTTACTTGTGATCTCCAAGGATGTTAATTAGTGCACATGGTTGTTCATGTTGGATACATTTACCATCATACACACTCTTTTTGGTTAAATTGTCCTAGTTAAACCACTATCCTAAGTATAATTGACATTAATTGACATCAGTGGAGCTTTAATTGCCATCATCAAGTCACACCCAGTCAAGGAGGCTAACTGGAGCACTCCGGGGGTGATCTGAGTGATATTAATGCACCTAATTGCTAACTGGTGGTTATAATCAGTTCAACCAGTCAGTTAAGGTGCCTCCTCTCATTAAATATATTATTTAATGATCTAGAGTCAACAAGGGCGCCTCCACCAACTTCTGATGATCAATTCAGCTTCAGTTAACCTCATCAGGGTTCATTGAAGTCATGGAGCACTAGCACTTGATGGTTGGCTTGTTATGACATGTGTTTGATCTCCTTCAGTTGAGATTCAGTCATTTATTGCACTCCAACTTTAGTTAGGGTTTGGTGAGTCAATTAGGGTTTTGGTCAAGTGGTTAACTGAGTGTGATTGAATGGCTGATAGTCAGTTAAGCCATACTCACTCATGATTTTGAATTGCCTCCTTAGGTATTCGAATTTTTCATTGATTCAAGCTATTGCTTGACATTGGTATTGTAACCATTCATTGTTTATTAAATATACAGAGAGGAAACCAATTCCGGTTCCAATTAACACCATTTCATGAGTTTTTTGTTGATTATTCTTTGATGAGATTGATGCTTTGTTCTTAGATCAATGTGCAAGAATAATAGTTCATTGCTATATGGGTTTGGTGAGCTCTCCCAACATCTCCCACCATAGTCCAATTCTTAATGAATCTAGCTCTAGTGATCTCCCTTTGTAAAATTTCTCAAAATGGTAGCTCCACATGTCCAACAACCTCCTTTTAAATATGTTCAATGTGTTCTCGGTTGGGAAAGATTAGTTCAAGCACTACTCTACTGAGTATGTTGAGGGAAATAATTGTTACATTGTATGATACATATCAATGGTGGTTAATTACACCTTGGTTGGTTCTTTATAACCCCCATATTGTTTCCTCTTGGTTCCTCTTTATGCCATAAAAAGGATGGTTTGGAACTTCCTCATAGCAAATGACTTTGATGTGTTCCTCTTGCAACACTTCCCTTGATGGTCATATTCAATTTGTTAAAAAAGTGTTCACATTTAGTTTCTCTGTATTTAGATGAGAAGCATGCCTTGGCATCTCTCTGAATTGGGCCTCGTACTCTTGCACCATCTAATTTTCTTGATACAACACATTGAAATCATTCAAACAAGACTATAAAAAATCCTTAGAAAGTTACCTCTACTAGAAATGTTCCTTGGACAACTCCCATGTGATCATGGATGTCTCAAGACTAAGTTCCAGCTCCATAAGTTGAAATATGGCCTATCATGTTTTTTTATTACTAGAGTAATCCGTAAGTGAGGAAAACATTTCCATTCTCTTCAATAATTCTTCATCTAGATCTCCTATCATGGAACTCTAAAATTTTGTCAACTTCACCTTTTATAACTACAATGATGGTCATGGATGTAGTGAAAGTCGTGCTCATCATGCATAAAATACTTAGCGATGGATCAAAATGATCATCCCCACATTTTAAGGTAGATAATCGATATCAAACATCAACCAAATGACACTTTACAAGGGAGATGTCAGCGATTAAGTTGAGCAGAGTTTGTGAACATATATGGCTATATTTTCTTCATGTTGATTGATATATAGATATTCCACTTTGTAGTCTAGTTTTTATGTGAACCACCATATGTACCTAAGAGTCCCCTTCAGCTATTACCTAACAGTATACATTATTAATGGTAATCCTAAGCCCTTGAGCCATATCTTTCAGTTCAACAACATTGTTGTTGTCGACTCCTAGATATCCATAATGCATTCGAAGCATATGGCCTTGATCATTACGAAGAACCCCACTAAAAACAATTGGTCCTAGATTACCTTTGGAAACATCATCATTTCTTACTGTTGTTATAGACAAGCCCTAATCCCTAGTGGCATTCTCAAATAAATTTTCCTTACCTTGCGGCAACAACTCATTGATTAACAACCTCTCTTCATCATCATCCTCATGAAATTTGCTTCTGAAAATGGTGTTTGACAACTTCATGTATATGGAGACTCTCTTTTGAAAGGTGAGGAGGAGGGCAGTTGGGAACCAGGCACGTGAAAGATTCGATTTCAAGAGGGAACACAAAGGAGGAGGGTGGTTGGGAACCACCATCAGTGGCGGCCATGGCATCTACAGCAAAGGCGAATTTGAGAACCCTAACGCACAAGTTGAAACCCTAGAAGAGCATCTAAAAAATTGCGGTTGTCCCCTATGTAAATATTCGCATGAGTTCAATGAATAGTCACAAAAATAACATGACCATTTAAAATAACTTCCATAGTTACAAAAATTAATAACTAATTAATTTTATAATTTCTTTTCAAACCAACACAACAATTTTCATATCTATAAAAATGGTAAATTGAATCACTCAAACATAACTCATTCTAAGCACACTTATAAATTAAAAAAAAAAACACCTTAAACTTAATTTCCCATATTTGACAAATATCTTTTGAATATTTGAAATTTTAGTGACTATACTGCCAATGACAATGAAATCACTGTTTTTGCTCATTTGTTGAGTGTAGAAATTGCTCGATCAGGTTGGGAATTTCAGTCATGGGGTTGAAAAATTCACCTCATAGTGCGTGGGGATCGACCTACATCTCCTCATGTGTCAATTTCATTGATTTTTTATAAAGAGACTTTTAGAGATGAGGTTGTGTTGCATTCTGGTCAAGATAGAAGTTTTAGGTATTTTCTCAATCTTCTACAACAATATTTTGTTCGACTTATTCATATGCATTTCAAATATTCAAACTGATTTGCTAAAACTTCAACAATGCTAAAATTAAGGTGCCCGCCAATACATGAATACATGATTGATGAAAAAAGATTGGTTTTACCAAAACTTAACTGTGGGGATGATAGTGACAATTGACTACTCTTTCTTTCCAAACCATAATTCAATGAATTGGATGGATCCTTTCACTCTAATTCATATTGGTTTTCCCTTAAATAACCCACCCAATTTGGCGTGCTGTAAAAATATTCATTTCCACCTACTGCCCGTCAAGCTTCTTGATGGATAAGATCAAGCCAGGCATGTTTTGTTTTCTCAATCCTTCTGGATTTGATCTTAATTTTTATCTTTAGAAATACATAATACACATAAAATGTAGTTTTTGATTCAGGGGAGCTAGGGTTAGAAGTATTCAATGGCGGTAGGGTTTGGATAACAAACAAGAATGATGGTGATCCATGTTGTAATGTGATGATATTTATTAAATAGAAAGATGGACTTTGAAATCTGGGGTAGAGCATAAAACACCCCTCCGAACACATCCTGAAACTAGATTTAACCCTGAAACTTACTATGCTTCCTTACAGAACATAGAGGATCATGCGCTGGAGGAGCTTGTTCTCGCCAACATATTAATAATCTTCCTTTTACGCAACTCAGGTTGTTGTGCAAGGTAGCAGAATGACACTGGCCAAGGACATACGGTAGTGAATAGGTGGCTATATAAACATCAATCTTATTCTAGTTCAAACCCAATCCAATTTTTCCAATGGGTCACTTTGAATTAAATATCTGTAGATGTGCCAGTAGATGTATTTGTGCTTTTCTCTCTCTTTTTTGTCACAAAGGAATGGCAGCTATGGATTCCCTTCAAAAGGAAAATATATTTTCTGTGTAGTTGAAAAGAGAGGGTTCAACCACATTCCTCAAGGTGGGGGGTTTGTCAAGGTAGTAAGGGATTATTTGTCTAAGTGCCCACATTCGCTTGACCAGAATGGAGTTCAAATTAATTTTTGAGAACACAATTATTAACCTATGGGACTTAAATAATCATATTACTGTTCTTTCATATACCTGGTTAGCAAGATAAATTTCGTTAGTAGTGGTGCAACAATCACTGTCTATGTTGTTTCTTAGGTCACATTTTTTCATTTCAGTCAAAAAAAAAGTTAAAAATGTTTTAAATAGTTATTGAACGACCAAACCTTTTATGTCATTTCTGAGATTGACAAAAGCTAAGGGAGAACTTCCTCTTCCAGTTACACTAATATAATTCCATTTGGCATTGTCGGTAGCTACTTTTTTCCTCTTTACTTCCTTTCAAAGATACATGAATTCCTTTTGAATAGAAAACCTGTTTTGGCATGGTTTATATGAATCTGTCTAAGGTGAGTCCAACATCTCGTCAATTCAAGTTAATTTTAACTAAATCTTGCAACTATATTTGCTCATGCATTAAGAACACCGTTCACGAGTCTCCCTGGGTGGACATTGTGTTTAGCATTGCTTTAATGGAAATTTGATTAACAATTTTGTAAATTTTTTAGTTGGCTCTTATATATGTATAATGTTGGTCAACTCTCTCACGCAATATTGGAATATTTTTTATCTTTGGAAGTAACAAGCTGAGAGTCCTAAAGATATTTGGTATACTCCTCTATTTATCATATCATATGAGAAATTAAGGAGCTTGTTTACATTCTTCCCAGTCACTTTTTTTGTGATATCTCTATTAGACCACCGACAAGCCTCTTATTCAGTAAGTATATGGAAAGCACTTTCCTGATAATGAACAGAATATAACTTCCATGGTCCAAATTTCCAAGGCATGATAGTTATTTCATACAAATAGCTTTTGGAATATTTATGGGATTCACATTTTTTCTTTGGACAGACCTATGCCAGTGGAAGTGAAATCAAAGTAGGAGAGGGAAATGCCAATTTTCAAAAGCTTCTGGGAATTTTTTTTATATTATTATATTTTAATGCATATATATTCTAGAGAAACATGCAAAATGTTCAATTAGTTTCAGAAAACATGAGAAAAGTCGGCTTTTCTTTTCCACTTTTTTTGCATTATGAATAGTTTATACCAATCTATAAAAGTTAGCTTTTATTTTCTTACATACTAGTCCATAAAAGTCAACTTTTCTTTTCTTTCTTCTGAAGACTACTACGAATTCCTTTCTACTAGCTGTTTTAGAGTACTTGGCCATTTCTCCATTAAAGTACAAGATTTGTCTGGGGATTGTCTTCATTGACAATTGTTTAGTGCAAGGAAAAACATTTATGAGTATGGATTTTTCCTTACTATTATGTTGTAGGGGAGAAATATACTTAAGCCATACAAATGGCGAGCAGCTTTTGACAGTGAAGGCAGGCCTACGGAGTTCCAGAAGGCTCTCAAGACAATTATTTTTGCGCTTCGGTTTCTTCCTCAGTCCTTAATCCCTTACAAGTCCTTTTACTGTTACTTGTTGATATTCATATATATGACTAGACGCATTTTATTGTATATCTTACAATTCACTGATGTTGCTATTGTTCATTCGTTTACATAAAAAATTTAGACCTCACTAACATTAGAAACACACATAGTTCTACCTTTTCAAGTTAGCTAGCATTGATTTTATGACTAGCATATTGTATCTGTCATGCATTTGTTCCAATTATATGGATGGGTTTCAAATTCTCTTTTTCCTGTGAAGGATTTTTCCACATCAGCATTTTTTCTATCACTTCATTGGGGTTTTGAGTATTTTTTTTTATAAAATTTGGGTCAAGAGGTTTCTAATTATTTCATGTAAAATCTGGACCTTTACCAAATTGAGTTTGAAAGGGCTTTTCAAGCTACTTTGGCACCCTTTCTAAACATGTTTTTAATTTTGAGAGCATTTGAAACCTTGCAGATGGTGTTCTTTTGGTCAGTAATCGTTGTTGGATTTACACACACAAGATTATAGACAAGTGTGCTCAAAAGAATAAGATAGATTAAATTTCCTCTTTATTTGGTGATGCATTGTCTAATTACATTGTAGGAGGAGAGTATTACATTATGAAACTCCCAAATGCCTAATCTTTAAATGACTATAGTCGTAACTAATGATTACATCACTCTATTATAAGGATTATATCTAAGCCTTTATTACATGTCTAAAGTATGCCTAAGTTCTAATTATGACCATTATATCTAACACCCTCCTATAATGGTCACATTACATAAATGTGTTCTCTCAAAACAAAGACAGTCTTTGGATGAGCAAGATGTCTGCAGCTTATTCCAAAATATCAAAGTTTCAACATATTGGTGCTTCAATATATCAAAGTTTTATGTTTTCTTCTTTGAGGAAGCACCATTTTACTTCATTTCCTCCTCTTCACCCTCCTTAAGTGTCTTTCTCTCTCATGAAAATGAACAGATAAAGCATATTGAATATGCTAACTGCCAATTTTTTTTTACCATCCACCAGTTGAAACAAACCCTGATCTTTGACACTTATAAATCATCTTGTTTGTCCTAAAATAGGTACTTGACTGGTAAAGCACAAAGCTTAGGCATCTGAAATGGATGGTTGAATTTGAGGATGGTAAGCAGACTAGCAAGGATGGATAAGGAAGGGAGAGGACAACAATGATTATAAATCTCAAAAAACTAATCCATTGGGCATGGAGTCTCATTAGTCTAAGGACATATATCTAAAAATATGAATATCAAATTGGACATCAAAACAGATAAAGCTAGTAATGTAGTTTGCGCAACATAAAGAATAATCCAAATTGTCAAAATGGTGCATCAGGTTTGAGGAATCCAAAAAGATATCTAGAATACAATATATAAACAACTTTCAAAATTTATAGCTGAATGAGAAAAAAAAGGTCGCTAGCAATGACATCATCACCATTGAAAACTTTTTTTTATCAGAGATACAAATCAGATTTCTGTAGATAGGAACTTGACGATGAGACAACATGAAGCCATGGAAATTCTCTGATTCAGACTTTACAAAAGAATTTCCTCTTGGGCTTACAAAACATACAAGGCTCTTCCTTCCACAACTCTCTCCTACTTCTCCACTTGAACCTCCTCCTCACTCATTACAAGTTTGATAATATATATAATTACATTGCCATAGCTTTGAGAGGATCGAGCTTTCCAACTTAAGCAAGACGACAATACAAAATCTTATACTAGGCCTACTGTAACTGATTTTGAGCACATTCATAATGACTAATTTTGGGATCCACTTTAATGTCATCCTTTTTTACTCTTCAATCTCATACTTGTAGGGATTTCTTCTTGATTTTGAAAACCTAATAGCCGATTTTCGAAATAGTACTCGATTTATTTTTGATGAGGTACCCATGGATACCAGACATTGATTAATTTTGATTAAAACTGCCTCCTTATCATTTAGTGAATTGGATTTGATTCTCAAGAATCTTCGAGATCCATTATGCCTTTAAGATTCTCTGCCACCAAATCCTATAACTGTGGTTGAATTGGATATCCTGGACACTTAGAAATGATTTTCTATATGCTGGTTCTTCTCCTCAAAATATGGAACTAGTTCAATAGGTGCATTGTAATACCTTTAGAATATATCCATTGACATTGCCTCCATGGTTTCTTGAAACACAATAAGCTTCCAATCATTCTCCTTAAATACAAAATCAGATTTCAAATAGGCATGATGACTCTGTTAAACTTCTCCAACAATCATTAACACTTGCCAACTTCCTTCAAGTGTCAAGCAATGAAAACTGAGCTCACTTCCATGTTATAATGAAATAACCAATCAAAGAAAAAAGAATAACTTCAGAAACATGAGTTAGGTATTGACAATCAACAGTTTTCTATTGAATCTTTGGCTGCACATGAATGCCCATTGAAACCTGTAAACACCCTGAATGCTAGATCAATGCAATGTGATTTTCCAATAAATCCATAGGCTCTTCCTTAATGGCTTTGGCACTTGGACTTTGTTCTTTTTTGAAGTAGGAAATCTCCCAAACATAATGAGAAGCACAAATTAAATATAGATTATATTGGCAATTATTTCAAAGCTTCAACAAGGTGACGTGGACCATGAAGATTTGTGCTCTCATGCATAGACATGTTTGACACTTCAGCATAGTTGACTAGGATTCTGACTTAAGCAACAATTGTTTGCCAAATATGACAAGGCATGGAGTTTAAATTTTGAGTGGAAGATTGGGTTGTATAAAGCCTGTCCTTTTTAATTTGTAAAGCTTTTGAACCATAAAGGCTAGAAGTATTTCAATGTGAAGTCTATAGGGATAGAATTTAAAATTTATATTAAAAAAGACATATAAATAAAATAATAAATTTTACCTTTTCTTAATATAAAATTTTAAATTTAAAACCTTTTGGAAATTATGCTATGACAAGGCATGGAGTTTAAATTTTGAGTGGAAGATTGGGTTTGCATTGAGACGTCACTTTTGTACAAAGCCTTTCATTTTTTTTAATTTGTAAAGCTTTTGAACCATAGTCTATAAAGTATATAATTTAAAATTTATATTAAGAAGGCATAGAAATAAAATAATAAATTTTATGAATTCTTGATATAAAATTTTATGTTTAAAACCTTTTGGAAATTATGCTTGATCTTAAGCATTAAAGGCTTTTTTAAAATATAAAAATGACAAAAACTTAACCATCGGTGATATCTTGGCTTAAGAATAAATTATTGGACTTATTTGACATTTTGGAGAGAAAGGAAATTGATTTAATGAATATAACTTAAAGGACACCTCACAAGGCTCCTAAAAAGTATGGATCCTCGACAAAGGGAAACTCACCAGGTTGATATGAAAAGTCGAAGCTTGGAAAAACAACAATACTGGTTATTTTGAACTTCCAACTACAAATTGGGGTCTTGTTTTGCATGCACGCTGTCAGAGTGTAAATTTTTTGATAAAACAGATCCTCGTTTTACAAATCTTCTTGCACTTCTTGTCAGCAATTAAAATTTGATTACTACTGAAGGAAAACATTGAACTGTGGGCTATGATTCATTATCCAACTAACAGAAAATATTTTTTTTCTATGAACTAGGGACATCGTCATAAATAACAACCCCTTAGCTCTCATCTGAACTTGCCCACTTCTCAACTCTGCATTCTCTCCACCACTTGAATACAGAATTAGAGTTGGATTTGTCCTCAACAAATTCAATATACTAATCTTTCTGATTAGTAAAATGTTGTGAGAAACTTGAATCAATTTACCAGTCTGTTTTGTTCCCAATGACTCCTCTATTGCTTTTTACAAACACATAAAATTATTCTTCCTCTTTACATTCATATACACTAGCTTATTTCTTCCCAGACTGATAAAGTGATGTTAGGAACAGTGCCCATGGCTATGTTTTTTTCCCACCACTATTCCAACAAAACTTGGTCTTATTTCCTAGATTTCCACAATAAAAACCCTTATACCTTTTGTACGTTTTTGAGTACCTGAATGAACACTCTTGCTGCTATCTTTATGCTTGCTTTTTCCTTTCAATTGTGCTTTTAAGGCCACTTTCGATTTACATTCACACTTCCACTACCCAACTGCTTCTTCCACCTATTACTCAACACTCAAATGTCGGATCAACATCTCTAGAAGTTATATTTAAGGTTTCAACAAATTTTTTATATGAAGGTTATAGTATTTTCAATGTGATTATCAAGCCATATCTTCTTTTTAAGTCTTTCTATCAATTGCTTTCAAGTTTTCTAAATTCTTGGATTTTGAAGAACCGATCTTGAAGAGATTCTTTTCTCTCAATCTTGATTGAAAACGAGAAATTCTTTATGAAAAAAGATTTACATATATATGATGTTTCACACATGTTTATACTTTAATTCCCCCAAATTTTGAAAGCAGCATCAATGTCTTTCACGTAAGTGAACATATCATTGTTCAATGAGAGTTTGACCGACATCATAGCTTCCAGGTTTATTGCATCATGCTTAGCATGTTTATCCTCATCTGTTGTATTTCAAAACTCCTTTCCCAAGAATTTTTTTCCTCAACGCTGTATTAAAAAAATCACAAGCATCCTCTATTTCCACACAGTAAAATTTTTACCATGAAACCTCTGATTTCCTTCCAACATAATATGTATAGATGACTTGTTCTTAAGAGTATAAAGTTAATGTTGCAAATTTGTTTTGTGGAATATATTGGTGAGGGTCCAGAAATAAACTTATCATAAATATTGGCGAAATTATTGGAAAGCATAAATTTGGATGTGAGGAACTCAGAAAATATCAAAAATGTTGGCAACCTAAAAAACTCAGGAAACTGGAAATATTGGGAGAAATTGAAGATATTTAAAACACTCTTAAAACACACCAAACAAATCTGATTTTACCACTTATTGCTAAGACTTGGTGATTGACAACCTTACTGCTGTCACAATTTACATAACAACAACACACTCTAAATTTGAATATTCTAAAATACCTCAGAGCAAAAACAACTTTTGTCGCACACCCAATCACTTGCTAATCAAGTTTCAGTAAATACTTCTATTCTGAAAATCATTATGTTCGTAGAGGATCATCTCTGACAAAAAACACTAACTTCAAAATTGCATGTACGTGCCACAAATCAACATAAACTTTCTAGAGGGTGTTCATGTTTCCTACCTTATTATCATTTGTCCCAAAAACACCATTTAATTCTAGAGGGCGTGTCATGTTTTCTAGCTTATTATCATTGATCATTGGTTCGCTTTCCCTAATCTTTGCCAGAACATGTGTCCCTTGCATGTTTGACACTCCAGCATCATGTTGGACATGTGAACATGTGACACGTAGTGCTAGGGGGACATGTCCTGTTTCCTAGCTTATTATCATTTTGATTGGTTAGCTTGCCTTAATATCTGCCTGACAACCCTACCAGAAAAATATACAAATTAAAAATAACAGACTGATAATACAATTATGAATGATAGAGTATTATAAGCCGTTGAAGAAGAGGAAGATGATTTAGGAAAAAATGATATCCAAAATTGTAGAGCTAGGGTTCGTTTGAAATATTAAACTTGTTGTACAATACCATCTAGTAGATTCAATGCCAGGTGGTTTTCCTTCCTTTCGCAATGCCATCTTGCCCTCATAACCTTGAACATTTTAAAAAAATTGATGTTGAACGTGTATTATTTCTTGGATTTCTTTCTTTTATGTTTGTCTACGGTGACAATGTAGAAATAAACTTGAGAATCCAGGCTATGGTGAGATCTGTTTTCTCAAAATCCCCTTAGTACTATAACGAGACCTTCCTACCCTGCCAAAGTCATTCTTAGATCAAATTAATTTTATCTCCTTTTTTATGGTCTCTATATGTGATTACATCTCTATGATGCAATTTACATGGTCTTCCAAGAGATCATGGAACATGTAGTCACTAGAATCGTGGTTAAATCTTATTGCATGTATGCAGTTGGTGTATGACTCTCATGGTGCACATTAAAAGCTATGAAAGCATGGGTAAATCTTGACCATGTTCTGCATTTTTTGGAATTTATTCTATTGATGGTAGAATTTGAACTTTACAAAATCTTCTTACTGTAATATCGATATAGGAAAGTAGATATTCATAGTTGTTGCGACCTAATATACTTCTAAATCGAGGAGTTTTCGTTGGGCCAACAGCTGTGATCTTGTGGTGTAGCTGCATGATAAAAGTAATCTCATCGAGGATCAACTGCCACCTTGGTATTGACCATGAAACTACTATGTGAAGGAATGATGACATGCTGTGAATTTGAGAGTGGAAGTATTTCCCAGCCACTGTGTGGAAATTCAAAGCTGTTGTCAACACGAAGGAGGTTTGCTAAACTGATTGGATGGAGTACTCTCAGTGGTATTAAGCCTATGCTAAATTGTAGTATTCACTCTTTGATTTGTATTACCTTGGTATTGACCATGAAACTATTGTATGAAGGAATGATGATCTGCTACGAATTGGAGACTGGAAGTATTTCCCAGCCACTGCGTGGAAATTCAAAGTCATTGTCAACACGAAGGAGGTTTGCTAAACTGATTGGATGGAGTCCTCTCAGTTGTAGTAAGCCTATGCTAAATTCTAGTCTTCACTTTTTGATTTGTATTAGTAATAGCAAGTTAGCATAATTTACTCTTTCTGAAGTGTGAAAAATTGATTGGAAAGAATTACAGTTTATGGAGTCATAAGATACTGACCATTATTGAATTTAGAGATCTTGAACAAACCATCTTAGGTAAAGAATACAGACCAATAAATCATCACAAAAACTATGATAAAAGACATAAAGTAGCTCTTATGGTTCTCAAACTGTCAATGGCAGACACATTAGTTCCAGAAGTAAGAAATTCCATTGTAGCACCTGCATTGTGGACAAATCTCGAAAATAAGTATCAAGCATTAGAAGTTGGGTGGTCATTGTAATTTAAAAATCTTTTGTTTCAAATTTTCCCCCAAGTTGCAAGAAGGAGGATTAGTCTCTAAGTAATAAATATTTATTGCACATGAAGGATCTTAATGATCAATTTTTTGCTATAAAGAAGCCGGTGGATGATGAGGATATGGTTGCTTTGTTGATGCAGATTTTTCTACCATCCTTTGATTCATTTGTTGAGTCCTTACATCTACTTGGGGAGAACCAACAACTTACATTTGAGAAGTTATTAACACTTTTTATACAGAAGGAAAGGAGGCTAGATCAGATAGAAGGATCAACTCCATCCACTATAATGAGTGTATTAAGTGCACAGTTCAATTGCAAAGACAAACAAAAATATGCTAGCAATGTATCGAAGATAACAAATGCGGATGTTATTACTGTAATAAGCCTGAATACATCAAGAGATGTTGCAAAAAAAAACAGTATGACTTGGCACGTGGTCAAATGAAATCAAGGCATGCAAATGTTTCCAAAAGAGGTGGAGAAGAAGCAGTGGGTGATTTTGCATTTGTGGAATTACATAATCAATCAACTAAGTCTATAGCATGGTATTCAACTCAAGTGCATCTCACCACTACAAGGTAGACTTCAATACTAGTTGTGAGGCAATGTGGTTACGAAGAATATTGGTCGATATTCAACTTGACCAAGTAGTGCCAACCTCACTTATCTATGACAATTAGAGTGCTCTCAAAATGGAGAAAAATCCAGTCTATCATGCCATAACTAAGCATATTGAAGTTCATCACAATTACATTAGATAGTTGGTTGATAATCAAGACATATTCCTTTATTGCATCGAGAGGTGCTTTCTACAGCTCAAATGGGTAGGTGAGATATGTCCCGTCTGTAATGCTCATGTGACACATGTCGGCTTAATAAAAATAATAATAATAAAAAGTAAAAAAAAACTTATAACATGTTGGGTTATAATTAAAAAAAATAAAAAATAAAAAATATTATACTCATAAATATACAACCATATTAGGGCAATGCTCACAATTTTACAAACTGAGTAGTAAAAATCAATTGACTTTAGTAAAAGGAAATTATAAAACCACGAACATATTAAATTTAATAAAGCCTAGTACGGAAAAAACCAACTTCAATAATAGATTTATTATTGGTTGACCAAGGCTAAGATCATCTCTCGTGCTCACTTTGGCAAAATACAACTAGCAAGAAACCATGGGCCACTTAAACCATGTGCTTTAAACCACTTACATCCCTACTCATTCCCAAGTCAAGGTTAACCCTAACATGTAAATGTTCATTTTTAGTTATAAATAAAAACAAGTCATTTCTCAAAAACATTTGGATAAATGTTTAAAATATTCATTTGATGGTAAGTTGATTTTCAAATTCCAATTTATTCTCGAAATCTAAGTTTTAAAATTTTATATGGTTTAGTTTACTCATTAACTACTCTTGACATTCATTGTTACTTTTAAAGAGAGACAAGTAAAGCAATTTTTGGAAAACTATTTGATTAAATAATTATTAATGTTACTCACCTCATTCTTCTAATCATATTTACCCTATTTTGAAATTACTTAAGCAAGTTGACCATTTCCCTCCCAAGTAGGAATACTTATTAGACATTTTTGTAAATTAAAAAGAGTTGGCATCTCAAGAGAACTTGATCCCTCTCAGCGCTTGGTAGATCCATAGTTAAAATGGATCTATACTGGTTATTGTCCTACAATAAAGAAAAATATTGGCATGATGACAAAAACACTTGGTAAAGATAATTTCACTCATCATGCCATGTTGTTAAAAAGAAAGTTAACTCTAGCTAGATTTTTCATAATGGTGTAATGGGCTAACACACATAACCTTTCGCTCACAGTGCCATGTTAGAAGGAAAGATAAATCCAACTGGATTTCCATCATGGTGTAATTTATTTGATGACAATGTGGTAGTGTTAGATGGAAAACTACCTTATGAAAGCTAACACACATTAGCTTTCACTCACCGTGCAATGTTTTAAGTATGAAATCTAACTCCAGTTAGATTTCCATCATGGTGCATTGTGATTAATGACAATGTGGCTGTGTTAGATGGAAAAATACACTATGAAAGCTTACACACATTAGATTTCACTCACCGTGCAACAATTTAAGGATGAAAGCTAACTTCATCTAGATTTTCAACACAGTGCAATGTGATTGATGACAATGTGGTTGTGTTACATGGAAAACTACCTTATGAAAGCTAACACACGTTAGCTTTCACTCATCGTGCCATGTTGTTAAATTAAAGCTAACTCCAACTATATTTCCATTGTCGTATAATGAGCTAACACGCATAAGATTTCCCTTATAGTGCGATTTTGTTAGAAGGAAAGCTAACTCCAGCTATATTTCCATCATGGTGTAATGTATTAGATGACAATGTGGTTGTGTTAGATGGAAAACTACCTTATGAAAGCTAACAGACATTAGCTTTACTCACCGTACAATGTTTTAACAATGAAAGCTAACTCCAGCTAGATTTCCATCATGGTGCATTGTGATTGATGACAATGTGGTTGTGCTATATGCAAAAATACACTATGAAAGCTTACACACATTAGATTTCACTCATCATGCAACGATTTAAGGATGAAAGCTAACTCTAGATAGGTTTCCAACACGGTGCAATGTGCTTGATGACAATGTGGTTGTGTTACATGAAAAAATACCTTATTAAAAATAACGCACGTTAGCTTTCACTCCTCGTGCCATTTTATTAAAAGGAAAGATAACTCCAACTAGATTTCCATCATGGTGTAAAGCACTAACACACATAAGCTTTCCCTTATAGTGCCATGTTGTTAGAAGGAAAGCTAACTCCAGCTATATTTCCATCATGGTGTAATGTATTTGATAACAATGTGGCTCTGTTAGATGGAAAATTACCTTAAGAAAGCTAACAGACATTAGCTTTACTGACCATGCAATGTTTTAAGAATGAAAGCCAACTCTAGCTAGATTTCCATCATGGTGCATTGTGATTGATGACAATGTGGTTGTTCTAGATGGAAAACTACATTATGAAAGCTAACACACATTATATTTCACTCACCCTGCAATGATTTAAAGATGAAAGCTAACTCTAGCTATATTTCCATCATGGTGCAATGTGATCGATGACGATGTGGTTGTGTTAGATGGAAAACTACCTAATGAAAGCCAACACACATTGGCTTTCATTCATCGTGCCATGTTGTTAGAAGGAAAGTTAACTCCTGTGATATTTGCATCATGGTGTAATGTATTTGAAGACAATGTGGCTATGTTAAATGGAAAACTACTTTACAAAAGCTAGTACACATTAGTTATTACTCACCGTGCAATGTTTTAAGAATGAAAACTAAATCTAGCTAGATTACCGACATGCTGCATTTTGATTTATGACAATGTGGTTGCGCTAAATGAAAACTACATTATGAAAACTAACACACATTAGATTTCACTGACTATGCAATGATTTAAGGTTGAAAGCTAACTCCAACTATATTTCCATGATGATGCAATGTGACAATGTGGTTGTGTTAACTACCTTATGAAATCTAACACACATTAGCTTTCACTCATCGTTCCATGTTGTTAAAAGGAGATCTAACTTAAGCAAGATTTTCACTCATAGTAACATGTTAGAAGGAAAACTAACTCCAGCTAGATTTTCATCATGGTGTAATTTATTTGATGACAATGTGGCAGTGTTAGATGAAAATCTACCTTATGAAAGCTAACACACATTAGCTTTTACTCACCGTGCAATGTTTTAAGAACGAAAGCTAAATCCAGCTAGATTTTCATCATGGTGTAATTTATTTGATGACAATGTGGCAGTGTTAGATGAAAATCTACCTTATGAAAGCTAACACACATTAGCTTTTACTCACCGTGCAATGTTTTAAGAACGAAAGCTAAATTGAGCTAGATTTCCATCAAGGTGCATTGTGATTGATGACAATGTGGCTGTGCTAGATGAAAAACTAAAATATGAAATCTTATACACATTAGATTTCACTCACAGTGCAACGATTTAAATATGAAAGCTAACTTTAGCTATATTTCCAACACAACGCAATGAGATTGATGACAGTGTGGTTGAGTTACATGGAAAACTACGTTATGAAAGATAATACACAATATCTTTCACTCAATGTTCCATGTTGTTAAAATGAAAGCTAACTACAGCTAGATTTTTATCATGGTGTAATGAGCTAACACACATAAGCTTTCGCTTATAGTGCCATGTTGTTAGAAGGAAAACTAACTCCACCTAGATTTTCATCATGGTGTAATGTATTTGATGACCATGTTTCTCTTACACATGAATGCACGAAAACAAGCATGTGCATTGCCAAAGGGATCACAGTTAATGTCCGTGAGGATGACATGGTTGAGGGTGAAATGTTAGGTGAAAAGGAATTCATTGTTTTTGTGGAATACATAGATACAAATTGTGAAAGATGTAGGATTGGGGATAAGTCTCTGCACTGTTTGGTTAGATGGCCAATAAATAAGTTGGTGGACAATGAAGGTGATATTTTAAGGGTGAATGAAAATTTAAAGGAGGCACCCAATGAAATGGTGGTATGGGATCTTATAGAGGACGTAAGTCCCTTAAACACATGGGATGGTGATCTTTATAATGAAAAATATCCAGATCAATTGCTATGCACATAACAAGGACATATAAAAGGATTAAACGAGTTCTGGATACACAAAAAGTTGGAAACTTTCAAATACAGAGAGATGAAGAGAAAGTAATCCAACTTTTGGTAGCAGATGAATGTTTCAAACAAGATTGTCTTCAACGTGTGGATAGGAAATCCATTGCAGCTACTAGAAGGGGTATGAAACTCTTAAAAAAAATGCATTAGGGAATTCATCTTGAATTCACTCCTTTCCAACACAATCATGTCAAAGAGCCATGGCCATGGCCTACCTCCTGCTGATAAGAAAGTAAAGGACATGAGTTTTAATGGAGAAATTATTTGTAAGAAATCATGGTACAATATACATAATATTCCTCAGAGCACCTTATATATTTACCAACATAATTTCCAACAAGGACATGTCCAAGGAATTCATGGTAACACCAACAAATGCAAACCATGTGCACATATTGTGGAAGCCATAGAAATATTGCACAAAATTGTAATGGATAATTCGTATTTTTCACTGAACCAAACACAACAAGTTGAAAAATATGGAACATCTCCTCCTTTAAGATTGCTTCCATCAACGCACACTCAAAGTTCTTTGTTAAAAGAGATCAATGAGGTTCTTCAAGAGCTCAATTTTCCATCAATATCACAACCAACAATGAGCAAGATTTGGAATACTCATTTTCCAGACGTGGCATTCTCAAAGAACACTAACTTCAGTAAATGTAGTGAATGTATTATGTTGAAAGCACATATGAAGACAATGAATACAAAAGAGCTGGAAGAAAAGGCACAAGCTAGACTGAAGAAACATAACAATATTGTTATGTGTGGAAGATATTGCTAATGTTGCCACATAATTATGTCAAAGTGGTATCCAATGGAATACTTGAGCATTATCCATGATAAAATGGACAAAACAAAGATTTCAATCCCAACCTTACGTGTCAAATAAAGATCCGTTGCAGGAACAAAATTGGGTTTGTCGTTGACATGTATGCTAACACATGGGCATAGCACAAGAGGTTTTGGTCATTTATCCCTGCCATTTGTACACATGGGATCACAATTTACCACTACATTTCTTGCAAATTTCTTGAGGGACCTTGAAGACCCACACCTTGATATGTATGATGATTTGCTTTATGAGAGTGGAAGTTTAAGAAACCCACTTTCAAATGCATTACTTCAAAACTCTATTTACTCAATATGTAGAGTGTACAAGGATGCTTTCCTATCTTTAAATGGAAGCTCAAAAAATCAAAATCTTGATTTTAAACCTCTTCCTCCACGTTTGTTGTTACAGTTGGAAAATGTAGCTAGTGATAATAAGAATCATTATGTTTTCATGTTTCTATCACTATTAAATGCATTTGGTGTCTTCATCACTATTGAGGTTGGGTTCTTGCTTGTAGGGCACACCCATGAAGACATAGATGGAATGTACGGAAGAATGTCTTCCAACTTGAATAGTAAAGATATATATTCTTTACTTGAGATAATGGATACATATCACACAATAGAAGAAAAATGCGTTTTTCCACCTAAACTTATTGACAAAGTGTATGAATTCGAATGTTTTTTTAATGGGTACATCAAGGAGAGGAAAAATGCACTAGTTGGACATCTTAATGTCAAGTACTTCCAATTTATTCTACTTAATGATGTTCCAGTTATGAGGTATAAAGAATCCATCAAAGACATAGAGTGGTCAAAACTAGTTGAGTTGTGGAATATAGATGATGAAGGTTGACCTATATTTCCCACAGGGAAGCCATCTTTCTTATGTCCCAAAGACAATGATGTTTATTTAAAAGAACTAAAAGAAGGAATAACATCATACATAAAAATGTGGAAATATACTATTGGCAATGAGAATTCACCAATTGTTACAGAGGAATGGAATAAGAAACTATATTATTGGAAAATAGTTCTTGATGCATTAGATGGAATCTGCAATGACCATACACCCTCAGATGAAACTGATTCTTCTTCTGATTATTTTTGGCCCAATATGAGGCAAAATGTTAACATTGATGGTAATGCACTCCATTCAATATCAAGTATTATGGATGTGGATTTTGATAATGTTACAAATGAACCGATATATGTTGGACCCATATGCAACAAGGCAAAGCCAACATTCGATCCTAGAATTGATGTTGAGAAAGGAAACATGTGCTTGTTAAATCAGGAAATGGGGATGAAGGAGAGATGATTTGGTGGAAAAAGCCACCTCAGATATCTTCCAGGATGATGACAACGAGACCCCTCATGTAAACATTGATTGGTGGTAGCCTATCTCAGGGAAATACAAGGGAAAAATTTTAGAACAATATTGGGTACCAAATCCAAATGACATAGAACTTGGATCTATTCCAATTAATACGATTGTTTGGGCATGGATTCCAAAGAAAGAAGATTGTAGGAAGACCAAGATAAACAAATGTGGTGTACAAGTTGTACTTGATCTGCTTGAGCAGATATAAAGAGATTAGGTGGAGATGATTCATGAATGTAATTTTGCTTTTTGAGTGACTTTTAGTATACATGAAAAAACATTTTTCAATGTTTGTAGTATAATAAATACTTTTCAAGCTACTTTTTGAGGAATTTTATATTATTTACTGCATATATGAAAATTTCACTTCAAGTTCAATGTTAATTCATGTGATGATACTTTATGCAAATTAGATAACAACATTCAAATTTAAATTTTTCAATTTGTATTTTAGATCAACACAACATCTCACTATATCAAATGTGCATAATTATATTCATTAATTCACGTACACAAACCTTACCTTATTTATTATTAGCTTTTGCTCACTATCTTCAATACCACTTTGAGCTTTTCATTTTGTTCCCGTGATGATTGGTGGAGTGTCCACTCGAAATGTAGGGACGTTTCAATACACACAATTTAATTCCATAAACTGTATTTGTGATTATGATTAACTGTGGAAATATTCATCCTCAAGATGTACTTGCTCTCCTTGATAAAATATAAGTACATTAGGTGGAGATGATTATGATTAACTGTGGAAATATTCATCCTCAAGATGTACTTGCTCTGCTTGAGAAAATATAAGTAGATTAGGTGGAGATGATTCATGAATGTAATTTTTCTTTTTGAATGACTAGTTAATATACATGAAGAAAAAGTTGTCAATGTTTGTAGTTTATCAAATATTCTCTTCAAGCTACCTTCTGAGGAATTTTATATTATTTGCTACATTTATGAAAATTTTGGTTCAACTTCAATGTTAATTTATGTGATGATACTTTATGTGAATGCACCTTAAAACATCTTACAGAATTGCTTTGTGAATAAATGTAAGGCACTTGAAATAAGGTTTGAAGTGAGTTTTCCGTATTATTTGTTATTATAGTTGATATAAATTTAATTGTACTACTATGTTGCATTCAAATTCATAATTATATTTTCTGGTGTGGAATTTAAAGTGGTGCCATCTTTGTACTAACATTTTGAGTGTGCATGTTTTATTAGTTTGTCATCATTGTGATTGATTTTCTGGATTAAACTGTGTGAAGGTTTTTCAGAGCAACGTTTTGAGTGGACACTCGACCCATGCTTGTTACAGGAACCATGAAAAACTCACTATGGACTGAAAATATTTCACATAACTTAATCCAGAAAATCAATCATTAAGTAGTAACATCATGTTAGCTTTAATTCATGTTAGACATTATCATCAAATGCATTGCATCATAAAGACAATTTAATCCATGTGAGGTTTAATGCTGATCGTAATGTACTGCATGTAATATAAGTATTATGGATGGAGATTTTGATAATGTGATAGATGAACTAGTTTATGTTGGATGCAAGTGCAACAAGCTAAAGCCAAGATTCAATCCTATGATAGAACCTTAAAACATCTTCCAGACTTCCTTTGTGAATAAATGTAAGGCACTTGCAATAAGGTTTGAATAGACTTTTTCCCTATTATTTGTTATTATAATTGATGTAAATTTAATTTTTATACTCTGTTGCATTCTAATTAATATTATATTTTCTTCTGTAGACTTTAAAGTGGTGCGAACTTTGTACTAGTGCAATTTCTTATACTCAAGAAAAAAAAAGTAGTAACATTTTCAGACTGTAAGCTTTCACAGTTTTTCATCATTGTGAATGATGTTTTGGATTAAGTAGTGAGTGAGTTTTCCAAACCAACATTTCAAGTGGGCACTCCACACATGATCGTCGGGGGAACAATGTAAAATTCATTATGGCTTGAAAAGCTTTCACATAGCTTAATCCCGAAAATCAATAGCCAAGTATTAACATTTAATGTCAATATTACATAAGTTAATATTATTCCCAACACAATATTAATATGTTGTTAAATAACTTTATATTATGAAAGAAATTTCTTACACAAATTATTAATAATTCACTAGTCAAATATTGGTGACTTTTGTTTTAATACGTAAATATAAATATTAATGACAATCAAAGTATATCATTAAATACATTTATAGGTAAAATTTCTCACATAAATATGTTATTCATAAAATCAACATTCATTAACTTAGTTTTTAATACACCACCACCACCACCAACAATAATAATTAATACACCACCACCACCACCAAAACCTATTTACTTTAAGTCATAAAATATTTTCTCTTGTCCACTATCAAGTCATGCCAACTTCCAAAAACAAAACATCATACTCAAAAAAGACTTAGACTTACTATGGTAACTAAACCTAGACACATTAGTTAACATAATTTCAATTAAATGAAATTCCAAGATAATAATAGCAACAAACATTGATTATTAATGTCATTAAATAACTATAATAATAATAAATAAATAAATCTTCTACAATCTATTTTTGGTGATACAGTCATTGATCAACTTAACTTTTATTAGAAAATATAAATAATAGTAATATAAATAAATTATATTTTTATCCTAACCTATAATTGTTTTTTATCATTAAAGTAATAAACTTAGCCCAATAACTCTTAGTATATAATAGTTTTTCTTGTCACTTGTAGAATGTTTCCAACCTTCTAATATATTACAACATGATACTCAACATATACAATATTAATTGCTATGTCAAGAATTAAAATTGTTATAGTAACAAACACATTTGTATTACGTCATTAAATAGTTTTTAAATGGGTCATTCTAAAATTGTGTCAACCTTCTACTAGTATAGAAACTCAACACCAACAATGTACTAGTTGCCATATTAAATTATAATTCAATTGCATAACCATAATAATATATACAATATTAATGCCATTACATAAACTTAATCAACTTAACATTTAATACAAACTATAGATAATATTAATAGAAATTATGTAAGGAATCAAAGTCTAAGAATTCCATCATTTTGAAAGAGTCAAAGTCTAAGACTTTCATCATTTTGATTTGTCATAGACGATTATAAATCTAGGTGTTAACATACTCCCTCTACCATCATGTGGTAAAGGGTGCTAGCTCAATGGAAGAGCACCTGCATTACAACTAGGATGATGGTGGTTCAATTCCTCGGTGCCCTAACATAAACTAATAGATGATATAAAATCTTAATGATAATATAAATATTGTAAGATATCTAAATTTTCAATATAAATATGTTATTTTCAATTAAACACATTGTTCAAATACTTCATAAAAAATAATGAACACTTGCAATAAATAGTTTAGTTGGTTTTCCCCCTTTCCTCTTGTATATGGAAAAAATCAAACTGTACTACACTAATTCTATTCTAGTTCATAATTGATTTTGATTGTTAAATAATTAATATTAATAAATAAGGGAGTCTTCCCGCTTTTCTAACATCAATATTATTAAATAAATTTATAGGTAAGAAATTTCCCATAAAGTAAACATTCATCAACTTATTTTTAAATACACTACCACTACCAACAACAACAACAACAACAAATTATGTTTCTATTTTAATTCATAATTTACTTTAATCATTACAAGGGTAAAACTTAGACTTTAAAGTCATGAAATTTTTTCTCGTTTTGATTATAAGTGGTGCCAACTTCCAAAAATAAAACAACATGCTCAACCAAGACAAAAATAATTACTATGACAATGATTATAATTGTTATAGTAACAAAAACAATGTTGGTATTATGTCATAAACTAATTTAATCAAATTAACATCTAATACAAACTATAAATAAGATTAATAGAAATTATGTAAGGATTCAAAGGCTATGACTTTCCTCATTTTGAAAGAACTCAATCTAGCGGAAGTTCTAAATTCTAGATCTAACCCATATAGTTCTAATTGAGATGTAATATTTCCTTTTGAATGGTTGAATACTAAAGTTTTACTTGAAATAAATAAAAAATGTTAATTGAGAAATTTTTTCATTGGATTAATTCTTCCAAATTTAATGGAATAGTTCTTTGAGTTGTTTTTTCTAGATTTAATAGAATATGTATTTAGAGATTTACAAAAAAAACAATGTGGATGAAGTCCTTGTAATAGAATATTTCCTAATTTAATGAAATATGTGTTACCTCTTCTTACTTATTTTTAAGTTGATTAATTGAAATTTTGAATTTCTATGTCTCATCAAGTACAAGAACTTCCATGATATACGAGGTAATGCAACATGCAAAGAGGTTTAGAGCTTCCTAACTTAGTTGAACTAACTTTACTTGAAGGCCTTAATAAAATAAATGCTTATAAACTAATGAAACTACCATGTAATTAGGATCATGCTATATGATACCTAAACAAAAATGTTAACAATGATATATGAATATATATATATAGCTTATAAATGCTATGAATACAAGACTAAGCATGTGTATTAGTTATAAAATAATAGTAACTAGAAAATAATAAATAAAGAACCTATGCATTATTGTTTAATATATGATTAAATTAATATGTAATACCTAAAGTGTCAAAATGGGAACTAGTCAAAGAAATCCTAAGTTAAGTTAAATAAATATTATTTTTCACATAAATAAAGTAAAATATTATATAAAGAAAATAAACAATTCTTGATCTAACTGAAATTTAACTGCCCTTTTTTCTAAAGATTGTCTATAAAGGCCCAAGTCAAAGAGAGGGTCGGGGATCCCATTATATTGTATCTGATCATTATTTTGCTAGTAACTTTGGAGCGCATTTCAAAAGTAAAAGCAATCTGGTATAGAACCTAATATTTTGGATAGAGGAATTCTTACCTTTAGGAGATCTAGATTACCTTCATGTTGGAACCAACTTGGGGGGATCCAGATTGAAACCATGAATGGTTTTGGGTCATGGTTGGGTGGAACATGGTAGTTACAAAGGTATTTGGCTGAAAGATATAAGGTCAGAATTATCTATTTTTTTAATAATTATGTGTTCTTGAGTGTGTAAGGTTCTAGCCATCAAATAACTACAAATTGCAAGTATGAGCTTTTTACCTTCTCTATAGTTCTTACATATTTTATTAATTAGGGTTTATAATTTGGAATGAAAATCTGTACACTAAATGTATGCTTCAACTAGGTATTTCATTTATTTACAAAATATTAGTCTCAACTATTTCTAAAGAAACCCTAAGAAGATATTTTATGTTACACGTTGATTTATTTGCTTAAACATTAATCTCAACCATTATTACCTAGGAAAGAATTTATAGTTTATATTCTCTTAGTATTGTTTTAAATTATCAAACAAAGTAAATATTAGATTTAAACCATAGATATTAAGATAACTAGCTATTGTATATTTTTCAAACATAAATGAAAGGTTCAAGAGAGTGTTCATAAATCTAGTTAAAGTAAACCTTGATAGAAATTAAAACTAAAATATTATTACCAACTCTGCATCAAAACATTCACATAAATTATTTATAAATTATAAATATATAGACCAAGGAACTAATTACTAAACTCATTAATTTAGATTCTATTTAAAAATAACTAATAAAATACAAAATGAAAGAAACAAACTAGCGAGAGATCGAATCTACTAAACCCTTATAATCAAACTCTCAACATAAATTCAAAATGATGGGAGATTTCATATATCCAATGAATATCCTTTTGTTTCCACATATTAATTAAACCATAAAATTCATATTGCAACACAAATCAAAACATTTAAAATAAAAACTATAAATCCATGTTATGAAAACATAAACACTACTAAATATTATTAACCCAGCCCCACCATCGAGTCCTACCCAGGACTCGGTGCAAGATTTCCCGTATTTCATTTCAAATATACAACCCATCCGAGCCATCAAAACTCATGAAGGTTTGGCTATAGGTCATTACATATATTCATAATTAAAAACTAAAACACTAAAGAATGAATTAAACTAACTAATTACTTAACAACAGAGTCATTCCGGGTGCCTCGCTCTAGTGGAATCTCATTAATAAAATCATTACCTCACATTAACAAAACCAAGATGCATGTTCATTAAATTGAAATGCATCCAAGATCGAATCGTGTGAGATTCCCAAACCAAAACTATCAAACCACAAGTCTAATTCATTAAACAAACCAGGATCAAATCCTGTAGGCTCCAATAACAAATCAAAATGCTATGATTTATATATTAAGGGTTTCGCCTCTGAGGCTTCCCGAAGGAAATTCAATATAACCAATAGTTTAAACAAAATAGAGCTACACTCTTTACATCCATTGCATAATCACATTCTAAAAACAAAAATATATAAATATAGGCTCCGTATCCATGCCAAGGGATGAGCTAAACTTCATTCTTATGGCCGCAAGGTCAAACCCAGCCACATCAATTAATAAACTCATACATGCAGGTTTTTACCTCACAGTACCACAAAAAACATACATTGCATAAAATACATAGTCGAACTATCCATGGTTCCATTGCAAGAAATGGCACTATAAATAGCAAAACTTATCATAAAGATAAACATAGAGATTCCATTAAAATTAAAACAAAACCCATTACAAATCATTGCAAAACAATGAATTTATACATAGAGTTGAGCCAAGATTCCAGACCCATAGAAATACCACATAGTCGCATCCTTAGATACAAGGAAACTATCAAAACCCCCAACCAAACAAAACAACTAATCGATGCACTCCCCCACCCACAAATACAAAGCTATGTCAAACAAACACATAGTACTAAGGGCCTTGCCAATTTTGGGGCTTACCCGAAGAATGGTTGTGGAGGAAACCTATGGCACCACCCTCAAACCACAATAGAGTCATTCTTTGTCACCTACATAAAACAATGCAAGGACCATCAAGAGGACTCCATGAAATAGTCATCAAACCAAATAATACATTGTGCATACCAACAACATCGCTTACTTACGAGAAATCAGGAAGGATGTTGAGCTGTGCATCATGGCACCAAGAAGCATACAACCACCAAACCTCCACCAACAAAATACCAATTGAAACGTTTGGAAAACCCTACGAACGCTTGAGGAATTCTTTTTGCACTTCCCATGGATTATTAAAGTGGCCACCCTATCCACCACCATCAATGAAATCAAAACCCTCCATTTCATGCTATTCCAAGGTTTGGATGGCATATGGACTATGCCATAATCATAAACCTTTTACCATATAATTTAAAGCAATGATATATTGCAAAGCAATTAAGGTTTAAAACCTTAATCATATAATGTATACAATAAAGTTTGTAACCATGCATAAATTTAAATTTCATGAACTTTATTTACATAAGACTTAGGAATAGTTTAGGCCTATGACTTAGTCCTCTTTTCACCCAGCTATGAACATGAATAGCTTAGTGTAGATGTAGTGTTGTAGATGAACATGAATAGCTTAGTGTAGATGTAGTGTTGTAGACATAGGGGGTTTTATTTCCACGATTATAGACATAGTTCATCGAAGTAACTTGCACAAGAGAATAGGATCCTGCATTAGGTCATGAAGAAATAAGTAAGCCCCTTAGTAATAAAAATATTTACCTTTCCAAGTGGTCCCTTAAGGGATAAAAACCTGCCACTCCTCCCCTTGACATACATGGGGGAGTCAGACCCTCATTAATAAAACCATAAATGAATTTAAAGACATAAAGAAAAAGTAAAACGCAACATAAACATAGATTTCGACAAATGTTTGTAACTAATAGATGGGTAAAGTAAATGTACAAACATGTTGAAGTAATAGACCACATCATGTAAAACATTATCACTAGAAAGGAAAACATATAGAATAAATCAACTTACAACACTTAGGTTCAGTATACAACCAAGTTTTATTCCACATAATTTTGAACTATGTCCTTGATTTTATTATTTTATTAGCATGCGATTTTTTTTTAATTATGAATTTTAGAGATATTACAGTTCTACAACGTTGGATGTGATTGATGGGTTTTATGACAAGTTTTGAAAAGTGCACTCATTTATGTTGTCATGAAAATCCATCCTTTGGTCGTTGTGTTGGTTATTTATTGGTTATTTTTTTTTCATAGCTTCTCGTTGAGGTTCATTCTTGGTGAGCTGCAAGATTATTTCTTGGTTTTAATATCAATGTGTTTCTATGGTTTATGCAGCAATTGTTTCTCCTTTCAGCTCTGCAATGTGAAAAATGTGGTTTTGTTTGAAGTGCATAAGTGAGGGTTTAAGTCAATCTTTGTAAATGCCAAGTCTGTACATTCTTACGGTCGTCTCTTTTCTATGTGTGGAAGGGTTAAAATTTTTGTTCCTTCCTTTAGATGTTTGTGAAGAATCTTCATACAACGAAGAGGAAGCCACGATTTTCTTACGGTAATTCACAAAAACTCTTAGTAGTTTCTCCGTTTTCTTTGAAACCAGGTTAAAGTGGATAAAAACTAATGCTAATGTTTGCACATTGTAGAAATAATGGCAGAACGGTTACAAGGGGAAACCACTGATACTCTTGAACATTTTTAAAATATAAGGTTTCGAGTTTGTGAACATTTACAACTAAAACCTTGTATAGTTTTACCAATTTCTAACTAAGAGGTAAAGCATAGGTAAGGTTACTCTTGTTTAAAAAAAATTAGTTAGTTTTAAAGGAGTGTCCTGAGGATAACCTCGGCTCTTGTTACAGTTTTGGATCTTCGCAGTTATGCCCTTTCCTTCAGGCATATATTACAATGTGAATTTGTAAGTGTTAATTTAATTTCTAGGTTTCTTTTTTATTTATTTTAGTATTTCATACAAGATATCTAAGATCCTAACTTAGTCTACTATACTTGCAGGGCTATGACATTGATATTATACCATTGTTTTCCTACCGACTATACAACTAACCGTCTTCACGTTCTAACAAACGAGGTTTGGTTTTGGAAACTAGTTATACATTCTTGAGTGTGGTTATGGATCATGAAAGAAAAAAGGTTTATTCTTTCTCCTACGCATTAATTACTCAGTTCTGAGGTAAAATGTTAACATTAATCTCCATATTATAACTTTTTTTATATTTGGTCTCTAAAATCGATTCTAACACTAATTTATTTATGTGGATGTACATACACTGGCGTGGCTTGTCTACAATGGTGAACTCTTTTTTGTATTATAAGGTATTTGTAACAAAATTTTAATTTCCTATGGGAAGAGATTTGTTTTTTCATCATCGTTTGGGATTTGGAAAAAGAGGGCTTCTCGGCCTTTGTTTTCTTAAGATAATTTTACATACATTTCAAAGAGCTGGATCTATTGTTTGGTTTGCGACTTGATATCGGTCATGTTTTAGGGATTTGTTTGACTTGCTAATCTAATGAAATTGGATTCTTTGATTGGATTTTATAATTGTATTTGAAATTTGTTCTATCCTCTCGAATCAATGTCAAAGACTATTCAATTTATTAACTAAACTATGTTTTAAGGAAGTTTTCCTAATGGCATGATTACAATTCATAGTTACATTATAATATTATCTCATTATGAAGCCTATTAGCTTTGATTTATGTCTATGTTACATACAAAAAGAAAAATGTAATGCCTTATCAATTACTTATCCTAAATGAGTTATAACAGATTGTACAAATTTTTCTTAGCTTGATATTGATTTTTTTATAGAGTATATATTTGTTATTTCTATCATTTTCGTTCATAAATAAATCAAAAATAGGAACAAGGATTTATAATGTATTTGATCTATAATTCTTGTACATAAACTATATTAACAAAAAACACATAATCCTAAATTTGTAAATGTAATTAGAAATCTAATATTATAGGTTTAATAAAATAGAACCTGTCACCACTAATGGGAAAACAAAACCAAAGTTGCTGTTCCTCCCAACCAAACTCACAGAGTAGCCAAATCACTTTCTCTAGAACCCATGATACTATTTGTTGAACTACAAGGACAAAAGTTTGATCAATACTCAATCTCTCTCTGCATAAGCTAGATCATTTCCCTTCCATCATAACCCTCCTACTTATTGGATGGGATCAATAGGTTTAGTATTTTTCCTACGACTCTGGTCATTTATGAGCCACCTGCATATTATTTCTCCACAACCCTTCTCTACCTGATTTCAGGGAAGATGATTCATGCATCACTTGATATTTAAATGAATATTTTTTTCCATTTTCCATTCCTCCTTATGGGTCAACAAACACTCTTTCACGACTACTTCAATCCTGATTTCTCTAGGGTTTTAATAATTAAATAATAATAATTCTATTACATTTATTTTGACCTCATTTGATCAAAATATAAAAAATAAATATTTAAAGTATTTAACCATTATTAAATATTAAGGTTGTCAGAGAGATTACCCAAGCAAGGAAATCCATAAATACAGATTCGTAAACAAATTATCCGTATCTTAGAATGACCATGGATACATGTTTTCAGAACTCGGAAAAAGAGGAACCAAAAATAATAATCGTGGGTACGTTGTTTCCAATTTGTCCAACGAACCAATTATAAAACTCAACTGTGAATAGAGGCGATTGAGAATGGAGGGCCGAGGCGAGCGATTGGAATTCACAGTGTGGTGGGCCAATGGAAACCCAATTTTTTTGAATAACAATAAATTTGCATTTAGAATTTCTTCAATCCCTAAGATAAATGATGATTTTGATAAGAAAAATAGAGGATCCCACCATATTCTAAAATAAATAGGCCTATGGGCGTAATTATTATATCTAACCATTCTAGCATAATTTTGCATACATTTTGTATAAAAAATTCAAACAATTCTAAATTAGTATAATATTAAGTGTAATACTCGGTTTTATTAATCAATAGTAAACATTAAAAACCAATTTCAAAAAAGTAAGTAAAAATATAAATACTATTCAATTTCACGCTCTTAATTTATTCAAACATTTTTATGTTGTACACATTTTATCTTTTTATTTTTTAAATAATATTTTTAGTAATAAATATTATGTTTAAAAATAAATAAATGAATGTGTGTGTTTAATATAATTTAATGGTTGTATTACATAGTTTATTTAAAATATTATATATATAATTTTATTATAGAGATGTGTATGTCTATTATTTACTATTTATTGATGTATATTTGAATAAAAATATTATAAACAAAAAATAGGTAGATATGCATATTTATATTAGAATTTTGGGGTGGACTATCATCTATGTTTTTCATCTACGGACAAGGATGAGAAAAGTGTACTCTCCAGATTGATTCTATCGGCGTCGTCCAAAATTCATAATTAATAATTAAAAAAAAAACAACTTAGTTAACATTTGATAAGTACAATCCGTGATATTTGGAAAAAAAAAAAAACTTAAACCTGAACTATTCGATGAGCTTAACTCCATTGAGGATGCAACTATTAGCTTAACTTCAATTACAATTATTGATATTTTAATTTTTAAATTAACAATGAGATACAACTATTAGCTTAACTCTAATTATTCTTCAACTATTAGCTTAACTCCAATGATTCTTCAACTATTAGCTTAACTTCAAGTCTAATTTATTAAGGGTTAGTTTAACTTCATTTGGCATCTAGGTGTCTTGCTAATGTGTAGTGGTGTAAAGTCGAACCCCAAAAAAAATTCAATCTCTTAATAAAATCATACAAACTCCTAATAAACTCCTCCACGTGACAGTTCTAGCTAATATGCAGTTCGCATGACATGTTAAGGTTTTCCATATACATATTAATAAGGTTTTTGATTCTTTTTAAAGGAGTTTAGGAGCGAGAAGCAAATTAAATATTAAATATCCTATGATACACAAACCCTGCGATCTCTCACCAAGATTAATTACTTCAAAATAAATGTTTTGGTGACATAATGGCCTCTTGGTACGATGGCATGACGATATTTCGATTTGAAGATCGTCCAATCATATTTGCTTTCTTTACAAGATCTTGTAGAGTGATTAGAAGTTACAGATCTAACACTTTTCTTTCATGATTTTTGGCTTCATAACAGTTTCAGGCTTGAATGTGTTATTTTGTTTGAAGCATAATGGTGATCAGTTCCAATGATTTTGAGGTAGTTCCGACCTTTTCTTCTCTCGTCAATTCATCGTAGTCCTTGTTATTCTTTGGTACGATGGCATGACGGTATTTCGATTTGAAGATCGTCCAATCATATTTGATTTCTTTACAAGATCTTGTAGAGTGATGAGAAGTTACAGATCTAACACTTTTCTTTCATGATTTTTGGCTTCATAACTGTTTGAGGCTTGAATGTGTTATTTTGTTTGAAGCATAATGGTGATTAGTTCCAATTATTTTGAGGTAGTTCCGACCTCTTCTCCTCTCGTCAATTCATTGTAGTCCTTTTTATCCTTTATCACACGAAACTATGATTGTTACTTCACGTCACAGAAATTATTTGATTACCTACGTGATCCATGCTGCAAACTGGTGGCATAAAATTTGAATAACATGATGTTTCTCTCCACATCCATTCGCTTCCATAGGTGCATAAAATTTGATGCACCATACTCTCCATGTTGTGTGATAGCACCGATTTGGAAACATAATCAAATACATTATGTTTTCAGAATAATCTCCATTATAATGATCCCTTGACAATGTCACATATATTTAAGGTTTTTGGGATTTGAATTTGTCATTGATCCCAAAATACTAATAAAAACACTAATATTGTTATGATGAAATGATAATGCGGTGGCGATCTCTAATTTCATTTAATTTTTGAAATTCTACTATTTATAATGTGGTTTATTTGTATTTGCTAGCAGATATATGATGATATAATAGTTGAATAATCTACTTTATTTTTTCAATGAGTTGGTGCTAAAACTCACGTGATTTGATAGATATGTTTATATTTGATGTGGAAACTTAATGGTGAGATAGTAAACTTAGTTCTCCTTTAAATGAAACTATTTACCTTTAACTGACACACTAGATCTTCTCCTTATCTGTTCCCTAATTTATTAATGATTTAATGCTAGACCTTATTCATCTCCTTTTCAAATCCAATCTTTGAATATTGATTGATGACTCTGAGGAATTTGGATTTATCTTTGTTCGTCATACAATTTTTTTTATGTTTTTCATTTTTAAATCCCCATCAAAGAACGTTCTATCTAAAATTATGAACTTCAACAATGAAGTTTTGACAAAAAAACCAACTCTTTAATAATTAAGCTTTAATTAAAAAAAATAAAGGCTTTTATAATGATTTTTTTTATTTAAAAACTATCTTTAACCCTTCTTAACAACTATATTATATCTTGAATATTCAAATACTTTTCAATATATCAACAAAGAGTGAGTGCAATACATCATTTTCAACTTATAAGCTAATAAATACCTAAAATATCAATTTTCAAGCTTTGAAATAAATGAGACTTCAAATATTATAATCCAATTCTATTTGTAAATTCGCCGTGTATATTTAGGTCGATAGACGTATATATCTTAGGAATTTTGGGGTGGACTACCATCTATGATTTTTCATCTAGGGACAAGAATGAGACACGTGTACTATCCATATTTATTCTATGGGGTCATCCAAAATTCATAGTTAATGATTTCAAAAAAATAAAGAAGAGCTTAGTTAACATCTAATAAGTACAGTTCATGATAGTGGGAAAAATTAGACTTCAACTTCAACTATTCGATTATTAGATATAACTATGAGCTTATGTCCATTAAGCATACAACTATTATCTTAACTTCAATTCCAATCATGTAACAAAGCCATAAACCTGAACAGATCATTGGGGTGCATAGTATAAAATTTCTTCTATTAAATCGTTCAATTCCACCAACTAAGTTAAACTCATTGATGAATTAACATTAAGAGACTTCTTAAAGATTAAGATCCTACAAAACACAATCACTCAAATGTTAACTCTCATAAGAAAACCTCACTAAATACAAATTCCATAATGACTCTTATATATGTAAGATATGACACTGGGTTATTGTTTCTTTTATACACAATAGGCCATTCCCTTTCCTAATAATGGTAGCCATAATGCATATACAAAAGTGCATAATTACCTTATGTTCGCCCATTTATTCTAATGATTCCGATACATGAGTATTCATGTATGCTCTTGAGACATTGTTCATCCTTCAAGTAAAATTAATACATAGATGCATTAGGAGGTTCTTTAATAACATTGAATACTATTATAAGACACATGCCTTATATTAGTTGCATGGCGATCCTTTGAATGGAATTAAAATCACATATTAAACTTGTGCTTTAGTTATGGATAACATACTCCAAAACAAGAAACTGTACTTGATCTCTTAGGCACAATCGTCGAAGGTGAAGTATGAGTCGGTTGAGTCGGTGAGGAGAAAACAATAATGTTAGACAACTTTATTACCTTTGATGGAAAAAGAAATTAATTTATAAAATATGTACATATACAAACTGATTTCTCTACACTTGCCTTGTGAGAATTAGTCTAATGCCTTTCAACCATCGAAACACATCCTGTGCAACCGCTACTTGAAAATCATGTTCATTCAATGTACATAATAGAAATATAAATCAAAGTATTACTGTAGCAATATAAGCCACATAATACCATGATAACATATTTCCATAATCAAAGTTAACTATTATTAACACCACTCTCATGTGAAAAGGACTTATGCGACTAAAAACACGCCTACAACATTCCTCCCAACCTTTGTCTCTATTTAGTGTAGGTTTTTCTACCTAGTGTTAGGATTATTAATCCTCCCTTGTCCAAATTTGGTCATATGTCTAAATCGGGAGTTAATCCAGTCTATTTATAGTCATTAAAACCATTGGGTCCATTTGACCTAATTGGGGAACATGTTTCAGTTACTAAAGTGTGGGGAACACTAATTGAGGCTCACTGCCACTGATTACACTTGATTGCATCAGTTTAGGAGCCTCCTAGACCAATCCCTACAATTTAGGAAGACACTGGGAGTGCCGAAACCAACCAAGGTTAGTTCACTTTAGTTGATGACTAGTCAAGCTAAGTTAGGAGTTAGTTACATTCGGTTCTATTCCTCTACATTCAGTTAGCACTAGGTTTACTTGAATGCACTAATGTGGGGCGCATTTCCCACCTACCACAATCAGTTAACCTTAGTCAACACTGAATGTAACACTTGAGTTGTGTTTTAGAGCTCCGATGAACTTCGGTTATGGTTTAGACAAGGTCAGTTAACTATTCATTCCTCTGATAGTGATTTAGACATGGTCTTGGTTACCTACAATTAAGTCGAGTCTAATCAATTCAAAATTCCTCATGTTGATTCGAATTGCTTGTGGCTATTGAAGCCATTGTACTTCATTGTAATTATCTATCTAATTACTCTTTTATTAATGAAAAGCATTCACAGCTACAAGCAATTTTTGCACTGTTTCATTCTTCAATAACTGAGTAAATTGTGTGATCTATCATGTGAGTTGTGTGTTTGTCCACAGATCTATGTGCTCAATTTATATGGTATCAGAGCCTCAGTGGACAAGGCACTTCTCCTCTTGAGATCTCCTACTCGATCATTTTTTGAGCAAAATTGCTCCTTCCAGCACTGCACCAGAAGCGGAGAATTTACCACTTAATACCCCAAGCAAAGGAATTGTTGATCAAGCTTCCTTGATTAACTAAGCTCGCTGTGAAGAAAATTCCAAAAGTGCAAGCTGTCCGACCTTACGGTGCCTTTTTTTTTTGATTTGCAGGTATAACTTTGAATGGATTCATCAGTTCCTCTTCTGACCCGATCGTCAAACTATTCTATATGGAATGTGAAGATAATTACATTTCTGAAAAGACAAGATCTCCTTTGGGCGTATAATGGACTCAGTAGAAGTTCTTTTGAGAGTGAAAATGACTCGCTAAATGCAAATGATGCAGCTTTTGAAATAATGAAACTGGCTCTTTCTCCTAGCTTGCGCTACCTCAGTAGATCTATTAAAGATCCACAGGAACTCTGGAGAAGATTGGATAGAACCTTTGGAATGATTGATGAGGATCATAATAGCACTATGGAGAGCACATCCAACACCATAAGCATCCTTGATCCAAAAATCTCGGCCTCCACTCTCTCTGATGAAGTTGTTCAAGATGAAGAGGAAGCAGAAACTTCTACACAGTCAATTCGAATTGAAGACAGTCTCCATGCAGTGACTCCTTCTCCTGATACTCCGGAAGTTCATGAGATCTCTGATATCTCATCGTCTCATATTGCTGAAACAGAAGAAGACATTCGAATCTATGATATTGAAGAAAAATTCTGCTGCACTTCCATGCAAACATTCACCAGTGATTTTCCTTTAAATTCTGTACAAAATTTACCAGTAATTGCTTCCAAAAGTGAAGAGAAAATTGATTTTTCTCCCTGTAATGTTGCTGCTGGTGTGAAAATATGTTATACCTTGGGTATTTTCGAGGAAATATCAGATTACCAGAGTGATCCATTCGCTCCCCATGATCTATATTTTCCAGCAAATTCCTGCAGGATTGCATGCACCTAAATTCGGAATTTTGAAGAAGAAGAAAGCTCTGCATCCACTGTCTCGGTTAACCATTTATTTGAATATGACATTAACCTTATTGGATATGATATGATCTTAATTAGATCTGATCTGATATTGCTTGGTTGAATATATCAAATTCATAATCTTTCAGTACCACTTGCAGTTGTTCTCATCAACTGTGTGAAGAAACAAGTACCGCAAGTCTCCTACAAAACTGCTGCTGGGGATTGGATTCCATTTCACAGTTTTGGATCTATTTTGAACCTATTTAGATCTGATTTACTTTCTGATATGATATTATTTGGTTCATATTTTAAAATTTAGAAGCCTTCAGTCATGCTTGTAGCTACTCTCACCAATTCTGGTGTGAAAAATCAAGTACCGCGCTTTCTCTTCAAAACTGTTGATGGGGATTTGGTGTTAGTTTCCTCATATGAGGTTGCTGATATTTTATTATGTGATTCATTATCTATTTCTGAAGCTATATCAGACTATGGATCTTAAGCATTCACTTTCAACAGTCCCAGTGCTTCTCTACCATTGATCACATGCTCATCTCCTCACAGAACTAGTAAAGAGGAAAATCTTATGCATCCGCCTGGACACTTGCGACTGTTCTTACCACTCATGGTATGTTGTTCATGGCTGCAACATATTAGTTTCTTGAGTGTTCTGCAGATTCTCTGAATTCTCAAGAACCTTTTCTCACTTTTCAGTTGACTTCAGTTGCTCTACATGGGTTCAGTCTTCATCCGGTAGGTGTCTATATTTATGATTTAGTTGAGCATATCATTCTTCTTCCAAAGAGAAAGATTCCTCCAGAAATAATGATGGAGAGGTTCACATGCTAGGCCCCAGGATACCTGTGCACAGAAGAACCAGATTGATCCTAATTCTACCCGCTTAATTAGAAGGGGGGATTTTTTTCCATGTGGTTTTTCCCTAGCACCTTGTTTTTTAGCAGTTACTTTACTTTACTTGATATAATGGGCGACCTATGGTCTTAATTACCAGGGCCCATAGATTTTCCAAGTTAGCATTCAGGGGGGGTGTTAGGATTATTAATCCTCCCTTGTCCAAATTTTGTCATATGTCTAAATCGGGAGTCCATACAGTCTATTTATAGTCATTAACACCATTGGGTCCACTTGACCTAATTGGGGCACATGCTTCAATTACTAAAGTGTGGGGAACACTAATTGAGGCTCACTACCACTTATTGCATTTTATTGCATCAGTTTAGGAGCCTCCTAGACCAATCCCTACAATTCAAGAAGCCACTGGGAGTGCCGAAACCAACCAGGTCAGTTCACTTCAGTTGATGACTAGTCAAGCTAAGTTAGGAGTGAGTTACATTCAGTTATAGTCCTCTACATTCAGTTAGCGCTAGGTTTACTTGACTGCACTCATGTGGGGCGCATTTCTCACCTACCACAGTGAGTTAACCTTAGTCAACACTCAATGTAACACTTGAGTTGTGTTTTAGAGCTTCGATGAACTCCGGTTATGGTTTATACAAGGTCAGTTAACTATTGAGTCATTCGATAGTGATTTAGACAAGGTCTTGGTTACCTACAGTCAAGTAGAGTCTAATCAATTCAAACTTCCTCTTGTGGATTCGAATTGCTTGTGGCTATTAAAGTCATTGTACTTCATTGTAATTATTTATCTAATTACTCTTTGATTAATGAAAAGCATTCACAGCTGCAAGCCATTTTTGCACTGTTTCATTCTTCAATAATTGAGTAAATTGTGTGATCTATCATGTGAGTTGTGTGTTTGTCCACAGATCTATGTGCTCAATTTATACCTAGATCTACTCTTGAGCTAGGTGACATATCAACTAAGATACGGTTATAAATTTAAATAAGGTTTAAGATAACTTGGTAACTAAAATCTTAACTCACCACTCATCAAGATAGGAACACAAATTAACATTAAAGCCTTTCAAACTAAGCCACATAGCAGGAAAATCACGGGTTCTATCAATGTAAGTTAAAATGGAGATGAGTAGTTTCTAATGCAGATGAGGTTAATTTACATTCAAGTACCACAACAAATTTCAGTGAACAAAACACAAATACACGCATACCAGGTCATATCTGTCATTAGGATCACAAGAAGACTACGTTGAAACATTTACAAGATGAAATCGTAAAACAAGAAAAATATAGGACACATAATAAGCCTACACAATTCTATTTTGTATCAACCGCATACATATCCATAAATGATCAATGAATTTAATAAGGACACCGCATACACATTCTGATTATTTCTCATATATTGGAGGTTATATTGATCCACACATTTTAAATCGGTCATAGTTCAAGAACGCATGTGGATATTTCCAATGCTGCTATGAATTTGACCTCACTTTTTCTATGCACACAGATTATAAAAGATTTCATATTTAACAACGAATGCCACGACATTTTGGAAAATAATACAACATTCAAACATCACGAATCGGGGAACAAGTTTAGTGTTAAACAAAATTATCCCATGCAAAATATATCCCACCCTTTAAGGAAGATTGAGGACATGTTTCTCAGATCTTCATAAAGGAAAATCGTAGCAAAACACAATGTTTCATTCCACCATTCAACGTTGCAGACTATGAACCCATTTTTTCTATATCTAAAGGAAATTGTATACAAAATACATTCCAGCCTTCAAGGAAGGCCGAGGACATGTTTTCATGATCTGCATAAATGAAATCGTATTCAAAACATAATGTTGCATTCCACCATTCAAAACTGCAGAATATGGACACGGTTTTTCTAGATCTAAAGGAAATAGTATGCAAAATACATTCCATCATTCAAGAAAAACTGAGGACATGTTTTCTAGATCTGCATAAAGGAAAATTGTATGCAAAAAACAATGTTGCATTCCACCATTCAACACTACAGACTATGAACATGGTTTTTCCATATATAAAGGAAATCATATTTAAAATACATATACATATCTACTCATAAATAAAATGCATGAAATATTTTAGTTCACCCATTACCGCAGGGGTGTCATTCCAGATGTAAATATACTGTTCAGTTTAAGAATCAAATGTTGTAAATATGCAGAAATTCAGATCACAGGAGTCATGCATTATAATTCCAAATCAAACTCTTGTAAACATTTTAACATTCAGATCAGGGTCTTACCAATTCGAAAAATTGTAGGCAAAGGAGGGAATCACATGCCCAAATCAACAATGGGAAAATAACCTGTGTTTCTCCTGGATCCTTCACCACACATACATGGATTCCTGCTGAAATGAAATATAGCATTCATAGGTTCATTCCATAGAGACATATAAGTGAGGTGTCTCACCCCGGAATCCCCATGACCCACCATCACTCTAAGAAAAAATCGTGAAGCATTTAAATTGGAAAACTTTTGACTATCAAGAGCTAAAATTAGTGAATATGGGATTTCACATTTTTCTTCAATCAATGAAACAACCCTCCTATGATTCTTCCCATACAATCTCTCCACTAGCGTAACTTTTCTATTCTAATATAGTGATTTATGAAAGACACGGATTCACTTTCATAGTATCCAATGTTGCTTCCTTTTAGTTAAAAATGCTAATAAAAGAAACACCCTCTTTGTCTTTATAAACATGATTATGCATACCTTAACATGTTCGTTTTTACATAAGGTTAGTAAGTCTTCCTTGGAAATGTAGCTTTTATATTCCTAAATAATATATTAAGGCCAAAACTCTCATGATCCTTTCAAATATTTTAATTGACTATATGTAATATCCCGAATTTTGGACCAACCATTTAAAGGCATGAGCCTATTGATCATGATGATTATATAAATGTTTTATTTTTGGGTCGAAGACCCCACTGCATATGAACATGATGATTTGTTTTGTATATTGGGCATAATTCAGTTGCTAATGATATATAAGTATATATATGTTTTGTGCTGGGCGTGGACCCTGAAACACATGATTGATACAATGTTTGTGTTGGGCATGGACCCTGAAGCACATGATCGATGAGATGTTTTTATGTTGAGCAAAAGGCTCTCGACATCAATAACTACATTTATGTTGAGCATAAAGCTCTGCAACACATGAAAAATATAATTTGGAAATGTTGGGCATAAGTTTTGGAGCATTCCATGTTGCTGTTGAGCATAAGCTCTAGAGCATTGGATCTTTGGCCATTGTTTCCCTAGGTGTATCATACAAGTACATCCTAGCATTTAGTGTTGAGCAAGAGCTCTGGAATTGCACTATGTTTGTAACTCCCTATCCTAAGTGTTGAGTATCAGCTATGGTAAGCGCTAGGGGTTACTGAAAATATTAAAATCACCTCCGAGTGAAAATGACTTGAGGAATAATATTGATCTTATCATACTTATTTTTAAGTGATTAAATGAAATTTTGAATTTCTATATTCTTAATCAAGTACTGAAGAACTATTACATTATACAAAGGAAATCCAACATGCAAGGATGTTTAGAGTTTCCTAGCCTAGTAGACTTGAGCCATCTATCTACTTGACCTTCATAAAAGAAGTGCCCTTATGTCTAAGGGATCATGACACATGATGCTCGAAGACAAGTGTTAACAAGTATTTTAATACTATGTATTTTATACATATTATGTATAAAGAATTAATTATGATTAATTATATAATTGAATAAACAAAGAAGAGAAGCTCCTCCAATTATTATTTATTATTAAAGGACTAATAAACACTCAAATATATATGAAAGACTAGCTAGGAACTAGTTAAAAGTTTGTAGGTTAAGAACTAAAAAATTACCCCACTAAATTAAAAAAAGGGTGAAAGAAAGAAATCAAGGATTTCTTGATGTAACTGCACCTTTGACTAAAGAGTTTTCCTATAAAGACTCAATCCAAGCAAAGGTTTGGGGGTTTTGATTTTTCATCTAGGAGAATTATTATTCTGCCTATTTTTCTCTTAAGTGTTTTCTTGGATAACTTTTCCTGTAAGGAAAAGACGATTTGATTCATAACATACTACTAGTTAGGAAACCCTACCTTAGGAGCTCTAAGCTACTTGCATGTTGGAGTCCGGCTCGGGGGGATCCGGATTAGAACCAGGAACAGTTCGGGATCATGGTTCAGAGGAACGTGGTATTTTGCAAGTTATTTGGTCATCAAACAGAGGTCAAATCTACATTGAATTGTTAATGTTTGTTATTTGAGTGTGCAGGTACAAACATTGACAGAGCTTCAATTTCAGGTATGAAACCCTTAAAGGCCTATGCTATTTATTTCTAATGTTTCATTATTGTTTGTGTTGAGCAATCGCTGTAATGAAATTTCTAACCCTAGTGGTTATGTTTTATGGTTATCAATCTGCTAAGGTTGTATATGTAATTTACAAATCATAGGATGGAGAATCTTTATTATATGCTCTACATTTCTAGGCTTTGTACTTTGAGTGAAATTATGTAATTATCTCCATGATTAGTTTATGTGCAGTATGCCTAGTTTTGTTACCAGTTAGCCTATTATATAAGCATCATTACTCTGGTGACATATTTCAATTGTCAGCAGATGGTTGTTTTTAATTCAAAGTTTAGTTGAGAGGTATAGGTTAAATATATATACGTATAGAATTACATATATATATTAGTCTTCAAATAGTTTTAGAATTTATGTACTATTAGATTTATATTAAACTAGATATACTAGGAACATAGTTCTTACAATAAACAAGCTAACAAATTATTAAAGACCTTCTAAGGTCTGCTCTACATAATCATGTAAAAACAAATTAAATATCATCACATTTCATTTTAATAAACCTATTCAAAATTAACCAAATAGAGGAGGCGTCGTGACCATCCATGTGGTCCATTATCAAACTCTGTATTACTATATAAAATACAAAATCCAAATCATATCCATTAACATAGCTCAAATGTTTAAATTTATAGTCTGTGCTATATATCTAGTATGTACACGCTACACTTTAAAGCTATGCCACAAACATTTAAATCCAAACAATGCGTACATTAGCAGTGAGGTCGTAAAGACCCTAGATACGGCCTTGGCCAAGTCCAATATAAACACACAGTCACAATTTTAAGACCAAATTGATATCGTGGGTTGTTATAACTCTAGCTGTTACAGCCTGATTCTTTCCAAGTAAACAATTTAAATTTAAAATGCCAACTAAAAGCTAGCATAGTCATTGGGAGAGGCACATGCCATTCGTGGCATGGCCTGCACTCTCACTCAGCCAATGCAAACTAGGAACAAAATACTCTATTTAAAAGCATAGACTCTATTTATAAGCTAATGCAGAGCATGGTTGCAAGCCAATGGGCTATGACACCATTGTTACAATGGTGTAGCCCATGGCATAACACCTAAGCACTAGAAGCTCCCTACTCAGAGTACAAACCAAACAAATAGAGTGTTGTGCAAACTGCCATAACCCAAAACACTAACTACACAAACAGAGTGTTGTGCATACGGCCCTAACCGAAAACATTAACTATGCAAACAGAGTGTCGTGCATACAGCCGTAAACCAAAACAATAATAATTATATGCATAGAATAATTTATACAGGTTGTAAGGCCATAATCAATTCCATTAAAAACCACATAAAACACAGTAAGTAAATAACCATAAAAACCCCAAGTTTACATAGTATTTAAACGTTGGAGGAAATAGTAGTCATTTCGGATCAAATCAATTACACTCTTCATATTAAAACTAATGCGCAGTGAAATTAGAAAGTGAGGCACGAACCCTTTTTACAATCAGTCAAAGTATCAAAATGATTATGGCAAGCTGTGAGCTATGGAACCATTACAAGTAATGGTGCAGCCACAACCCAAACAAATCCCAAATCTATAAATGAAAGCCCACTTAAAACCAGAGCAAGCTACATCTTAAACCTTAAAGGCAGAGTAGCCAAGTGTCACTAGAAACCCCAACCCATTAATGATTTTCCAACTAAGGAATGCCAGAACGAGAGGAGGAAAGGAAACTTGTTAACAGGCTTACCCTGGGCCGTGAGGAAGAAATCCCAAATTGACAAGTGGAGCATGTGCAAACCCCAGAGCACCTTCACATTGACCTACAAACAGAGCACAAGGGCATGAGGATCATAACCATGCCATAAATAAAATAAACAAAGCATTGAATTTTACATAGAGCTGGGTTACTCTCACATGTGAATCGGTGGGGTCATCTCTATCCTCCAAATGTGTAGAGGCTTCACTACACCACAATGCCAATACCATAATGCACATACAACGAATGCCAAGTCCTTTTCCAAGGGTTTTCACCAACCCTAATGGCATTAATGGCATTAGTTGGTGGCCATTAACGCTACCATAAACCCCAACCATAAAATCGTGGACCAACGTTAAAAAAACCATGTCATATGATAAACCCTCTATACTATGGTTTTGCCACCCTTTAAAAGTCAGCACAGGCTCAATACTATGACATGGTTTGTATACCATTGTCCCAATCCTTATGGAATGTGCAGCTTTAACACTATCATATAGTGTTACAATGTTTTCCCTTAACACTATCTTATAACGTTATAATGTGTGCCCTTAACATCAAGCTTCTAGTGTTATCACTTGCATTTTTGCTAGCTCATATAGGTAGTGTATGCGCTTAAGTCATAGGTCTAGGTTGTAGCATTTAGGCATAATGAAAAACGTAGTATGCCATGATGCCCTTGCTAGGAGGAACACGCGTAAGTCTAGAAGCTCGTCACCAAGGCAAAACCTGCAAAATAGAAATAAAAGATGAGTAAGTAACTAAACAAGAGATAGACAATAAAAATGAAATGACAGTAATATAAATTCATAAGCATTTAGTAAATTAACAAATAAATATCGATAACAAACATAGGGCGTGCCAGAGTCGTAAAACAGATCAGTAACAAAAGTGTAAGATGGAACGGAAAGTACAACTGAGAACTGAGTTGTGTCAAGTAAGAAATAATCCCAATGTCGAAAGAGTAGCATGTGAATCAATGAATAAGGTGACTTAGTTTGAATGAACTAAGTAAGCATGCATAACAAAGAATAATATTACCTCTCAGATTGTTATGGGAGAACGAGTCCCGCCACTCCATCACTTTCTTCCCATCAATGAAGTTAAGTTAGTTTTCATTAAATAAACAAAGTATACATGTGCAGGAGTAAAACAATGATCTAAATAACTCATTAATTCACCGATAGTAGTAACTATGATAGATCGACATTTTAAATAATATAATTAAGACATAATACGTAAATGAACTAATTAAGACATAAGAGAATTAGAAGACAATGGGCAGAATCCGAAGAGGTTGAAAGTTTAAGGAGCATCTATGTTTCCGCATGAGTACTAATGATTCCTTTTGGGTGGTTTTCACTAGCCTAATTTTTTTTTATAAAATTTTTAAGGACATTACAAGTGGTATCAGAGCCCAGCTTCAATACTAAAAGACTTATGGGCGCACCAAGCATTCACGAAAAGAAAATAAAGTATGATAAGTAATGTTTGTTACTAACAGGAAATTTTTGTTGCTATTAAAATTTTTTGGTGTTACAAAAAAATGTTTACATCGTTGTTCAGTTTATGAACACTGAGGAAGAAAACAACTGACAGGAAGAAATGACCACCCCCACTCTGGAAGTGAACTTGGTGGTCAAGTTAAAGTCTGATATGCTGAAAAATTTGCACAGTCTTCAAGCTAAACTGAATAGTTTCAGAGAGGACGACCTGAATGAAAGAAAGGAACATCAAGCTATAAATGAAGCATTATTGTGTAACATTATGGGAGGGAGTCCGCAAGGTAAACCTACCTAGTCCACCAATAGATCCAAAAGAGAACCGTACCATGAGCAGGCCAGCAGCCCAGGAGAATCAGAAAACGAAGGTACACCTGAAGCAACTAAAGGAGGTCATCACAATCCTGCTAGTGATGACTCACTTTCTCCACATAAAAAGAGGCAAAGAAGTGACAATAGTCTTCAGGGGGAGTTTTGAAAAATAAGAGCCCCGACCCATGAAGGTGAAGTAAATACGGGAGAAAAGGATGAAGAATGGTTGCTGAAAATGAGTAAGTATTTCCAGGTTCATAACTACTCCAATGTGATGCAGGCTAGGCTTGGCATCTACAACCTAAATGGTAAGGAAGCAAGATGGTGGTGAGACATAAAGCACACCAAGAAAGATGAGCTGTGAGAAATAAGCTGCGAAAACTTTCAGAAGATTTTCCAAGAAAAATACATGCCAGAAAGGTTCTTTGACCCTAAGGTAAAAGAGTTCCATGAACTGCGCATGGGGTCCATCACTATGGACACATTTATAAACAAATTTCTAGATCTGCTACATTATGTACTGTATATCAAAGAAGAAAATGTGAAGATCCAGTAGTTCCTAGGATGTCTTCCTCCAAGTTTTCACGACAGAATCATTAGAGGAAATTTTTACTCAAAATGAGCCTCCTAAAAAGAATTAATAAAATAATAGTTAAAATAATAAAATAATATTTATTAATTTTGGAGGAAGAAAAGAAAAAAAATACTTTTTTGTTTTTATTTTTGACATATATCCCCGTATTTTTACTCAAATTTCGATCGGGAGAGCTCGTTGGATGTGGAATTAAATTCTGTATCCAACAAGTACCCACTCGACATACTTTTGACGGACCCCGCTACCCCAAAAACAAAAAATACCTAAAAAACGTGATGATGATGTCATCATCACATTTTTTCAAATATTTCTTGTTTTTGGGGTAGCAGGGTCCGTCAAAAGTATGCCATGTGGGTACTTGTTGGATGCGGAATTTAATTTTGCATCGAACGAGCTCTCCCGATCGAAATTTGAGTAAAAACATAGGGAGATATGTCGAAAATATAAACAAAAAAAATAGTTTTTTTTATGATACCTATCCCAAAATTTATATTAAAAAAGTGTTTAAGACCTTTACGGTATTTCGAATTTAAAGCAATTTCATTGGCTAACACATGATGACATCGAATTTGAATCAAAGTTAAAAGGCCCATTTTGAGTTGAAATTTCCTCTAATGTGAATTCCACATGCCAAAGACTTTGGATACTATGCTACACAAGGGCCAACTCTGCTATGAGCATGAGCAGCTATGGCAAGAAAACCAGAATCGAAAGAGAGAAAAGTCTAGAAACTTTTCTAATAACCGCAAACCTGGGTCAGACCCGCAACATTATAGCAAGAAAAATAACAGCTTTCCAGCGAACAAGAACTTCAGCAAAACTAGTATGAATCCTTGTGTACCATCTTCTAATGGGAATAAGTAAGTGGTGAGTGGAGCCAATGCTACCCCTTTAGCGATCAAGTGCTGGAAATGCAATAGGTCGCATTATGCCTGAGATTGTAGGGACGAGAACAATGGAGTCCTTCATAACCTGTGAGAAGAACCTACTATTGAGGATATAGCGGGAACCCCATGAATATATGTAGCATTAGACGGCAGACATGTGGACCATCAAGCTACCATGGTCGAGATCGAAGGTAAGATCTTGAACACCTCAGTTTCAATACTTATTGATCTCGGTTCTTGTCGGAGCTATGTTGCACCTAATATTGTTGATTTATGCAAGTTAGGCGAACTAAATCACAATAAACCGTGGGTGGTATAGTTATACATCAGTACGAAATGAAAGCTTTTGGATATTGTTACAGAATCTGAAGTAAACTTGAATGGTTTCCTTACTAAGGTAAACCTGAACATCCTACCTTTAGTATCGTATGATATTCTTATCGGCATGGAATGGTTGGAACAACACCATGTCATGCTTGATTGTCTACATAAGTCTATCTTGTGTACTGATGGTGAAGAGAACCAAGTGAAGGTTCAAGGCATCCCAAAGAAAGTTTCTCTAAGAAAAATCTCTGCCTTACAAGCAAAGAAGTGTGTTATGAATGGCTGCAAGTTATTTGCAGTGAACATCTGAGATGTAGAGTCTAATAGAGAACAATGCCTAGAAGACTTCCCCGTTCTTGAAAATTTTAAGGATGCATTTCCTGATGAAATCCCTGGATTACCTCCGAAACGAGACCTAGACTTTTCCATCAAACTGACCCCAGGATCAATTCCGACTTCCAAATCCCCTTACCACATGAGTGCACCGGAATTGGTGGAAGTCAAAATGAAATTGCAGGAATTAATAGAGAAAGGGTATATCCGACCAGTGTGTCCCCTTGGGGAGCACCAATTTTGTTCATAAAGAGGAAGGATGATACAATGTGGATGTGCATTGATTATCGTCAATTGAACACAATGACTATAAAGAACCATTACTCGCACCCTAGGATCGATGATTTGTTCGACCAGGTAGGAGGAGCAAAAATATTTTCGAAAATTGACCTACGATCTGGGTACCATTAGGTACAGATCCAAGATGAATATATCCCCAAGACCTCCTTTCATATGATGTACGAGCACTACGAGTTTGTAGTGATGCCGTTTGGGTTGACCAATGCACCTGCAAACTTTATGTGTATAATGAAAATTATATTTAGTAAGTATCTGGATAAGTTTGTATTAGTCTTTATTGATGACATTCGAGTTTATTCCAAGAATAAAAGGAACATGAAGAACACCGTTGCATAGTACTTCGAGTGTTGAGAGAACACCAGCTCTATGCTAATTTTAGTAAATGTGATTTTTACAAAGCACAAATACAGTACCCAGGTCACATCATATCCGAGGTAGGAATAGCTATGGACCCAGAAAAGATTCAAAGCATAAAGGATTGGCATACCCTGATTAGTGTCATTGACATTAGGTCATTCTTGGGATTAGCCGGATATTATCGAAAGTTCATTGAGAACTTCTCGAGAATCGCTTGTCCCATGACGACTTTGCAGAAGAAATCAAACAAGTTCTTATGGACTGACAAGTGTGACAATTTTTTTCAAAAGCTTAAGCATATTTTGATGACCCCACCAGTGTTGCGGATTGCGGATCCCAATGGAGATTTCGTTGTATGCATGGATGCAAGTAAGTAAAGACTTGGAGGAGTCCTCTTACAAAATGACCATGCGATCTGTTATGAATCACGGAAATTAAAAGAGCATGACCAGAATTATCCCATGCACAATCTTGAGCTAGGGGCCATTATCCACGTTCTAAATATGTGGAGGGACTACCTCATCAGAAGGAAGTTCCTTCTAAAGAATAACAATATGAGTCTAAAGTATTTATTCAATCAACCCAATCTGAATGCGAGGCAAGCTAGATGGTTGGATTTCCTGAGTGAGTATCACTTTGAACTAAAGCACATTAAGGGGAAAGAGAACAAATTTTCTGATGCATGGAGTCGACAGACTCATATGATATATGAGGTGACCCTGAGTCAAACTGATGCAGATTTGTATGAGAAGATTAGAACGGCCAACAAGGTTGACCCATTCTATGTGGAAATCCTCAAGAAGGTTCAGGAGGACCAGTTGTTTCAACAACGGAAGGAGTACAAGGTGGATGAATCCATACTACTATGGTTGGAGGATAGATTGTATGTTCTAGTTGGAGGGGACATCCACTCCAGCATCCTCATAGAATTCCATAGGGCACCCTGCTTGGGGCACCTGAGATATCAAAAGATGATATGTGTCATCAAGAGACACTTTTTCTAGCCTAAGTTAAAGGCCAACATTGCAATGTTCATTGTGAAATGTCAGGAGTGCCAGCTAGTTAAATCTGAGCACCAGCATCCTTCAGGATTACTATAGCCATTTCCCATTCTAGAATGGAAGTGGGAGGTTATCAGTATGGATTTTGTTACTAGTTTACTGAAAAGAAAGAAGCCAAATGACTCCATCTTCGTAGTCATTGACAAGCTGTCAAAGGAAGCACACTTCATCCCCATGAAATCGACCTACAACGCCGTGAACATTGCCGATATCTTCCTGAAAGAGATATTTAGATTGCATGGGACACCCAAAGTGATTATCTCGGATTGAGATGTTAAGTTTACAGGAAAATTTTGGAGATCTTTATTCTCTGGGTTAGAGACACAGTTGAACTTCGGCACTTCTTATCACTCATAGATGGACGGGTAGACTAAAAGAGTAAACCAAATTGTGGAAGACATGCTTCGTATGTATGTCATGAACAACCCCACCAAGTGGGAAGATTATCTGCACCTTGCAGAGTTTGCATATAACATCGGGTATCAAGCTTCCTCCAAGATTAGTCCTTTCGAGTTCCTCTATGGATGGAAGTGTAGGACCCTAGTTACTTGGGACAGTCCAGTCGATCGGTTCATGTTAGGGCCTAACCTGTTATTGGAATTGGAACAGTTAGTTACTAAGGTTCAGGGAAACCTTAAAGAGGCACAAGACTGTCAGAAAAGTTATGCGAATAAGAAAATAAAAGATAAAGACTATCAAGTAAGTGAGCATGTCTACTTGAAAGTGAAAGTAAAACGGAGCTCATAGAGCTTGGATAGGTGTAGTAAGTTGGAACCTAGGTTTTGTGTACCTTTTGAAATTTTGTCCAAGAAAGGACCGGTGGCTTATGAATTAGCATTACCTGCACACGTAATAGTTCATAATGTTTTCCATGCATCTTTATTAAAGGAATATGTTTATGACACTAAGCATGTCATTGATTGGTCATTATTACAGGTGGAACCTGAGAGGGAATTTTCCCTTCAGCATTTGCATATATTGGACAAGAGAGAAGTGTAGCTTCGGAAGTGCATAGTAGTCCAATTAAAAGTGCAGTGGCAGCACTTTGACGTAGATGAGGCTACCTAGGAGAATGAGGCCACCATGAGAAAGGCTTACCCTACCTTGTTTCATGATATCATTTAGAGTCCCTAGAACACCAGGGACGATGTTGCACTAAGCGGGGAGGGATGTAATATCCCAAATTTTGTACCTACCTTTTATAGGCATGAGGCTATTGATCATGATGATTATATTGATGTTTTATTTTTGGGTCGAAGACCCCACTACATATGAACATGATGATTTGTTTTTTGTATTGGGCGTAAGACAATTGTTGATGATATATAGGTATATATATGTTTTGTGTTGGGCATGGACCCTGAAGCACATGATTTATGAAATTTGTGTGTTGGGCATGGACCCTGAAGCACATGATCGATGAGACGTTTTTGTGTTGAACGAAAGGCTCTGGAGCACATGAGTAATTAAATTTTTGTTGAGCATGAAGCTATGGAACGTATGAAAAGTATAATTTGGAAATGTTGGGAATAATCTCTAGAGCATTTCATGTTGGTGTTGAGCATAAGCTCTGGAGCATCGAATCTTTGGCCATTGTTTCCCTAGGTGTATCATACAAGTACATCGTAGCATTTAGTGTTGAGCGAGAGCTCTGGAATTGCACTATGTTTGTAACTCCTTGTTATAAGTTTTGAGTATGGGATCTGGTAAGTGCTAGGAGTTACTGAAAAGATTAAAATCACCACCGAGTGAAAACGACTCGAGGAATAATATTGATCTCATTATACTTATTTTTAAATGATTAAATGAAATTTTTGAATTTCTTTATTCTCAATCAAGTACTGTAGAACTACCACGTTATATGAGGGAAATCCAACATGCAAGGATATTTAGAGTTTCCTATCCTAGTATACCTGAGCCATCTATCTACTTGAGCTTCATAAAAGAAGTGTCGTTACGTCTAAGGGATCATGACACATGATGCCCAAAGACAAGTGTCAACAAGTATTTTGATACTGTGTATTTTATACATAGTATGTATAAAGAATTAATTATGATTAATTATATAATTGAATAAAGAAAGAAGAGAATCTCCTCCAATTATTATTTATTATTGAAGGACTAATAAATAGTGAAATATCTATGGAAGACTAACTAGGAAGTAGTTAAAAGTTCCTAGGTTAACAATTGAAAATTTACCCCAGTAATTAAAAAAAGGGGTTAAATCAAAAAATGAAGGATTTCTTGATTTAACTGCACCTTCGAGTAAAGAGTCTGCCTATAAAGACTCAAGCCAAGAAAAGGCTTGGGGGTTCTGATTTTTCGTCTAGGAGAACTATTAGTCTTCCTGTTTTTCTATGAAGTGTTTTCTTGGAGAACTTTTCCTACAAGGAAAAGAGGATTTGATTCAGAGCTGATTACGAGTTAGGAAACCCTACCTTAGGAGCTCTAAGCTACTTGAATGTTGGATTCCAGCTCGAGGGGATCTAGGTTAGAAGCAGGAATAGTTCCAGGTCATGGTTGGGAGGAACATGGTAGTTTCCAGGTTATTTGGTCATCAAACATAGGTAAGATATGCATTGAATTGTTAATGTTGGTTATTTGAGTGTGCAGGTGTATCCATTGATAGAGCTTCAATTTCACATATGAAACCCTTGAAGGCCTATTCTATTTATTTCCAATGTTTCATTAATGTTTATGTTGAGCAATGGCTGCAATGAAATTTCTAACCCTAGTGGTTTTGTTTTAAGGTTATCAATCTGCTAAGGTTATATATGCAATTTACAAATCATAGGCTGTAGAATCTTTATTATATGCTATGCATTACTAGGGTTTGTACTTTGAGTGAAATTCTGTAATTATCTCCATGATTAGTTTATGTGCACTATACCTATTTTTGTTACCAGTTAGCCTATTCTACAGGTGGCATTACTCTGCTGAGATATTTCATTTGTCAGTAGAGGGTTGTTTTTAATTCAAAGTTTAGTTCAGAGGTATAGGTTAAACATATATACATATAGAATTAGATATATATATATTACTCCTCAATTAGTTTTATAATTTATGTACTATTTGATTTATTTTAATCTATATCTACTAGGAACATTATTCTTACAATAAACAAGCTAACAAATTATTAAAGACCTTCTAATGTCTGCTCTACACAATCATGTAAAAACAAATTAAATATCATCTCATGTCATTTTAATGAACATAATCAAAATTAACCAAACAAAGGAGGCATCGTGACCATCCCTGTGGTCCATTATCAAACTCTATATTACTATATAAAATCCACAATCCAAATCATATCCATTAACATAGCTCGAATGTTTAAATTTACAGTCCATGCTATATATCTAGTATGTACAGGATACACTTTAAAGCTATGCCACAAACCTTTAAATCCAAACAATACCAACATTAGAAGTGAGGTCGTAAAGACCCTAGATACGGCCTCGACCAAGTCCAATCTAAAAACACAGTCACACTTTTAAAACCAAATCGATATCGTGGGATGTTATATCCCTAGCTGTTACAGCCTCATTCTTTCCAAGTAAACAATTCACATTTAAAATGCCAACTAAAAGATAGCACATTCGTTGGGAGAGGCACATGCCATTTGTGGCATGCCCTACACCCACACTTGAGCCAATGCAAACTAAGCACAAAAAACATTAGAAANCTAAAAAAATTTAATAAAATAATAGTTAAAATAATAAAATAATATTTATTAATTTTGGAGGAAGAAAAGAAAAAAACTACTTTTTTGTTTGTATTTTCGAAATATCTCCCCGCGCGTTTACTCAAATTTTGATCGGGAGAGCTTGTTGGATGTAGAATTAAATTCTGCATCCAACGAGTACCCACTCGGCATACTTTTGACGGACCCCAATACCCCAAAAACAAGAAATGCCTGAAAAAACGTGATGATGTGTCATCATCACATTTTTTCGGGCATTTCTTGTTTTTGGGGTAGCGGGGTCCGTCAAAAGTATGCCGAGTGGGTACTCGTTGGATGCGGAATTTAATTTCACATCCAACCAGCTCTTCCGATCGAAATTTGAGTAAACACGGGGAGATATGTCGAAAATACAAACAAAAAAAGTAGTTTTTTTTTATGATACCTATCCCCAAATCTATATTAAAAAAGTGTTTAAGACCTATACGGTATTTCAAATTTAAATCAATTTCATTGGCTAACACATGATGACCTGGAATTTGAGTTAAAGTTAAAAGGCCCATTTTGAGTTGAAATTTCTTCTAATGCTCTGTTTAAAAACACAGACTCTATTTATAAGCTAACGTAGAGTGTGGAGGCAAGCCAATGGGATATGGCACCATTGTTACAATGGTGTATCCCATGGCATAATGCCTAAGCTCTAGAAGCTCCCTACTCAGAGTACAATCCAAAAAAATAGAGTGCTGTGCACACGGCCATAACCCAAAACACTAACTACGCAAACACATTGTTTTGCATACGGCCGTAACCCAAAACAATAACTACACAAACAGAATGTTGTGCATATGGCTGTAACCCAAAATAATAATAATTATAGGCAGAGAATTATTTATAAAGGCTGTAAGGCCACAATATATTCCATTAAAAACCACATAAAACACAGGAAGTAAATAACAATACAAAACCCAAGTTTACACAGTATTTAAACATTGGAGGAAATCGTATTCATTTCATATCAAATCAATTACCATATTCATATTAAAACCAACATGCAGTGAAATTACACAGTGATGGATGAACCTTCTCTACAATCAGTCAAAGTATCAAAACGATTATAGCAAGTTGTGAGCTATGGCACCATTACAAGTAATGGTGCAACCACGGCCCAAACAAATGCCAAATCTCTCAACGAGAGTCCACTTAAAACTAGAGAAAGCTACATCTTAAACCACAAAGGAAGAGTAACCAAGTGCCACATGAAACCCTAACCCATTAACAATTTTCCAACTACAGAATACCTGAATGAGAGGAGGCAAGGAAACTTGCTATGAGGCTCACCCCGGGCCATGGAGAAGAAATCCCAAATCGACAAGTGCAGAATGTGCAAACACTGGAGCTCCTTCACATTCACCTAGAGACAGAACACGAGGGCATGAGGAGCATGATCATGCCACAAATAAGACCAAACAAAGCATTTCATTTTACACAAAGGTGGGTTAAGCTCACCTGCAAATCGATGGGGTCATCTCCATCCTCCAAACGCATAGAGGATTCACTACACCACAATTCCAATACCATAATGCACATAAAACAAATGCCAAGTCCTTTGCCAAGGGTTTTCACCAACCCTGATGGCATTAGTGGCACCAGCTGGTGGCCATTAACACTACCATAAGACCCAACCATAAAATCATGGACCAACATTAAAAAGACTATGTCGTATGATAAAACCTCTATATTGTGGTTTCACCACCCTTTAAAAGTCAGCGCGGGCTCAATACTATGACATGGTTTGTATACCATAGTCCCAATCCTTATGCTATGCACAACTTTAACACTATCATATAGTGTTACAATGTTTTCCCTTAACACTATCTTATAATGTTATAATGTCTGCCCTTAACATCAAGCTTTTAGTGTTATCACTTGTGTTTTTGCTAGCTCATAAAGGTATTGTATGTGCATAAGTCATAGGTATAGCTTGTAGCATTTAGGCATAATGGAAAATGTAGTATTCGATGATGCCCTCGCTAGGAAGAACAAGCGTAAGTCTACAATCTCATCACCAAGGTAAAACCTGCAAAATAGCAATAAAAGACAAGTAAGTAACTAAACAAGAGATAGATAATAACAATGAAAGGACAATAATATAAATCCATAAGCATTTAGTAAATTAAGAAATAAATATTGATAACAAACATAGGGCGTACTTGAGTCATACTACAGATCAGTAACAAAAGTGTAAGACGGAACCGGAAGTACAACTGAGAACTAAGTTGTGTCAAGTAAGCAATAATCCCATTGTCGCAAGAGTAGCCTGTGAATCAATGAATAAGGTTCCTTAGCTCGAATCAACTAAGTAAGACTACGTAACGAAGAAAAATCTTACCTCTCGGATCGTCATGGGATAATGAGTCCCGCCACTCCATCACTTTGTTCCCAAAAATAAAGTTAAGTTAGTTTTCATTAAATAAACAAAGTATACATGTGCAGGAGTAAAAGAATGATCTAAATAACTCATTAATTCACCGATAGTAGTAACTATGATAGGTCGACATTTTAAATAATAGAATTAAGACATAAAAAGTAAACGAACTAATAGTCACTGAATTGATAAGATATTTACAAGACAATGAGTGGAATCTAAAGAGGTTGAAAGTTTAAGAATCATCTATGCTTCCCCACGAGTATTAATGATCCCTTTTGGGTGGTTTTCACTAGCCCATAATTTTATTTTATTTTTTTCAATTTTTGGGGACATTAAAAGTGGTATCAGAGCCCATCTTCAATACTGAGAGACTTATGGGCACACCAGTCATTCACACAAAGAAAATAAACTATGATAAGTAATGCTTGTCACTAACAAGAAATTTTTTCATCTATTAATTTTTTTTGTGTTACAGGAAAATGTTTACAGCGTTGTTCAGTTTATGAACACTGAGGAAGAAAATAGCCAACATGAAGAAATGACCACCCCCACTCTGGAAGTGAACTTGGTGGTCGAGTTAAACTATGATATGCTAAAAACTTTGCACAGTATTCAAGCTAAATTGAAGAGTTTCATAGAGGACAGCTTGAATGAAAGAAAGGAACATCAAGCTATAAATGAAGCATTATTGCATAACATGACGAGAGGGAGTCTGCAAGGTAAACCTACCCATTCCACCAATAGATCAAAAAGAGAACCATACTATGAGCGGGCCAGCAGCCCAGGAGAAGCAAAAAAAGAAGGTACACCTAAAGAAACTAAAGGAGATCATCATAGTCCTACTAGTGATGACTCATTTTCTCCATAGAAAAAGAGGCAAAAAAGTGACGACAGTCTTCAGGGGGAGTTTCGAAAAATAAGACCCTCGATCTATGAAGGTGAAGTAAATACAAGAGAAAAGGATGAAGAATGGTTGCTAGGAATGAGTAAGTATTTCCAGGTTCATAACTATTCAAGTTTGATGTAGGCTAGGCTTGGCATCTACAACCTGAATGGTAAGGCAACAAGATGGTGGCGAGATTTAAAGCACAACAAGGAAGATGAGATATGAGAAAGAAGCCGGGAAAGATTTCGAAATATTTTCCAAGAAAAATACATGTCAGAAAGGTTCTTTGACCATAAGGTAAAATAGTTCCATGAACTACGTATGGGGTCCATGACTATGGACGCATTTATAAACAAATTTCTAGATTTGCTGCATTATGTACCGTATATCAAAGACAAAAAGGAGAAGATCCAGCAGTTCCTAGGATGTCTTCCTCCCAATTTTCAGGACAGGATTGAATTCGACATGCCAAAGAATATGGATACTACGCTAAACAAGGCCCAACTATGCTATGAGCATGGGAAGTTATGACAAGAAAACCAGAACCGAAACAGAGAAAAGGCAAGAAATTTTTCTCATAACCGCAAACTTGGGTCAAACCCGCAACCTTATAGAAAGAAAAATAATAGCTTTCTAATGAACAAGAACTTCAACAAAACTGGTGCGAAGCCTTATGTACCAGCTTCTAATGGGAATAAGTAAGTGGCTAGTGGAGCCAATGCTACCCCTTTAACGATCAAGTGCTAGAAATGCAATGGGCCGCATTATGCCCGAGATTGTAAGAACAAGAACAATGGAGTCTTACATAACCTGCGAGAAGAACCTATCGTTGAGGATATAGAAGAAACCCCGCAAATCTATGTAGCATTAGATGGATGACAGGAGGACCATCAAGCTACAATGGTGGAGCTCGAAGGTAAGATCTTCAACACCTATGTTTAAATACTGATTGATCTCGATGCTTGTCAGAGCTATGTTGCACCTAAGATTGTTGATTTATGCAAGTTAGGCGAAGTAAATCATGATAAACCGTGGCTGGTACAGTTAGCCACCAGTACAAAACGAAAGGTTTTGGAGATTGTTAAATAATGTGAAGTAAACTTGAATAGTTTCCTTACTAAGGTAAATGTGAACATCCTACCTTTAGGATCGTATGATATTCTTATCGGCATAGAATGGTTGGAACAAAACAATGTCATGCTTGATTGTCTACACGAGTCTATATTGTGTACTGATGGCTAGGGGAACCAAGTGAAGGTTCAAGGCATCCCAAAGAAAGTTTCTATAAGAAAAATATCTGCCTTACAAGCAAAGAAGTGTGTTAGGAAGGGCTGCAAATTATTTGCAGTGAACATCCAATATGTAGAGTCTGATAGAGAACAATGCATAGAAGACTTCCTCATTCTTGAAACTTTTACGGACGTGTTTCCCAAGGAAATCCTTCGATTACCTAAGAAAAGAGAGCTAGACTTTTCCGTCGAACTGACCCCAGGATCAGTTTCGACTTCCAAAGCCCCTTACCGCATGATTGCACCGGAATTGGTGGAACTCAAACTGCAGTTGCAGGAATTAATAGAGAGAGGGTATATTCGAACCAGTGTGTCCCCTTGGGGAGCACCAATTTTGTTCGTAAAGAAGAAGGATGGTATGATGCGAATGTGTATTGATTACCGTCAGTTGAACAAAATGACTATAAAGAACCGTTAGCCGCACCCTAGGATCGATGATTTGTTCGACCAGGGAGGAGGATGAAAAATATTTTTGAAGATTAACCTACGATCCGTGTACCATCAGATACATATCCGAGATGAAGATATCCCCAAGACCGCCTTTCATATGAGGTATGGGCACTACGAGTTTGTAGTGATGTCGTTTGGGTTGATCAATGCACCCGCAAACTTTATGTGTATGATGAAAATAATATTCAGTAAGTATCTGTATTTATTACAGGAATAAAGAGGAACATGAAGAACACCATCGCATAGTACGTCGAGTGTTGATAGAACACCAACTTTACGCTAAGTTTAGTAAATGTGATTTTTACAAACCACAAATACAGTACCTAGGTCATATCATATCTGAGGCAGGAATAGTTGTGGACCCGAAAAAGATTCGAGCCATAAAGGATTGGCCTACCGCGACTAGTGTCACCGACTTTAGGTCATTCTTGGGATTAGCTAGATAATATCAAAAGTTCGTTGAGAACTTATCGAGAATTGCTTGCCCCATGAATACTTTGCAGAAGAAAGCAAACGAGTTCTTATGGACTGACAAGTGTGACGAACGTTTTTGAAATCTTAAGCAGCTTTTGATGACCGCACCAGTGTTGTGGATTGCAGATCCCGATGGGGATTTTGTTGTATGGACGGATACAAGTAAGGAAGGACTTGGAGTAGTCCTCTTACAAAATGACCATGCGATCTATTATGGATCGTGAAAATTAAAAGAGCATGAGCATAATTATCCCATGCACGATCTTGAGCTAGCGGCCATTATCCATGCTCTGAAGATGTGGAGGGACTACCTCATGGGAAGGAAGTTTCTTCTAAATAATAACAATATGAGTCGAAAGTATTTATTCGATCAACCCGATATAAATGCGAGGAAACCCAGATGGTTGGATTTTGTTATAGCGGATTTCACCACACTAGGTGAATCACACATTGTATGGCCTTCCCCTATCCTGCTGCAGACTCATTAGCCCCTATGGACAAATTGTTGTCTTTTGATGTATCATTGACCATCCCTAAAAACATTAGAAAAATGATATACACAGCCTTTTCCCCGATACCCGCATACATACGCGGATATTCCCTCTATAGTCGCGTACATCGGGATGTGTGCATAATCCAAAATCCTTTGGAGCGTTCCTTGACTTGGATCCGACTCATATGACTCATGGCATTCCATACGCCTTGATATCGCATGGATTCGACCTTTTAAATAAGGAACCCATTGAGACATTGAAAGCATAAGAGAGAATTGAGAGTATCGAAACTATAGTCCATTGTTGCCATAACTTATGCTTGAGTCTGCATCCCTTTGTCCCTTGGAGCACTGTTGTGTTCTTCTCAAGCTTGCCTTTCACTAGTAAGCTTGCTATCGAAGTGATAGAGGATTGAGGTGGTGGAGGCCCAAGTGGGGGATTCAGTTTCTCTGGTTCGCAGATGTGCTGTCAGAGGTTGTCACTTGTAATATCTGATTCATATTAATGGAAATATCTTTTCCTGTCCAGTAATGTGTATTTGAATGAATATTGTATCCATTAGAATATGTCAAATGCTTATACATTATTGATTATATATGCTAGAATAGATCTAACACCATGAAATATAGTATGCCTGTATTGTTTACTTGTTGTTGAGGACGTGCTATAACAATTCAAGCTGAACATTGGAAAGCTCAACGGGGATCTACTTCAACCATCCGGAATAAGGTACGAGGTTCGATCCTTTAGTGTTAGATGTTTTTATTTCTATTGCATATTGGGAAAGATTGATTTCTGGAGTCTAGCTGTCTGTTGTGGTACCCTAAGCCATAGGAATTTCTCTCTGTAACAGAATTGGCGGCTCCGTTGGGGAGTTCCTAGTAATTGTCCTTTGGGGGTTGATCTTTTGGCATTCAATGTATTTGAATTGCTCTCTCTCTCTTGTTTCTGTGTTGGGTATGGGGTCATGTATGCATGGTAGAGCCTGATTGGTGTGAATTTAGTCTCAGCCTGTCTGTTTGCCTGGAATTTTTGCATCTTTTTCTTCCTGTACGCGGGTTTGTTAATTACAGTCGCGTATGCACGCGGTTTCTCTTGGGATTTCCACGTATACACGCGGGTTCACTGCGCACAATCACGTATACCCTAGTTTTTTACCTTTTTGTGGAAGATAGTGGATTGCTGGGTGAATGCTGTTAGTTGCTGAGTCTCCTTTGGCACTTCCTGAGTCTGTTAATACCTCTATTTTTTATCAGAAACATTTTTTTACCCTAAATTTTTTCTTTTAGGAAAGTTCTTGTCATGGCATCTTTGATTTTTAGTTTGAGATTAGTGCATTAGAGTCCTTTTGCCTTAGTTCTTTGCTGGAATGCTGTTTATGTGTGCTTGCAGAGTCTGGGGTGGTTAGAATCATTCTTTTGCTTTTTGTATCTCTTTATTTTCAAAAAATCCAAAATATTTGCTTATCATCATGCATTTCATTATGCATTTTGCATTGTACTTGCATTAGATCTAGATTTGCTTTGGAGTAATAGTTAGGAATTCATATAGGGAAATTTGCATTCAGCATTTGAAGAAGAAATTGTGCATTCACGTAGTACGCATACCCTATTTTCATGGACACAATGCATTTGCATTGATTGTTAGGTGTGCATTTTACTTCTTGTTGCGTCATAACACCATTAGTTGCATGACCATATCCTATTTTTTGAGTAATAAAGCCAAACTAAAATCAACGCTAAATAAAATGAATTACACTCTTTTCTTTTCTAGGGTGCACCAACAAGCTTAGGTTTTAGGATTTTGGAATAGTTCATTGAAAGTTAATTCTCCAAGATCACTAAACAATAACAACTAGGTGTCTTTCCAGGGAGTGTGTGAAATCCTTGGTATAACCAGCATTCTCAAGAAGCTCCTCTCAAAAGGGAGTCAAGCACTAGGAAGTGTGAGCATTTGTTGATTGGGATAACCCCTGGTCGAGAACTGTGTAGCATCGGCGATATAGCCAGGACTGTATTCGTATCTGGGGGCTCTTTCGGGAGTTTCAGGATTTGCTACCCTGTCCATACTATCAATCCCACCTGCAACTGTCTGCCTAAGCATTGATTATATTGAGGTGACCTTAGTGACCTTACCTAGGATATCGAGGGGGTACGTGTAGAGGTTATTCTGCATGTGTCCTGGCCAGGTTGGGGTCGGACAGCACAGTCGCTTTACGCGTTCAAGCTGAGGGCCACAATAATTGGTTTCGAACCTCCACTTGTGGTGACAAGGGCCTCTCAAGCCTCTCCTAGGCGAGAAATACCAGCCACATTCGGGAGCTCACTTATCCATCCCTTGTTTGCTTTCTTTTGGCTTTAGATTTTATAGTGATTGCTCTGTGCACGCTAGTTGGCCTAGGCTTGACATAAATAGAGAGTCTTTGCTTTTTTGTTGAGTCACTGTGGATTCGGGTGCAGTTCCACGCTGTTCTCGTCGGTTAGCAGGACTTCCGCCTTCCACTTCTCCTCCTCCTTTGGGAGAAGGGCCTAGACGGTCCAGGCAAAATGTGTCACACATTGATTCACACACCATGGAGGATCATTTAGAGACTATTCTTGAGCCACCTCCTCCTATTCGTATTGACAATGGGGAATTTACTCCGACATATGATCCCTCACCTGACCTAGCTGAGATCAGTCTCGTTATTTCCGAGATAGGATATTTACATGATAGACCTACTCATACTAGGCCAGATTCCCCATTGACCTGTTACCGGTATGGAATGCCGGATGATGTTGAGACTCACTTTGACCCTCCTAGCACCATCTATGGTAGTTATGTTACGACTGGTTTTCCTATGCACGATTTGACATTTCATGATGAATCTGACTTTGACCCTAACACTATACCTGGGGGCATTCCCATGCCTTACCTTGCGTAGAAGTTTGGGAATACTAGTCACATTGCACCTTCCATCCCAGTGGTGGAAGCTACATCTTATATACCTACTAGGTCTAGAGTTAGTGATCCCATAGCGATACCAGGTTCTAGATGAGTGATGATAGGCACTAGCACATATCTTCTTACCGATATTCCTTCATCCTCGCTTCCAAGTTCTTCAAATGCAAATCCTCCACCTTACTCACGTGGTCCTTCGAGTCCGCATGTAGCTACGAGTCAGATCCGTACTGCGATTACTAGACTAGTTGTGTCTCAAGTATACATACCACCCGTAGTTTCGGGAGGTTATGCTCATGTTTCTAGAGGTCAGGTTGCTACTTCCTCGACATATATCCCTACTTCCGGCATGTATATACCAACTTCCAGAATGTATGTACCTACCTATGGAGTGTCTCATGGGGCATCGCAGCCGATGACCTATGGACCCTACTATGGGGCGCAGTATGGACAGGTCTCTCAACCTTATGGAGGCGGGTATTCACAACCTGCTTAATCTCCTAACTATGGCTTTCTAGCTCCTACTAGTCAAGGTCCACCTCATTGTGCGACTTCCACGCCACCCTATACGGGTCATACAGGAGGAGGTCACTATGGCCAAGGTCATGGTGGTAATCAATCCTATATGAGCTAGGGAGCGGTCCCTAGACCTCATCATACTAAGCTCCCTTTCCTCGCGACACTCAATTTACCTGACTTATCGAGACTTACGAAAGATCCTGTGGCTCATGACCTGGCTTGGCTGGCTGTCCCTACCAAGCTTCCTTCGGACATACCTAAGTTCGAAGGCAAACCAAGAGAGGATCCGAGTGAACACGTTACGACATTCCACCGATGGTGCTCTTCCAATTCATTGCATCAGGACTCAGTCCGTTTGAGACTATTTCAACGCACCCTTACAAGGCCTACAGTGAAATGGTATATAGAGTTACCTAGGGGTGCCTTTACTTTGTTCGACAACCTTGCGATGACTTTCCTTAATCACTTCCAGCTACCGGTACGATATGATGTTGGTACTAAACTCTTGTCGACATTTCGGCAAGATAAAGCCACCCATATTTCTGATCATATTCAGGAGTGGCGTAGACGGAGGAGATTAATCAAAGCCTTTATACTGCCGGAATTCCTCCTTGAGAGGTTCCTCAAATCTTTATTGCCATATATCGCGAAGGATGTTTCCACATCAGGAGTGCAGAATGAGGAACAAGCCATCTTTAGGGCGCAACAACTAGACTTGATCTATGCTCAGTCTGGTTTGTTATATGAGATTATACCTAATGCCCCTCGTTCTAGTTTCGATCCCAAGTTCAAACCTGGACCACATGCCAATGGCATTGTGGGTAGTGCAAGTAAGAAACCTGAAGGTTCAGTTGCGAAACAAGTTTCTTAGTTGTCAATCAACCAATCTGCCTCGGGACAAGCTACGGCTTCATCTCAGCCCGCCCAAACAGTGAATGTACTTGCTGTACAATCGTCCAACCAGAAGGGTAACCAGCAACCCGTACGGAATCGAGAAAAGGGTAAAAACAATAATAAGAAGGGTGGGAATAAAAATGAGAATGCCAACAATAATGACAAGAACAATAAAAATGTTGGGGGGGACAAGCAGAATAAACGTAAGGTTAAGTTTCCTTGCAAGCTTTGTAAGGACGATCACCTCACTTACTTGTGCCCTATGATGGATGAAGCTTCGAAGTTCATAGCACAGGGCCCAGCTATGTTAACGAACCCTTTACCGCATAACCAGAATATGAACTCGAAGTCCCATGATCAATCTAGTGATGAAGATCCACCTGAAAGTAGTGGTCGTTGGTGCATTAATATGGTCCGTGCCGCGAAATTTGTGATGCGTGCGAAAGATTATTCTTCGTCACAACCCAACCCAGGTAAATAACCTGATCCATTAGGAACCCCTTTGCGTATTGAGAAACCTGCGGATAAACCTGAGGCTACACCTCGCATTCCTAAGGGGGTACTTAAGCGTTCGGGGCATAATCCAAATGCCCGAGCCTCCCAGAACTATTCAGTTGTCAAGGACTTGGGTCATACTCCTTGTGCGATGTCTGCGTTGGAAGTGCTTCAGAGTTATCCGTCACAAAGGAAGGCTTTGATTTCCGCTCTTGGTGTGAATGGTGATGATTCTTCCTCAGTGATCAAGTTTGAAACCACATGACATCAGCCTCGCTTTCCCTACTATGTGTCCCTTTTTTGGCATGTAGAATGTCTTAATATAATCGTCAAGTGTACTGTGATTGATGAGGGCGCTGCTGCTTCTGTGATGTCTTTGTCTTGTTGGAAGGGTCTTGGTTCTCCTGAGTTGTCAAAGTCTACGACCATGTTAACTGCTTTTGATGGGAGATCGTTTAGGCCGCACGGTATCCTTCCTTCTCTTAAAGTCCGTTTGGGAGGGAAGACCGTTGCGATAGAGGTCGAGGTGGTTGATGCGCCCCTTGACTACAATCTCTTACTGGGAAGGAATTGGATGTATAGTATGCAAGCCGTTGCATCTTTCGTATTTCAGGTTGTATGCTTTCCTCATAATGGGAAGATTGTAACAATTGATCAGATGACATTCAAGAATCCACCTGTTAGTGCATCTTCGGAAGTTTCAGTTCTGAAAGTTGAACATTCCCAGCTGGCAACTGGGAGTGTGGGTGTAGGTATGTATCCATCCCTCATGGGAACCTTTAGTTGTCCTGCACCCGTCCTCTTGATAGGAGCTAGTTTCGATGGTGCTTCCATGTCTACGAGATTGGTGCCTTTTCGTACAAGTCATATGGGAGATCCTTGGGTTCTTCCTTCACCAAGTCCTTCGAGTGAGGCCATTGAGACGAGTGTGCCGTTGCCTACATCCATGATAGCTTACCAAGATAATCTTCAATCTGCTGCAAAGCCTTGTTCTTCTTCTTCACGGATGGAGGAAGAATACCCCTATGTGCTGCCGGCATGGGCAGTACAGTATTCTCATGCCCACGATTGCCTTGATACGGTTTTCCCTTCAGATGAAGCGATCATCAAGGCTATGTCGGGAGTTGAGCCACCATGGGAGGAACTTCATCATAGATCATATTTCCTTCCAGAGCTTGACCTTTTGGAGCATGAGGATTATAGGGAGATTCTTAGACAAAACGTTGGTAGACCCATGATTCCATTAAGATTTCCTGGTCAGATGGCTGATGGAAACATGGCAAACATATCATCAACTATGCCTATCAACATTTCTCGCAACCCTGGTACAATTGAGAATGTGTACATTGGGGAAGATTGTTCCCAAGATGAGATTTGTGAGTATACCGAGCTATTCAAGGAATTCTGCGATGTTTTTGCTTGGTCTTATGATGCGATGCCAGGGATTGACCCTCGGATTGTCGAACATGAAATTAAGACTTACCCCAATGCGAAGCCTGTTCGACAGTGTTTACGCGTGGTAAATCCTAGGAAAGCACCCGCCATAAAGAAAGAGATATAGAAGCTATTGAAAGCTGGTTTCATCTATCTCATTCCCTTGACGGAGTGCGTTTCAAACCCCGTTTCAGTGGATTAGAAGCAAGGAGCGATCCGTATATGCACTGATTTCCATGATTTAAATCATGCATGTCCTAAGGATAACTTCCCCACACCGTTTATAGATCATATTTTGGATGAGTGTGTGGGTAGCGAGGTGTTCTCCTTTATGGACGGTTTTTCCGGATATAATCATATTCAAATTAAACCTGAGGACCAACATAAGACCGCATTTATTTGTCCTTGGGGAACATTTGCATATCGAAAAATGCCTTTCGGCCTTAAAAATGCCGGAGCTACCTTTTAGCAGGCGATGACCTTGATTTTCCACAATCTCAAGTCCATTATTGAAGTATTTTTGGATGACCTCGCTGCTCATTCTCGCATGAGGATGCATCATTCTTATCACTTGAGATTGGTGTTCGAAAGGTTCCGGCACTATGCTGTTAGATTAAACCCTCATAAGTGCATAATTTGTGTGAAATCAGGTCGTCTGTTAGGATTTATCATTTCAAAAGAGGGTATAAGAGTCGACCCTTTGAAGGTTGAGGCAATACTTCAGTTGTCTCCCCCATGAAATATTTGTCATCTTCAGTGTTTGCAAGGCATGGCAAACTTCCTACGAAGATTTGTTGTCAATTTCACCAATTTGACTAGAGGTTTCATGTGTCTCTTGAAGAAGGATACTCCCTTTGAATGGGATGAGCAAGCCCAGGAGTCCTTCGATGCACTTAAGCGATCCCTAGCATTGGCCCCGGTGATTAGTCCTCCGGATTATAGCCGTGATTTCTTATTATATGTGGCCACGTCTTTATAGACGATTGGGATGGTTTTGGTTCAGGAGGATGAGGAGCTCCAGGAGCATGTCATATATTATCTGAGCCGAAACCTTATTGACGCAGAGATTCGGTATTCTCATGTCAAGAAGCTTTCCTTGGCTACCGTACATGCGGTGCAGCGTTTGAGACATTATATTCTCCTTCTCCAAACCTTGGTTGTTTCCCATGTCAATCCATTTCAGTTCGTCCTCACATGTAGGATGATTGGGGGAAAATATAATAAATGGATTGTCATCCTGCAAGAATTTGATCTCAAGTTTGTTTCGGCAAAATCGAAGAAATATTTAATCTTTGCAGAGCTGATATCGGATTTTTTGAGCGAGGCTGAGGAGTCGGTATGTGAAGATACGTTCATTGATGAACACATTTTCTTGATCTCAACGGCTGACCCATGGTATAGTGATATCATAGTATATTTGCAAACGCAGAAGACCCCTACTCACCTCTCACGAGATGAGCGACGTCGATTACATCACGTTTCCAAGAACTACTTCATAGTGGAAAATACTTTGTACCGTCGTGGAGTAGATTCCCTTTTACAACGTTGTTTAACTCATGATGAGGCTGAGGTAGTGCTTAATGATTGCCACAGAGGGGCATGTGGTGGTCATTTATCTGGGATTTCTACAGCTCAAAAGATTTTGAGAGGAGGATATTTCTAGCTGTCGATCTTCAAGGATTGTATTGAAGCGGTTAAGAGGTGCCACCCTTTCCAATTGTTTGTACGTAACATGCGCTCGAAGCCTACCCCGTTACACCCTATTATCACTGTCGGTCCCTTCACCAAGTGGGGGCTAGATTTTATGGATTGCAACCCAGCTTCGGCTGGGGGGCATGATCATATCATAGTGGCTGTTGATTACTTGACGAAATGGGCTGAGGCAATGCCTACAGTAAAATCCGACGGTGAGACAGCCGCTCACTTCGTATTCAACCAAATCATCTCTAGGTTCAGGATTACGAGAGAGCTTGTCACTGACCATGGCTCACACTTTCAGAATCGTATGATGGAAGAGTTGGAATCCAAGTTAGGATATAAGCAAGAACACTCCTCTTCTTACTATCCTCAAGCGAATGGAAAGGTTGAAGCTGTGAATAAATCACTTAAGTCCATTCTCCAACGAACCATCGCACAAAGCAAGACGAATTGGCATATTATGTTGTACCCTGCTTTGTGGGCATCCCGAACCGCAGTAAAGAATGCCACTGGTTTTTCTCCATATGAGCTTGTTCATGGAGTGGAGTCAATATTGCCGGTTGAATGCAAAATTCCTTCATTGAAGTTAGCCGTGGAACTCTTACCAGACACTTCACCTTTGGAGGAGCGTTTGGTTCACGTGTGAGATTGCTAGAATGGCAATTTGAGAACATAACATATATACACATTCCAAGAAATTTTAATCAAATTGCTGACTCATATGCTAACTCTGTGTTAGATTGGCATTTGTTTCATTCATTATAAATTAATCATAAACACAATTTTTACACATGTAAATAAATAAACCGATCACCATAAAACTTTTTATATACATAAAAAATGTGGTAATACATAGTGTCATAATACAAAATTGGGGCTTTGAAAGCCACCATCATATACACGGTAGTACAAAATAGATACACTCCCAGGTATCTAGTCCTGTGGAGGTGGATGAGGGTTGTGATCATGATATGTCACCACGGCTATAGCTAGCCGCTTGAATAAACGCACCCATGCGCATGGTACACCAACCACCTATCTCTGCATAGCCTCAGGCAAGTCCTCAACTTGTGCCATGGGAATCCTGTGAGTCAGTCACATGAAGTTTGTATGGATGCTTTGGAGCATTTGCTCCGCATCCACACCAGTGATATCGTCTCCTCTTCCCCTCCATCTATGACGTGGGAAGCCCTTTGGTCGTCGTGGTCCCACATCTGCACATGAATGGTAGATGTCACTATGTATTGTCACCCAAAAACATGTCTTTTTGATTCCATTGGTCAAGAAAACACAAAAAAAATTAAATACTTCAAAAATTTTAAAAAGAGTAAGGGTCGAGATTTGTTACCTATGTCTCCATATGCTGATCTTGGTGGTAATGGCATGTTCGGGTCTCCCCGGAAGTCTATCCTTGCATAAGGGTAGTCCTCTATGGCAACAATCTGTCGTCGCCACCATGGAAAAAAGTCTGCTGGATAAGGGTTGGCCACCCTACCACCCCCCAGTCTGTGCATCGCATCTGCCCAATGTCATTGGGCCAGATATCGAACCCCGTGGAGAGGAACATCCACTCTAGGGCTCAATCCTAGAACACGCTCGAAGAAAAACGTGCTCAAGATACTGCTGAGCCCGAAGTTCCGTATCCTACCTTCCTTGCAGTCACTGAGCTGATGTTTCATGTTGCTCAATAGGGAAGTGCTCCAGTCATATATGGTCGATGACATGCACTCCACCGCATAGAGCATCAGTGGCCGAGAGGCCTGATGGAGTGATGCTAAGCCTGCTATCTTTCCCAGCGTCAGTAGTATGGCCTTTAGGACCAGCACCTGTATAGCGTTGGTGGGAACTTGGCTCCCCACCTTCTCCGTCTCTGGGTAGCAGTACACAGCTATGTACTCATCGATAGTCAGCCCATGACCTGGCCCTCCACGGGCACGAAGGTTCACCATCTCACCTCACCGTGATAGACCTGTGATAAAGTAGATATCCTCCACCTCAATTGTGAGGGACATACCATCTAACCGGAACGACTCTGAGTCCGGATCCCAATAGTCTACAAGCATCTGTAGTAGTCCTGGTTTGGCCCTCAAGCCTCCTAGGCAACAAAACTTGTAGAGTCCGCATCTTCTTAGAGCTTCTTGAGCCATTATGTCAGCCCTTACTGCTTCCTCTACATCACCGTGCTCGCGTTCTCGCCACTCTAGTACCATCCTGGATGAGAAGTTGACCAAAAATTCCATTAGATTCTTGTAAATCTTAGTACGTGGCGTCATACGTGGCTCTTTTCAAAACATCCGCGTATGTACACGGTTTTTGGTCCCTTTTCCGCGTATAGCCAGCCCTATAAGCGAAAAAAACCTCGATACCCACGTGGGCCGTAGCGTTCATGTATGTTTGGCCTTTAAAAATTCATTTGACCATGAAAAATTATAAAATTTGTATTGAAATGCGAGCAGAGAACATGAGTAAATACCTGGAAGAATCGGTTGTGAATTCCGCCGGCTGGATTTCCTGGAATTCGCAGTTGAATATCAGAGCTCAAATGGGTAAAAGTTTCAAATGATTTATATTTTTTACTATTTATAGAAAAAATTTCAAATATTTGAAAATTTTTACCCCCTTTTCTATAGTTTTGACTGTTTCTAACCTTTTTGGACATTTTCTGACCTAATCTGTGATGTAGAAGACCGTTTTCAGCGTTGTTTTAGCCTTTGGATTGACCTGTTTGTACTGATGTCAGGTATAATGTCTATATTGGCATATAAGTTAGGCTCACCACCATTTGCATTTTGCATGACCTTATGACCATGTCACTATATCCTTAGGTACGAACCCACTCTATTATGTCACGGAACCTTCTTGCTGCTATAGAAGTGGCATGATATGAGTGGTAGAGACTCACTTTACATGGGTACCCTAGTTAGTGCCTTATTTTCATTTGGTGCCCATGTTGATGTTTCCCCCTTTAGGGTGTGGGAGTCTATTGTATAGTATTGCCATGACATTTAGCAAGAGCATCACACTCCTCTTGATCTTATGCTGGCCTGTTTCCCCCCCGACTCCCCTTATATCAAGTTGTGGATGCATTATCATGAGCTTTGACTTTCTTATTGAACTTTATGCCGGCTCCCCTAACATTGCGTTTCAGCCATATAGCCTGAGCTTGTCTCATGTCTAGCCATGCAGAGCCTTTATTTATATCTTTCGCAGCTTGATTCCCTGTTTACCAGGAGGGGATTTTCCCCCGAGTGTCGATATCCTACACATGTATCCTTGCATTGAGCATAGGTATGTTCCACTGCTTGGAACTAGTTTGTTTGCCCTAAATGACACTCGTCTCCTCCTAGTTTGTAACTATAAAGCTATTTTATTCTTTTTTCAAGCTTTTCAAATAACTGAAAAAGACCAAAAAAATAAAAAAACCAAAAAGCCGGACAAGAAAAGATATTATCTTTGGCAGCTATCGAGTCGTGTTGCCTTCGAACAGAGCATTGTATATCACATCCATTGGTTGGGTTATAGTTTGACTTTAGGAGCTATACTCGTTATCTGAGTTTTATCTCCACCGACCGGTTAAGCTTCCAGTCCCTATGGAGCCTCTATTGATGCCTCCTATGTCATAGAGATGTCCCAGTGTGTATATCGAGTCTATGCTACCTTCATTCAGTCACCATACGCCTTTATGCTCTTATTCGAAGGAAGTTGAAACATGAGTCAGCCATTCCTCAGTTATCTTGACTTTGCATGTCGGCCATTCCCAGTACAATTATTGGTTCGTGCAACTTATGATCGAGTTCTTCCATATTATACAGCCTTGTTGAGTACCTCATGTTGGATGATGGGGGATTCCCTAATTCTCTCCTTCTAGAGGATTTCATCCCATCAACTTTAGATCATTTATTCTGGGATTGGAGTCTAGAGTCATTTTGAGTGCCTTGAGACTTGCAGTCATCAGTAGTAGGTTCTCTCGCCATCGACAGTTTTGGGAATACATCAATGTCCCCTGATCGATGGATTCTCTCAAGTGTTCGACCTCAACACATTTATTCACACTTGTTAGTTTGCACTCTAGTACCTTGATTCCCATTTTCATTATTGGTGGGTGATCTCGCGTCTATTAACGGTATACATCAATGACCGGTAATCAGACGATGGACTACTATGTTCGACCTCGACACCTCTATTCACATAGTAGTACATGTAATCATAGCGGTTTGTGTAGAAGACCTTCCAGATTGGTGGCATCCACTATATGCTACCTCCTTGATTGTGCCAGTGTTCATGAGATTTCAGCTCTCGTGACTTGTTCCAGTATATGTCAGACATTTCTAGCCACTATGGAGATCTTGATCTATTATATATCTTCATCCTTTGCAGAGATCATCATACTTTGTATATCTTCATCATGGAGATTTTGATCTATGTATATTGTACATGGCGATAACCACATATGTGTTATCATGTTTCATGCCTATTCATGGCCATTGTACTCTTATGTATCCGGGACTGCTATATGTATTTCCAGTTATATGCAGAATTGTATTATGGTATTATGCCGATTGGGTGGCTGGTCTTCCATTTGGGTACCTTCATCACTTCACTTCTGGGATGGACTTATAATGTATTTCGGCCATCGTATAACCCCTCTGATCTCATACATTAGGGGGCATCTGTTATAGCGGATTTCACCACACTAGGTGAATCACACATTGTATGGCCTTCCCCTGTCCTGCTGCAGACTCATTAACCCCTATGGACCAATTGTTTTTTTTTGATGTATCATTGACCATCCTTAAAAACATTATAAAAATGATATACGCGGCCTTTTCCCCAATAACCGTGTACCTACGTGGATATTCCCTCTATAGTCGTGTACATCGGGATGTGTGCATAATCCAAAATCGTTTGGAGCATTCCTTGACTTGGATCCGACTCATATGACTCCTGGCCTTCCATATGCCTTGAGATCGCACGGATTCAACCTTTCAGTATCCATTTGAAAAGCTATATAAGGAACCCATTGAGACATTGAAGGCATAAGAGAGAATTGAGAGTATCGAAACTATAGTCCATTGTTGCCAGAACTCATGCTTGAGTCTACATCCCTTTGTCCCTTGGAGCACTGTTGTTTTCTTCCCAAGCTTGCCTTTTGCTAGTAAGCTTGCTATCGAAGTGATGGAGGATTGAGGTGGTGGAGGCCCAAGTGGGGGATTCCGTTTCTCCGGTTCGCAGACGTGCCGTCAGAGGTTGTCACTTGTAATCTCTGATTCATATTAAGAGAAATATCTTTTCATGTCCAGTAATGTGTATTTGAATGAATATTGTATCCATTGGAATATGTCAAATGCTTATACATTATTGATTATATATGCTAGAATAGATCTAACACCATGAAATATAGTATGCTTGTATTGTTTACTTGTTGTTGAGGATGTGCTATAATAATTCAAGCTGAAGATTGGAAATCTCAACGGGGATCTACTTCAACCATCCGGAATAAGGTACGAGGTTCGATCCTTTATTGTTAGATGTTTTTATTTCTATTTCATATTGGGAAAGATTGATTTCTAGAGTCTAGATGTCTGTTGTGGTACCCCAAGCCATAGGAATTTCTCTCCGTAACAGCTTTCCTAAGTGGTTCTGTTTTAAGGTTATCAATCTCCTAAGGTTGTATATGCAATTTACAAATCATAGTCTACAGAATATTTACTATATGCTGGACATTACTAGGGTTTGTACTTTGAGTGAAATTTTTTAATTATCTCGATGATTAGCTTATGTGCACTATACCTAGTTTTGTTACCAGTTAGCCTATTCTATGGGTGGCATTACTCTGCTGGGTATTTCATTTGTCAGTAGAGGGTTGTTTTTAATTCAAAGTTTAGTTTAGAGGTATAGGTTAAATATATATACATATAGAATTACATATATATATTACTCTTCAAATAGTTTTATAATTTATGTACTATTTGATTTATTTTAAACTACATCTACTAGGAACATAATTCTTACAATAAACAAGCTAACAAATTATTGAAGACCTTCGAAGGTCTGCTCTACATAATCATGTAAAAAAAAATTAAATATCATCACATTTCATTTTAATAAACATAATCAAAACTAACCAAACAAAGGAGGCATCGTGACCATCCATGGGGTCCATTATCAAACTCTGTATTACAATATAAAATCCACAATTCAAATCATATCCATTAAAATAGCTTGAATGTTTAAATTTACAGTCTGTGCTATATATCTAGTATGTACATGATACACTTTAAAGCTATGCCACAAACCTTTAAATCCAAAAAACACTTACATTAGTAGTGAGGTCGTAAACACCCTAGATATGGCCTTGGCCAAGTCCAATCTAAAAACACAGTCACACTTTCAAAACCAGATCAATATCATGGCTTGTTATAACCCTAGATGTTACAGCCCAATTCTTTCCAAGTAAACAATTTACATTTAAAATGTCAACTAAAATCTAGCACATTCGTTTGGAGAGGCACATGCCATTCGCGGCATGGCTTGCACCCACACTAAGCCAATGCAAACTAAGAACAAAATACTTTGTTTAAAAAGACGGACTCTATGTATAAGCTAACGTAGAGTGTTGTGGCAAGCCAATGGGATATGGCACCATTGTTACTATGGTGCAGCCCTAGAAGATCCCTACTCAGAGTACAATCCCAAAAAATAGAGTGTTGTGCACACGGCCATAACCCAAAACACTAACTACACAAACACAGTGTTGTGCATACAACCGTAACCCAAAACACTAACTACGCAAACAGAGTGCTGTGCATATAGATGTAACCCAAAACAATAATAATTATATGCATAGAATTATTTATACAGGTTGTAAGGCCATAATCGATTCCATTAAAAACCACATAAAACACAGCAAGTAAATAACCATACAAAACTCAAGTTTACACAGTATTTAAACACTGGAGGAAATCATATTCATTTCATATCAAATAAATTACCATATTCGTATTAAAACTAATGTGCAGTGAAGTTACACAGTGAGGCACAAACCCTCTCTACAATCGGTCAAAGTATCAAAACGATTATGGCAAGCTATGAGCTATGGCAGCATTACAAGTAATGGTGCAGCCATGGCCCAAACAAATGCCAAATCTCTCAATGAGAGTCCACTTAAAACCAAAGCAAGCTGCATCTTAAACTCGAAAGGAAGAGTAACCAAGTGCCACATGAAAACCCAACCCATTAACAATTTTCCAGCTAAGGAATACTAGAACAATAGGAGGCAAGGAAACTTGCTAATAGGCTCACCCCAGGCCGTGAGGAAGAAATCCCAAATCGACAAGTGCAGCATTTGCAAACCTTGGAGCTCCTTCGCATTCACCTACAGACAGAACACAAGGGCATGAGGAGCATGATCGTGCCATAAATAAAACCAAACAAAGCATTCCATTTTACACAAATCTTGGTTAAGCTCACCTGCGAGTCGATGGGGTCATCTCCATCCTCCAAACGTGTAGAGAATTCACTACACCACAATTCCAATACCATAATGCACATACAATGAATTCCAAGTCCTTTGAGAAGGTTTTTCACCAACCCTGATGGCATTAATGGCACCAGCCATTAACGCTACAATAAACCCCAACCATAAAATCGTGGACCAACGTTAAAAAAACCATGTCATATGATAAAAACTCTATACTATGCTTTCTCCACCCTTTTAAAGCTAGTGCAGGCTCAATACTATGACATGGTTTGTAGGCCATAGTCCCAATCCTTATGGTATGTGCAACTTTAACACTATCATATAGTGTTACAGTGGTTACCCTTAACATCAAGCTTTTAGTGTTATCAGTTGCCTTTTTGCTAGCTCATATAGGTAGTGTATGCACTTAATTCATAGGTCTAGGTTGTAGCATTTAGGAATAATGGAAAATGTAGTATGGCATGATGCCCTCTCTATGAAGAACAAGCATAAGTATACAAGCTTGTCACCAAGGTAAAACCTACAAAATAGCAATAAAAGACAAGTAAGTAACTAAACAAGAGATAGACAATAACAATGAAAGGATAGTAATATAAATTCATAAGCATTTAGTAAATTAACAAATAAAGATAGATAACCAAAATAGGGCATACCTGAGTCATAAAACAGATCCGTAACAAAAGTGTAAGACAGAACAAGAAGTACAACTAAGAACTGAGTTGTGTCAAGTAACCAATAATCCTGATGTTGCAAGAGTAACTTGTGAATCAATGAACAATGTGCCTTAGTTAAAATGAACTAAGTAAGCCTGCATAGCGAAGAAGAATATTACCTCTCAGGTTGTCATGGGAAAACGAGTCCCGCCACTCCATCACTTTGTTCCCATCAATAAAGTTAAGTTAGTTTTCATTTAATATACAAAGTATACATGTGCAGTAGTAAAAAAATGATCTAAATAACTCTTTAATTCACCAACAATAGTACCTATGATAGATCAACAGTATAAATAACATAATTAAGACATAACAAGTGAACGAACTAATAGTCACGAAATGGATAAGAGATTTACAAGACAATGGGTAGAATTCGAAGATGTTTAAAGTTTAAGGAGCATCTATGTTTCTGCATGAGTACTAATGATTCTTTTTGGGTGGTTTTCACTAGCCTATAATTTTTTTTTTCAAATTTTGGGGACATTACACTATTTATAGCTATAAATTCACCTATAAGAACCTTTTTCTCTATGTTTTAACACATTCTGTAGTATATCAACAATAAAGCATTTAGGATGCGCTAAAATGGTAGAATAGTTTAAAAATATACTTACCCTATCGTAAATAATCTTATGGTACACTCAACTATTATACAAGTAGGGTATTGTTTCTGTAACAATAGGAGGTAACTTATTTTATAAGCGTAAAAGAATGTAAGGAGTTGTCTCGAAATTACCTATGGGAAACTAATGAGCCTGTAAAAATACTATTATTGAATTTAAGTAAAAAGATAAGGATTTGTCACTAGATTTCTTTCGGCATGTCATCAAAACCATGATGACACCATATTATCTTCACTAGATCTCCAAGGATTCACTCATCTTTTACCTTCCCTCCCTAGAGGATTCGTCCCCAATCGTTCTTTCTTCATGCAAATATTTTAGTCTCTAAACCTTATAAATTGTATCCACAACTTTAGGAAGTTAGAATTAGTACTTACAATGCCATTTTTAATTACACTTTGTGTTTCAAGTTGAGGTAGTAAGGGGATGTTACATCATTTCCCCCTTAGAATTAACACCATCCTCTTTGAAAAATTTGTCTTCATTCCTTCTTGAGGTCCTCATTGCTTGCTTTTGCATCTTTGTGATATCCTCCAACTTTGTTGTCCTTTAATTTGTTCTCTCCAAAACATCATGAGGCCTACCTAGAATATCAGCATAGCCATACATACCTCTAATGTTAACAGAAGAATGCATAAGTACAAATTGTTTCACTTGACATTTTCGGAGTGTCATTCTTCATTGTAAAACTTCAAGCGACAATCCTCTTAGCTCGACTTTCCATACATACCTTAATCCTTTAGATTAATAGTATTACATTAAGTGTTTCGGGTCACCAACCTGAAATATATATTGTACATGTGCATGTCTACTAAAATCAACAAAATATGCATACATCAAAATCCAACACTATTTTATTTCATGATTTACAATAGTTCCAGTATTCCTATATATTTTGTTCACTGATAGGTAGGAATATTACCACATAAAAACAAAATTACTTACATCGTATATAAATTTTACAAGTATTATTCTTTGTAAGATCATTTCTGGTTTCTATTGGATATCATCCATCCAAGAAAACACTCCAAGTGCAAACAATACTCCAAGTACTAATCCAAGCTACCCAACATGAGGACAATAACCTTTTTTAAGTGTACCTACTACCTGTGCTATTCAGGGTGCTTAACCAAGCTCAAGCACTTCCTTTCCCATACACCATAATACCTATAGGTTATTCTCTTCACATATCCACCACTCTTGTGGAAGTCCTCTTATGACGTGAATGTGTGCATGAAGAAGTATAACTAGACATATTACACTTGGGAGTCCCCATAGGATGCATAATGGTTCCTAGATGGATGAGGCGAAACATGTACCTCCTGTACATTCTTCATTTTACCGTCCGTTGATGTATTTGTAACTTGAGAATGTATTTACTTATATATCTTATATTGTACCCCGATGTTCCTATTGGGATAATCTTTTGTATTTCATTGTACCGAGATGTTCGTATTGGGAGAGTCATTAATATAATAAAGTCACGTAGAGTCATTGAGGTTAACCTTCCATTGTAAGTGGAGGAAATAGTCCCCATAATTGATTTGAGGTTAACACTCCTTGTTGATTGGGGGGAAAAGTCCCCAAAGTTGAGGGGCACTAGGGTTATTAGACTCTCCTAGTGAAGTTGACTTTGGTAAGTAATTGTCAAGTCAGAAACTAGTATAAATAGAAAGTGAGTCTCTCTATTTGTCACACATACTCACCCACCTGTAGCGCGTAGGTGAGAGAGGATAAGCTCTCTCAAGTGAGAGAGAGAACAACTGTTGGAGATCATATTTATGTGTTTTGGGTTTTACTGCACCATTGGTGCTCTTCTATCGCTGAGAAAGTTGTGTGGTATTCTCCTTTAGGGTTTCCCTAAGGAGAATATTTGTTTCTATTGTTTCTTGTGATTGATTATTGTGCATGTTATTGTCTTAGATAAGATCCTAAGATAATATTGTCTAATTGATAAAAATCTAACATGGTATCAGAGCTAACCTAAGAAGAAGACACTCTGTAGCTGCAGAATCTATGAATTCTTACATTTTCAGTCTCTCCATAGATCATCAGCAAGAGGAGGCTAGGATGACTCTCCATTGAAGGGTGCATCTTTCTGTTGAAGCGGAATTTGTTTCTGGGAATTTTATGTTTTTGACCTACCACTGCAGCGACAATTAGAGGTTTTCATAGAAGTGGAATTTTTGCTTGAGCCCAGCATAGCATTTCTCTCCTCCTAAAAATCAAAATTTATAGATCAAGGTTGAAATTTTTGGTTGGGTAAAACTCTGGTAGAGTCAAATTCTAGTTTGACCCCGGGCTTGAAAAACCCTAAAATACTAAAACTAATAGTTTTGGTACATTCTCTATATCTCGATAGTGAAGCACGATCGGGAGCTTTTATTTTTCTATGCCGAAGATAAATTTTTGATCTACCCTGTGTAAAACTTTCAACCTCAGATTCCCTATATTCTGAAAGATATGATTCCTCCAAATCAGGGTTCCACCCTCCTCTAGGATTCATCCCTAAACAAGACACCTAGGGAGAATTGCTATATATCGAGATAAAAAGGTCCAAATAACATTTTGCAAGATGTTCTATATAGCAAATAAATTTTAATTTTGGTGGTAAACGTTTCATACCCCAAAGGTGAAACAGTGACCCCAGGTAGTCTATACAATTTCGCTATGCAAAATAGTCCTGAAAGAAGGAACTTTGGGGAAAATATCATAAGTACCAATTTGTGAAACCGATTCTACTCAAACCCATGGTGTTGAAAAGAGGACAAAATAGGCTACCTGGGTACGAAATTTTAGGCACATAGGAGCTATAATCTCGGAGATAATGCAGAAACAATATAAGGAATTTATGGAGAATAAATTAGAAAACTGGGGCTTCCTGTTCTGGGAGATTCCCTCCACTAATTTTAGAAAAGGAGTACATTGGACATATCACCTTAAGGAGGTCCATACTTCTATCCAATCAGATCTAAAATATTCCAAGTATTTAAAACTATGGTTTCTCTGACAAACCCTAGATTAGCCAACTCGGGAACCAGGATGGACACCTCAAGTTGGTAAGATCTAATATTTTTCTATTTACATTTGAGTTTCTCATTTTAAAATGACTAATCACACCAGCTGGATGACAAGCTTGTTGAAACTTACAACTTCCAATCATGGAAGCATAGTATCTCACTAGTTCTTGAAGAAAATGAATTGGACACCTACATAAGTGGAGAGGTTTTAGTTCTAGAGGGAGATGAGGCTAAAGCCTTACACAAGATGAACTTGGTGAAGGACAAGAAGATCATTGCTGATTCAATCAAGGATCACCTTACACCACAAGTGTCTTCCCTAAATAAAACTAAAGAGATGTTTGATTCCTTGACCAAGCTATTTGAAGGGACGAACATAAATATAGAATATGAATTTGAGAAATCAGTTGAAGAATGTAAAGATCCAAAATGCAGAGACAATACAGTAATAGTTTACAAGGGTCTCTCAAATCAAAGAACAACTTGAAGCAGTGGATGAAGAAGTAGAGAATACAAAAAGTTGTGATAACCACCTTGAATGGCCACACATGATCATGGGATTCATTCATTCAAGGAATGTGTGCCAGAAGGAAGTGATTTATTTAAGCAAACTCTGGGAAGTGTGCAAACAAGAATAAGCTTGCCTCATAATAGGAGAAAGAGAAGATGAGAGCAACTAAAGATCAAGCTCTCATGATCCAAAGAAGATATCTCAAGTGACAAGGAATATGAAGGAATTAACTCTTGAATAATATCTTATCCATCTTAGAATTTGGATAATAAATAATGAATGGAGAAGATGATGAAGCTAAAGGCTCGAGAAGGAGTCTACCCATGAAACGAATAAAGATAAGTATTCAATTGTCATTTCATGATATTATTTGGTTATGCATTTGTTTATATTTAGTTGATGTGTTATCCATGCTTGCATTAATGACAATATACTTCTAATATGCATGTGATGGGTAAGTATCCCATGGTGCTATACTGCTCTCAATGATGTCATGGTAGAGATGGAAGGCATCTAGAAAGTTCCCGTGAGATATGGATGAATGTTGTATCGGCTAAAATAGTTGCATGATCATATTTTTATGCCTAATAGTTTTCCATAATGAATATAAATTATGAAATGTTTCTAGCCATACAACTAATGCATTTGGCTTGTAGGTAAGATCGCGTACAATCGCTTACAAGAAAATATGGATGAGACTTGTTCCGAAGAACAAGTCGCAACAGTTCAAGAAATAATTCAAAATGAAGAATGATGTCTAGTATGCAGCATTGATACCTGAAGAGAAGTCCTTGGGATACAAGGCAATATTCATAGCATGAGACTTCTCACAGAAAGAGCTTGCATAGATTATGGAGAGACATTTGCAGACAATGGAAGTTAAGACACATGACAGGCATAATCATGTGTGCAAATTAAAGAAGGCCTTGTATGAGCTCAGAAGGCACCCATGGGATAACACATACATGAGGAGCTTGAATATCACCTAGAGTGATGAATATTTTAACCTTTGTTTAAGGTTTAGGATGAAAGCCTATAGAGGATGACAAGATCATAGATGATTGCGAGAAGAATGCTTTCAAGATAGAGGATCTTGGTATCCAGTGCCCCAAGATGGATACATAGAATATTAGTAGCAGAGGAAGCTACTTATCACTCTGGTACATAATTTTTCAATGCATAGAGTACAGAAGGGAGAGGGAGAATGATTCTCCACTTTAGAGGGAGTGATTGCAGAATATTCTGAGGTTTGACATGGTACGACAGGATGGATAGATCACTGATGAATCTAGGCTTTACTGAGAGTAAAGAAGATTCCAACCTTTACTTCAAGGTTGAAGGTGGAATACGAGTGATGCTCCTATTATATGTTGATGAATTGTTCCTAATAGAAAAGAGGAACTCATTAAAGTTGGAAGAAGGAGACTTGCTACTGAGTTCGAGATGAAGGACTTTGATATGATGCACTACTTTCTCGGCATGGAGGTGTGGCAAAATGTAGATGGAATCTACCTGAGATAAGGGAAGTATGTAGTGGATATGCTGAATAGGTTCGGGATGATGGAATGTAAGGCCATGGACACACCTATGGCATTGAAACTAAAGCTATTGAGTGATGCCTCATCAGAGATGGTTGATTCCATGATGTATCATTAGATGATTTGTTCCTTGATTTGCCTGACGAATACGAGACAAAATATTTTATTTTATGTGAACATATCAAAACATGTTCACCGGATTGCTACAAGGCATGTTATGCGGTAGCTAAAGGGTACAGTGGACTATGAGCTCAAGTATGAAGCGAATCAGAAAATTAACCTGGAAGGTTATGTAGATTCAGATTGGGAAGACAGTTCCATTGATAGGAAGTGAAGTTTGAGGTGCTGCTTCAATATGAGATTAGGTGTGATCTCTTGGTTTATGAGGAAGGAGTCCTGCATGGCATTGAGAATAGCCAAGAGAGAAGTAGTGAAGCTCCAGTATGTGATCCAGATCGAGATCTCTCAAAAGAGGGAGTTCTAGCATAGACGGTGAGACAGGTTGTCTGAACATAAAATCCTGAAGAATCTCGTAGGTTGCTCAAACATAAACAGTCTTGTAGGTTGTCCTAAAATGTAATTAGTCCTAGAAAATCTTGGAGGTTATCCTTGTATGTAATTATCCTTGATGTAATTCTATGCTAGAAATGGCCTGAGTGAAGTTCAAGTACTTTAGGGAGAAGATTGGTGATCTCCATATCGAGGTTACTTTGAAGGGGAAGTGATGAGTGTGAGAACCTTTCTGACATGGTGGTAGGATTGGTTCCTCCCATGGTCAGATATAAGGGCGGAGCCCTTCTGACATGGTGGTAGGATTATTTCCTCCCATGGTCACATGTAAGAGTAGAGCCTTTTCCTGGATGATAGATGGTGTTTCCTATCATGTCGGTGGATGTAAGTGTAGAGCCTTTCCCTGGACGATAGAGGGTGTGTCCTATCATGTCGGTGCATGTAAGTGCAGAGCCTTTCCTTGGATGGTATATGGTGTGTCTTACCATGCCAGTGGATCTAAGTGATAGGCCTTTCTCTAGATGATAGATGGTGTGTCCTATAATGGCAGTAGATGTAAGTGCTGGTCCTTTCTCTAGTTGATAGATGGTGTGTCCTATCATGCCAGTATATGTAAGTGTTGGGAATTTCTTTGGCTGATAAATTGTATGTTTTATCATGCCAGTGTATGTAAGTGCTAGGAATTTCCTCGGATGGTATATGGTGTGTCCTACCATGCCAATGGATGTGAGTTTTGGGCATGCCATTCTGACATGGATGTTGGATGTGTTCCTTCAATGGCCAAATATAAGTGATGGGCATGCCATTTCGACATGGTGGAAGGCTGGGAATCCCATGGTTGGATATAAGCACTGAACAAGCTGAATACCTACATGGAGGCTAGGCCTACAACCATCATGAAAAAGGGATGGATCTGTAGGACTTCCTATGATGAAGAGAATTGAGAGATAGCACCATTTGATCGAGACATCTAGAGCAGTGATGATGATGATGATCCAGTGATGATCCAGATTTGATGAAGATCTAGTGATGATCCATATTTGATGATGATCTAGTGATGATACAAATTTGATGGTTATCTAGATTTGATGGATGATCCAGTCACAAAGACTTGTGCTGATGAATTGTACCAAGAGAATACCTTCCTAGTTAAGAGGGAGTGTTGATGTATTTGTAACTTCATAATGTATTCACTTGTATATCTTATATTGTACCCCGATGTTCCTATCGGGAGAATAATTTATATTTCATTGTACCCCGATGTTCCTATTAGGAGATTCATTAATATAATAAAGTCATGTAGAGTCATTGAGGTTAACTCTCTGTTGTAATTCTGGGAAATAGTTCCCACAATTGAGTTGGGGTTAGCCCTCCTTGTTGATCAGGGGGTAAAGTCCCCACAGTTGAGGGGAACTAGGGTTATTGGACTCTCCTAGTGAATTCGTCCCTAAAAAGTAATTGTCAAGTTGGAAACTAGTATAAATAGAGAGTGAGCCTCTCTATTTGTCCCACACACTCACCCATCTATAAATCATAGGTGAGAGAGGAGACGCTCTCTCAAGTGAGAGAGAGAACAATTGTTGGAGATCATCTTTCTGTCTTTGGGTTTTACTTCTATCATTGGTGCTCATTCTATCTCTGAGGAAGTTGTGGGGTTTTCTCCTTTATGGTTTCCCCGAGGAAAATATTTGTGTCTATTGTCTCTTGTGATTTATTGTTGTGCATGTTATTCTATCAGATAATATCCTAAGATAATACTGTCTAATTGATAAAAATATGAAACCATCTAGTTTCTCATAGAAACCAACTTTATGTGTACCAAATATCTCTCATATAATTTGATTGCCTCAAGTCCTGGTACACTGGCTCTTATCATGGCTCTCTATCGTTTTTCCATTACCATGTCTTGGTACCTGCAACTATCCCATAAGAAATATGTCATAATTTCATATCATTATATAGCATCAATATTTTAGAGAAATGATTTTTCCATTTATTGAAGAATTCAATATAAATGATCCTAGGATGACTCATCTGTAATCATTCTCTAGCCTTATTATAATTCATAACTTGCAAACAAAATCATACTAATTAACATAATATTAAACCTTAGACATGTTCATACTTGCTACAATAATAAAATGTATGTGTCTTCCATAGTAACCCTTTGGCATCATCCATCTTGATGTATAAGGATATTCATTATGCATACCAACTTGGTAAATCATTAAGAGAGGTTTAAGAGAAATTTGGTTACCTCATTCCAATTTGATCATCCCATCCTACCATTTTGTAGATGATCGGTATTCTGGTACCTGTTTGCAAACAAGCCTCTTTGGTTAAATCAAAAAAATATGTCGATGTCTTTGTTTCCCAAAAGTCACTGCGGTCTACATAATCGAGTTGTTATCATAATTCTTCATAACTTAATAATCAAATAAGAAATTCATTCCTAACAAGATGCAGTTATAGTAAAAACATTTTTAGCCTTGATAAAATAATTTAGACCATGTCAATAAGACTAAATTTACTGCTCATCGATAAGTGATTCAATTTCTAGTTGTTCATCACAGGGTTTCATAAGTACCAAACTCCAACTATATTCCATCATGCAACTTACATTTCCAAGACCATTCTTTTATTACCAATAGCATACACTATAGAGGTTTTATAAAACATATAGTGATTATTTAATTCATACTGATATAGGCATACATTTTAATGATCAAATATTTCAATGCATACATTTCATTATTCTATTAACAAAATCATTTATGATGTTTTTCCAATGTAACCCTAACACTAGCAAGGCACTCATCAATCAGGACTTACAATAACATGTGAAAGTAGAAGTGATGTTACTTAGTGTTTAAGAAGACATTATTTTCATAGTAAACATTAACGATACTTAAAATTGTATCACATTTTCTATTAATCAATGTGCGATGTATGTTCATATATTGTTACATTTACACATTTCCTCCCTACTAAAACATGCAATATGACAGGCTGTATTTCTTTACCTAGACCCAATATCCAATAGCAGGACACTTCGAATTTTTTCAAGGACTATCATTAACAATTACTTTGGAACATCAAAGGTAGGGCATAAGATTAATAAAAAATCCTCATCTTTTCCACTAATCATACACTTTTTTCATAATTTTAAGTGTGGTTATAACATCTACATCCTTCTTCTATGGGTTTTGGTTGTATTAGTTTACTTTGTATCTAACTATCCCCTCCTAGGAAGATATGCACACCATAGTAGTCCGTAACAATTTATTGTAAGGAGTCTATGCATTATGCATCTATCATTTTTATAAGGCCCTCTTTCCTTAATGTTATCAATAATTTTTTTGACAAAATTGAGCTCTACTCAAAATCATTAAAGGGTACTTGTCACTTTTAAATGACTAAATTGTTAATCTAGCTTGAGCATGTTCGCCATCCATCCATAGATTTCTCGAAAGAACTTTGGACCCATCAATTAATTTCTCTAAAAAGAATTTCATCGTTAGTTCATTTTCATCATTGTAACATTAAGGACACGGAAACTTGCTTTAATCCACATTGGCATATGCATCCCCATAATAGTGGAAAACACGGCTGACATATTTCCTTTAAATATAAATAAATCAAAGTGACTCACATGATATTTATCTTTTTACCTTTTTGTTATCTCCACCAATTCAATCCTTAATTTACATAACTTATACATTTTTATTTATTTTCATCCCATGTAGGTCCAAGTGTTGCAACTTGAGCTTTGATACCATATATAACAAACCCATAAACTTGAACAAATACTTGGGGTGCGTAGTATAAAAATTCTTCTATTAAATAATTAAATTCCACCAACTAAGTTAAACCCATTGATGACTTAACCTTAAAACCATTCTTGAATATTAAGAACCTACAAAAAACAATCACTCAAATGTTAACTCACATAAGCAAATATCACTAAATACAAAGTCCATAATTACTCTTATATACATAAGATATGACTATCGATTGTTGTTTCCTTTATACAAAAGAGGTCGTTCCCTTTCCTAATAATGGTAATCATAATGTATATACAAAAATGCATAGTTACCTTATGTTTTCCCATTTATTCTAATGATTCACATACATGAGTATTGATGTATGTTCTTCAGAAATTGTTCATCCTTCAAGTATGCTCAATATAGAGATGCATTAGGAGGTTCTTTCATAACATTGAATACTATAATACGACACATGCATTATATTAGTCACATGACGATCCATTGAATGAAATGACAATTACATGTTAAACTTATCCTCTAGTTATGGTTAACATACTCCATAACAAGAAACCATATACTGTACTTGATCTCTTAGGCACAATTGTTGGAGGTGAAGTATGAGTATTTTGAGTCGTTGTGGAGCAAACAATCATGTTAGATGAATTTATTACCTTAGATGGTAAAAGAAACTAATTTATAAAATATGTACATATACAAACTTATTTCTATAAGCTTGTCTTCTGAGAATTAGTCTAATTTCTTTCAACCATTAGAACACATCCGCTACAACCACTACTTGAAATTGATGTTAATTCAATGTACACAATAAAACTGTAAATCAAAGTATTACTCTAACAATATAGGCCACATATTAACATGATACCACATTTCCATAATCAAATTTAACTATTACGGACACCAGTGTCATGTGAAAAGTACTTGTACAAATTAAAGCATTCCTACGACTTTCCTCCAAACCATTGGCTCTATTTGGAGTAGGTTTTTCTGCCTAGAGCCACCCCCAATATGGGCAAATAATCCAATAAGATAAGGTTATAAATTCATATAAGGGTTAATATAACTTGGTTATTAAAATATTAACCTGTCACTCATCAAGGTAGGAACACAAATTAACATTAAGGCCTTTCAAACTAATTGGCATAGTAGGAAAATCACTAATTCTGTCAATGCAAGTTAAAATGCAGATGAATAGTTTATAATGAAAATGTGTTTAAACCAGATACAAGTACCACAATAATTTCCAATGATAAAAATGCAAATACACACATACCATGTCATATCTCTCATTAGGATGACAAGTAGACCAGGTTGAAACATTTACAAGATGAAATCACAAAACAACAAAAATCGAGGAAAGATAATAAGCCTACACAATTCGATTTTCTATGAACCGCATACAGATCCATAAATGATCAATGGATTTAAAAAGCACAATGCATACACACTTTGATTATATATTAGAACTTGGAGGTTATATTTATCCACACAGTTCAAGAATGCACGAGGATATTTGCAACGTTGTTATGAAATTGACCTCACTTATTCTATGCACACAGATTGGGAACGATTTAAGATTTAACAACCACTACCACGACATTTGGGAAAATACTGCAACATTCAAACATCACAAATATGGGAACAACTTTAGTGTTAAACACACTTATCCCATGCAAAATACATCCCACCCTTCAAGGCAGAATGAGAACACGTTTTCCAGATCTACATAAAGGAAAATCGTATGCAAAACATAATGTTGCATTCCACCATTCAACGTTATAGAATATGAACACTGTTTTTCCATATCTAAAGGAACTCATATGAAAAATGCATTCCACCCTTCAAGGCACATTGAGGGAACGCATTCCAGATTCACATAAAGGAAATCATATGTAAAACACAATGTTACATTCCACCATTCAACGATGCAGACTATGAACACGGTTTTTCGAAATCTAAAGGAAATAGTATGCAAAATAATACATTCCACCCTTTCAGGAAAAAACAGGAAACTTTTTCCATATCTGCATAAAGGAAAATTGTATGAAAAACAAAAATTTTCATTCCACCTTTCAACATTGCAGACTATGAACACAGTTTTTCCATATCCAAACGAAATTGTATGCAAAATACATATACATATATACTAATGAATAAAACATAGGAAATAGTGTATTTCACCCATTATCGTGGGGGTCGCATTCCACATATAAATATAGAGTTTGGTTTAACAATCAAATTTTTTGAATATATAGACATTCATATCGCAGGAAGCATGCATTACAATTCCAAATCAAACTATGGTAGACATTTTAGCATTCAGATCGGGGTCTTACCAATTAGAAAAAATTTAGGCAAAGGAGGGAATCGCATACCCAAATCAACACTAGTAAAAATAACCCGTGTTTCTCATGGATCGTCCACCATAGATACAGGGATTGTAGTATCCCAAAATTTGACCTTGACTATATTAGGCATGATCCCCACTACCTATGGTTTACTTTGATGATTATGTTTATGTATATATATTTGGTGTATCCCCAATACACATGAGTTATGTTGATTAGATGGATATATTGGAAGTGAGCCAATGTACATGTTTTATTGTATTGTATATGATTATATATGTTGGGCATAGGCCCTAATGTACTGGATTTATTATTATCTGATTAGCGCTAATATATATACTAAGAAGATTATTGTGATGTATTTTGTAGAAGTCAGAGTGCATGATTGAGTTCGATGATGTGTTGGGTATAAGACCTGGAGCACATGAGTTACGATATTTTGTGTTGAGCATAAGCTTTGGATCACATGAGTTATGAAATTTTGTGTTGATCATAATCTTTGGAGCACATGAGTTCTGAGATTTTGTGTTGAGCATAAGATATGGATCACATGAGTTATAATATTGGAAGTCTTGGGAATAATCCCTAGAGCACTCCAACTTGATCTTTGGCAATTATATCCATATGTGTATTGTATAAGTGCATCTTATTATTATTGTTGAGCAAGAGGCTCTAGAATTGCACTAGTGTAACTCCCAATTGATAAGTGTTGAGCTTAGGATCTGAACAGTACTAGGGATTACTAACATTAGGTGTGTTGAGTTAAAAATATTTTGAACACCATCGACCCTCATCATACTTATTTTAAGTTGATTAGTTGAAATTTCAAATTTACTTCTCATTAAGGAATGGAAGAACTACCATGAAATATGAGGTAATCCAACATTCAAGAAGGATCTAGATCTAACTAACCTAGTTGACCGCATGACCCAACTTGAGACCTTGATAAAAAAAAAAAATGTAAACTAAGGGAAGCCTCAAATAAATAACTATGATATATGTTGCATGAATAATAATAAATGATAATAAGAAAAGTTTATACATTATGTATGTTGGAATTATTTTCAAGAAAATAGGAAGTTCTTTATTTAAATTAAGTTAAACCAACCGTCCTTTCCCAAAATATTATATATAAGAACATATCGAAGAGAAGGATTAGGAATCTGATGATTATTCCTGAATGGATTTGGAGAGAATTTTTCAAAACCAAGAATTCTTATATGGATCCTAATTTCCAAACAACAACCACCTCACCTTTAGGAGTTCTAGATCACTTGCATGTTGGAGCCAGCTCAGGGGGATCTGAATTAGAAGCAAGAACAGTTCCAGGTCATGGTTGGGAGGAATGTCGTAGTTACAAAGTTATATGGATATCATTCCTAAGGTTAGAGATAGAGATTGTTTTATTAATTATGGGTGTTGAATTGTGTAGGGTTCTTTAGCCATTACAAGTTGTATAATTGCAGGTAAGATATTTCTACATTTCCAATATATTTTGATTATGCTTACAGGTTTTGATTACAACCATTGGGTTTTGTATTAGGAGTTGTAATTTTACCCTTCATCAATTTGAATAAATGTTGTAGGTTTTTTCAATTAGTTAAAATAGAATCTCAGTTTTAATTCTTATATAGATTTCCTATCAGATTTATGTTAAACTAGTTTCAAAATTTTATATATATGTTAAGGTTTGGTCTAGACTCAACATTTGGTTCTGATAAAATTAGTAACCAGACTTGTCACAATTATAGAAAACAATATTAAATCTATAAACCCTATATCACAGCACCTGTATAATTTTCTCATGCAAATTTATAAAACCATAATATAAATAAAACCCTTAAGTATGAAATTATAGAGAATTTGCAAGGGCTCACATATATACAAAAATAATAAACCATCATAAAAAAACTATCTATTAAAACAAACTATTAAATTAGATTCATGCACTAGGGATCAAGTCCCTTGGAATCCAAGCTCATCATACTATCAATGTTACAAACACCCCTAACTTACTATAAATAGTACGTGCAACATTTGTTGCTTAAAAAGATTTAAAGGAACTGATAAGCGATGGACATGCCATCCAACAAAAAAAACTAACAAATAAATAAACAAATTACAGCCATCCATGATATCATTTATTTACCCATTAACCAAACCTTTTACACACTAACAATTATACATAAATCATGAACTAGGGATCAAATCCATTGGAAACCAAACCAATTAAAGGATTCGCACGAGTCACTTCTTTAAACATTAAACAATAAACTCAAAAATATATACAAGTTACCCACGATTAACGGATCTCCAACCATCCTGTAGAAATGATAGGTTAAGATAAATAAACGCTGACATATTAACATTTTCCAGCATCTATATATATATATAAACACACACTACAACAAATTAAATAAAATCACAATAGAACCATCATTCCTCTAACTGAGGACGAAATCTTGTTAAACATTCTTGAGAGGAAACATTTTACAACTTAAACCCTAATTTAGACAAATTCAAAGTATCACGACATTCATTCACCCCCAATCGAATATTGTTAAGGGTTGGCTAGAATGCCTTCACGATAACCCAACATAAACCATAAATAACCCATAATCAAATCTCTTAAGCTCTAGCTGGGAGAGTTTAACTATTTAAAAGAAATAACAAACATAAATAATAAATATGAACTATCGAAACCGATAAATCCCCGACTCAGACCGTTTGAAACTATTTAAATAAAATATCAAATATAAACTCCAAACAAAACATCGAATCCACTAAACATTGGTTGTAAGTATGTCCATATACTACAGGAAATAAATATAATCTATAAACATTCCAGATACACAAGATATTCCATTAGGCCCGCTAGGATAGACGTTAATATGACCACCATGAAAACCATAGGGTTAACAATAAACAACGATGGGGTTTTAAGCACTAACAAAAAACATATCAAAATGTAAACGTTGAACAGATCTAGGGATTTCCCTCTATCACCATACATAAATGAATTCAATATTTCAATACAGTTAATAAATAAACAACAAGCATGAATCTAGGGCTTTTCCCTTTGTTTCTATAACTGAAGCAAAACATCCAACCGAAAACATCTAAATAATTAAGATAGGTTAAAACCATTAATAGTAAACATTCCATAAAATACAGCGTGGGAAAAAACCCAAATTATATCTACATTCAAGAATAAATTATCAATGGAATTATCATTGTGCCATTACTAAGAAATGGCACAAATATGTTCCAAACCTTCGTATAAAAATTAAAATGCATTGCTCACACCAACGATGAACCACGATTATAAATCAACAACACCTCTATAAAAATTCCAAACACAGCGTATTTAATTACACAATAAAATTATCCACCATCGTTAACATTTTACAAAAGCTCGAATGGGCCATGAAGCACAAAATTCCTAAACCCACGCTTAAGCCTGAGTTCGTTACTATTTTCCCAAACCCCTAGCAAATCCCAAAAGGAAAGCCTTTTACAAACTACAATAAAGAACCCCTGCAAAACCCACAAAATGACCAAGCAGATAGGTGAAAGCCCTCTTCGTATGGGCTTACCAGGAATACGCGAACATCCCTTTTATTTGTCACAGTCCTCAAGTTTCCCCACGCTCATCCAACCTGAAACGAAAAATTAGAGAGGCATCATAAGTATACTAAGAAAAAATCAAAACGAAGGTGTAATGATTTTAAACCATAGCTCTTTATGCCTACATGTCAAATAATTCATTCTTACACTAGAAACCGTGCCTATGTCACCGAATCCCCAATAATGGATCTCTTCCCCCCTTAACCACCAACAAAATGATATGCAAACAATGGATGTGAAAACCCTAGCCTAGGTTTATTTGCTTGTGCTAACGTAGAGGAGCCACATATCCTTCACATGGGTGCATTAAATATTATAGCTATCATCAGCCACAAATTAAAATTAAACCCCTTTTCTATAGTTTTTCCTTGTAAGGATTTTGTTTTAATACAATCCAACAAACCCTTAGTGTTTAGGGGTAGATAACCATTACGTGCTACGTCTTATTTCTTTTTCCTCTATTCATAGGTAGAATAGGGTTAGCGACATAACACCTATAACAAAAAACATAGATACATCAAGCATTAGTTCGCAAGAACTAAGTAAGCCCAAATCGCAGGATTTCCTTACCTTTCTTTGTGAGTCGTTAGGAAAAATACAGCCACTCCTTCCCGTTTGATACAGAGGTAAGTTAACCTCGTAATTTAGTAAATAATAAACTAAGTAACGTAACATGTATTCAAACATGAATAAAACAACATCATAGCATCAGTAAACCATATATAAGACTTCAATATACAAGTACATCAGTATATAAAAGAACGACACTAAACATCGTCATAAAACAGAAAGCACGTGAGAATAGAAACATAACATGAACATAGATATAATTCCTATACAGGTTTTACAATTATGAAGTTAAGCATAAATGTTCTTTATATCTTAGCAGTATTATTATCCCTACAATTTTTTTACGGATTTTAGGAACATTACAAGTGGATCGGAGTCCAGTTTCAAACAATTAGAGACCCTACGGGTGCTACTAAACATCTGTTGCATAAACAAACATTTCAAACCTATATTTGTTATTTTTTGAACTAAAAGAAAATTATTTGTTACTAAATGTTTAAATTGCAAATTTAAAGAATAGCCCAAATCATGGACACAGAACAGGACGAAAGACGACAAGGGAACCTAAATACCCCAACTCGAGAAGAAGAACTTGTGGTGGAATTGAATTTCAATCTAATGAAGACTATACAGAGTCTACAATAAGACCTACAGAGATTTAAATATGGTAACATGAATGAGAGAAAAGAACCAAAAGAAATAAATGAAGATTTACTTTGAAACTTAGCGGGAGTAAACACTCATGGATATCCTACTCATTCAACAAACAAATCCAAGGAAATTTATCATCATAAAAGAAGGAACAGAAGTCCAAATGAAGAGGGAAGAGAATAACACACCCCTTGTATTCCAGAAGGAGAATATCATAGTTCTTCCAGTGATGGTTCACCCTCTCTTTGTAGGAAAAAAAAAAGTGATGACAACCTTCAAGGAGAATTTCAAAATATCAAAGCCCCAACCTATTAAGGAGAAATGATTACCAGTAATAAGGCTAAAGAATGGCTCCTGCATATGAATAAATACTTCCAAGTACATAACTACTCCAGCGAGATGAAAGGATGACTGGCCATTTACAACTTAAATGAAAAAGCAACTATATGTTGGAGAGACCTAAAGCATACTAAAAAAGATGAAGTAAAAGAAACCAGATGGAGTAATTTCTGTAGAATCTTCCAGGAAAAGTACATGTCTGAAAGATTCTTTGACAGAAAATTGAAAGAATTTCATGAACTAAATATCCATGGATCCCTTTATCAACAAATTTTTGGATCTGCTGCATTATGTACCTTACAAAAAGGACAAAAATTTCAAGATACAACAATTTTTTAGATGTCTTTGTCCAAATTTTTAAGAGAATTGAGTTTGACATGCCCAAAATGCTAGACACTACCTTACACAAAGCTAGAATTTGTTATGAACATGGACAGTTGAGGAAAAAAAATATAAATAGAACTAGAGACAGGTCTAGGAACATATTGGACAACCAAAAACATGGTTTTAAAGCACATCTATATAGAAACAAAACAATAGTATTTCATTTAACAAAAATTTCAAGAAGATAGTAGCACAGACAAATGTGCCTGCACCAAATACCAACAGACCAACAACAAATGAAGGAGCCAAGGCCGTCCCGCTGTAGGTTATTTGTTGGAAATTCCAAGGGACCCATTATGCTATATATTATCCAAACAATACTAATGGAGTCCTACACAACCTACAAGAAGAAACAACAGTAGAAGACATGTCTAGAACACCTAGGATCTATGTAGCACTCGACAACCGACAAGAATACCATGAGACAACTATGGTCGAAAGGTAAGGTTTCAAACACTTCTATTTCAATTTTTACTTGATCCCAGTGCTTGCTGAAGCTATGTTTCCCCCAAGATTGTTGACATGTGTAAACTAAGCAAAGTGAAACATGCGAAACCATGGCTGGTATAACTATCCACTAGTACAAAAAGAAAGGTTTCAGAACTAGTAAAATACTGTGAAGTAGACATGAACGGTTTTCCAGCTAAAGTAGATCTAAATATCTTATCCTTAGGATCGTATGACATACTTTTATACATGGACTAGTTGGAACAACACAATTTCATGTTTCACTATCTAAATAAGTCAATCTTGTCCACATATAACTAAGGGAATCAAGCAAAGATTCAAAGCATACCCAAGAAGGTTTTCGTTAGATAAATATCCGACTTACAATTGAAGAAATGTATTAGGAAGGGCTGCAAACTTTTTGTAGTTAACATCCAGGATGTAGAAGCTGAAAGAGAACAACAAATTGAGGACTTTCATGTTCTCGTATACTTCAAGGATGTATTTCCTGAGGAGATACTAGGATTGCAACCAAAGCGGCACTTGGATTTTTCTAGAGATATGACACCAAGGTCAGTACCGGCTTAAAAATCCCCATACCACATGAGCACACCAGAATTGGTGGAGCTCATGTTACAATTGCAGGGGATAATAGAGAAGGGTTATATATGACCTAGTGTGTCTCCTTGGGGAGCACCTATACTTTTCATAAAGAAGAAGGATGATACAATGTGAATGTGCATTGACTACCAACAACTGAACAAGATGGCCATCAAGAACAGTTACCCACTCTGTAGGATCGATGACTTGTTCGATCATGTCGAAGGAGCAAATATATTTTCAAAGATCAACTTGCAATCCAGATACTAGTAGGTATGGATTCATAATGAATATATACACAGAACATCCTTTCGTACTCGATGTGTTCATCACAAGTTTGTATTAATGTCTTTCGGGCTAACCAATACACCGAAAAATGTTAAGTGCATGATGAACAATATTTTTAGTGAATACCTGGATTATTTTGTATTGGTATTTATAGAGGACATACTAGTTTACTCGAAGAGTAAGGAAGAAAACAAGAAACACCTCCAAATAGTATCACGGGTGTTATGGGAACACCAACTATACACTAAGTTTAGAAAATGTGTTTTTTAGAAACCACAGATACAATATATAGGTCACATCATTTCCAGGAAGGGGATAGTCATCGACCTAGTAAATATTAAATCCATCGAAGAATGGCCTACCCCTGCTTGTGTCACAAACATAAGGTCATTTTTTATATTAGCAGGTTACTATAGAAAGTTTATTGACAACTTTTCAGGAATTTGTCTAACCCATGACCACATTACAAAATAAGGAAAAAAAATAGTTATGGGTGACCAAGTGTGAGGAAAGTTTCCAGAAGGTTAAACAAATATTGACTATTGCACCTATACTATGAATTGCGGATCCCAATGGGGATTTCGTTGTTTGCACAAATGCAAGAAAGGAAGGACATGGTGGATTCCTCATGCAAAATGATTGTGCAATCTGTTACTAGTCATAGAAATTAAAGAACAAGAACAAAATTATGCCACATAGGATCTTGAGCTAGAAGCCATTATCCACGCCTTGAAGATGTGGAGGCACTACCTCATGGGGAAGAAGTTTCTCCTAAAGAAAGATGAAATGAGTCTGAAGTATTTGTTAGAATAGCTATATCTAAATTCTAGGTAGTCCACATGGTTGGGATTTCTTAGTGAGTGTTATAGCCCAAAATGACACATCTCTGCCTGTGACCAATTTCGCATGATTTCTTCGCATGTCGGCACCTCATGAAAGTCACTAAAAAAAAACCTATATTGGAGGACCCATATCTTGAGTTCTATAACTCTATTTGACCTCATTTCTTGCGCTGTTAGAAAGGTATTTCAGTTAGCTAAAACTTTGTAGAAGACACCAAAGTCTGAAAATGCCCAAAAATACCCTAAAAATGTGTTTTTTGTTCATTCGCGATTTTCCTTAAGGCAAACCCACGAATGTGCCTCTTAACATTAAAACATGAGTTAATTGGAGATTAGTTATGTCATTTAACTTAATTTCCTTAACTGCTATAACTTCTCCAACATTCAAAACTACCTTATCTCACCCATATAAATAGAGGTAGGGAGGTCCATGAGAGGGGACTTGGATTTTATGCATTGTTATGCTGGAGGAATCGGGACTCTCTTTGCCTACATCTTTGCCCTGGAGGTCTTCCCTTAGTGTTGCAGAGCTTGGAGGATGAGTTCCTTGGAGAAGAGAAGCAACAGAACCAGATCAAGGTTTCGTGAGGTGCCAAACTTGAAGAGAAGGTATACTTGTACTTGTTTTCAAGATTAATAAAGATGTGATGTCCTTCTTCTTCCCAAATCATTGTTCAATGTGTGATTGAATCTCTGTTTATGATCATATGATGATGTTATTCAGATTATTATTTCATATTTATTTGATTATCATTTCTTTATATGTGGTCATAATGGTTTGAGGAAGGCATAACTTGTTTTGCAGGTCTCTTGGAGCGAGAAGAGCAAGAAGAGGATTGAAGAGAAAGCTTGGAACAACCTTCAGTTAATCAGGTGTGGATCTTTCTCATCTCTGAAACATGCTGTTATATGCTTGCTGAACATTGTGCATCTCTCTTTCAACCCCAGTATGTTGATGGCCTCTTAAACCCTAGCCATAGGATACTTTCCTTTACAACAGTGAGTACCACTTCAAATTAAAGAATATAAAGGGAAAGGAAAATAAAATTGTCGATGCTTTAATTCGATGAGATCATATTTTGTATGAGGTAAATTTGAGCCAACCTCATTCGGATTTGCATGATAGGATCACAATGAAAATAAGATTTGATCATTTATATGTTGAAGTCCTAAAAAAGATTCAGGAGGATAGGTTATTTCAACAAAAGAAATAATATAAGGTAGATGAGACAGGATTATTGTGGTTCAAAGAAAGATTGTATGTTTTAGAGGGAGGAGAAATCAGGTCCAGCATCCTAATAGAGTTTCATTGAAATCACTACTCAGGGCACCCTGGATATCAAAATATGATATCGATAGTAAAGAAACACTTTTTCTTGCCTAATTTAAAGGACGACATAGAACTATTCATCGCAAAATGCCAAGAGTGTCAGCTGGTTAAAGATGAGCGCCAACATCCTTTAGGGTCAATACAACCATTGCCCATTCGGGAATGGAAATGGGAGGTTATCAGTATGGATTTAATTACAGTTTTACGAAAGAGAAAGAAGCATAATTATTCCATACTTGTATTGGTTGATAAGTTGTTTAAAGTGACATATTTTATTCCAGTTAAGTCAACTTACAAAGAAGTTCAAATTGCTGACATATTCCTAAAGGATATATTTCAATTGCATGGGATACCCAAGTAAATCATCTTGGATCAAGATACAAAGTTTACCAGTAACTTATGGAAATATTTATTCTCTGGCTTATAAACATAGTTAAATTTTAGTACCTGCTATCACCCACAGAAAAATAGGAATATGTAACAGATAAATCATATTTTGTAGGACATGATTAGAATGTACATGATGAACAATCCCACAAATTGGGAGGATTATTTTCACCTCGCAGAGTTTCCATATAACAACGGATACCATAAATCCACCAAAATGAGTACCTTTGAAGTACTGTATGACCAAAAGTGTAGGACACTAGTGAATTGGGATAGCCCAGTGGACAAGCTCATGTTGGGGCCATATTTACTAAAATACCTAGAACAATTAGTCACGAAGTACAAAGTAATATCAAGGAAGCAAAAGATCGCCAGAAAATTTAGGCAAATCAGAAAAGAAACGATAAATGTTACCAAATAGACAAACATGTGTATTTAAAAGTAAAAGCGAAAGAAGCTCTTTGATCCTAGGAAGGTGCGGAAAGTTGGCACCAAGATTTTGTGGACCCTTTGAGATACTGGCCAAGAGAGGAATAATGTCGTAGGAATTATATTTCCCTGCTCATATAAAGGTTCAGAATTCTTTTCATGCATATCTATTGAAGAAATATGTATATGATACTAAACATGTGATTGATTGGTCATTTCTACAGGTGGAACCTGAAGGGGAGTTTATGCCAAAGCCCCTTCATATTTTGGACAAAAGATAACTACAACTTAGGAACTGAATGATTTTCTAGCTGAAAGTGCAATGGAAGCACTTTGGGGCCTATGAGGCCACATGGGAGAATGAATCTCCCATGAAGGAGGCTTACCCCACCTTGTTTCATGATTTCATTTCTAGTCCCTAAAACATCGGGATGGTGTTTTCCTAAGAGGGGCGGGATGTAATATCCTCAATTTTGAACTTGACTATATTGAGCATGAGCCCCTCTACCTATTGTTTACTTTGATGATTATGTTTATGTCTATATATTGGGTGTATACCCCACTACACATGAGTTATATTGATTAGATGGATATATTGGGTGTGAGCCAATGCACATGTTTAATTGTCTTGTATATGATTATATATCTTGGGCATAGGACCTGATAGACAAGGAATATTTTCGTGGTACTAGGAATAGGACCCGATGTACTGGATTTATTATTATGTGATCATCCCTAATATATATACTGAGATGATTATTGTGATGTAATGTGCAGAAGACTGAATGCATGATTGAGTTCTATGATGTGTTGGGTATAAGCCCTGGAGCACATGAGTTATGAGATTTTGTGTTGAGCTTAAGCTCTGGAGCACATGAGTTATTAAATGTTGTGTTGAGCATACGATCTGGAGAACATGAGTTATAATATTGGAAGTGTTGGGATAAGCCTTGGAGCAGCCCAGCTTGATGTTGAGAATAAGCTCGAGAGCATCAGAGCTTTGGCCATTATATCCTTAGGTGTATCGGACAAGCACATCATATTATTAGTGTTGAGCTAGATGCTATGGAATTGCACTGGTGTGATTCCTAATTGATAAGTGTTGAGATTAGGATCTGAATAACACTAGGGGTTACTGAAATTAAGTGTGTTGAGTTGGAAAGACTCTGAATAGAACCGAACCTCATCATACTTATTTTAAGTCGATTAATTGAAATTTCAAATCTAATTCTCATCAAGGACTGGAATAACTACCATAAAATACGAGGTAATCCAACATGCAAGAAGGATCTAGTTATACCTAACCTATTTGAACGACCAAACCCTCCCTCTGGCCTTGATAAAAGAAATAATCTAAACTAAGGGAAGTCTCAAAATAAATAACTATTATATCTGTTGCATGAATAATAATAAAGGATAATAAGTAAAGTTTATGTTATATATATATATATATATATATATATATATATAGCAAGAGTCTATGTAGATATTATATCATAAACTAAAATATTTAAATAAACTTTCTATTCTAAATTTGAAGTAGGAAATAGTAAAAATTCCTAGTTAAAACAAAATAAATATTAATTCGATAAAAACAAAACTAAATATTATTTTCAATAAAATAGGGAATTCTTGATTTAACTGAAGTTAAACCAACTACCATTTCCAAAAGTATTATCTATAAGAACAAATCCAAGAGAATGCTTAGGGATCTCATTATTATTTCTCAATGGATTTGGAGATCATTTTCCAAAACCAAGCATTATTCTACAGATCCTCATTTCCAAACAACAACAACCTCACCTTTAGGAGTTCTAGATCACTTGCATGCAGGATCCAACTTAGGGGGATCTGAATTAGAACCAGGAACGGTTTTGGGTCATGGTTGGCAGGAATATGGTAGTTCTAAAGATATATAGTTATCATTCCTAAGGTTAGAGAAGAAAGTGTTTTATTAATCCTGGGTGTTGAAGTGTGCATGGTTCTTTAGCCATTACAAGTTGCATAATTGTAGGTAAGATATTTCTACATTTACAAGATATTTTTATTACGCTTATAGGTTGTGATTACAACCATTGGGTTTTGTATTAGGAGATGTAATTTTACATTCCATCGGTTTACATAAAATTTTCACATCATTTTATTAGTTAAAATAGAATCTCATTTTTAATTATTATACAGATTCTAGGATAAATTTCCTATGAGGTTTATGTTAAACTAGTTTCAAAAGTTTATATATATATTAGGGTTTAGTCTAGACTCAACATTTAGTTCTAATAAATTAGTAACCAAACATGTCGTAATTACATAAAACAACATTAAATCTGTAAACCTTATATCATAGAACCTGTATAATTTTCCCATGCAAATTTATAAAACCAGAATATAAATAAAAACCTTAAGTATTAAATTACAGACGATTCGCAAGCGCTCACAAATATACGAAAATAATAAACCATCATCAAATAAACTATCTATTAAAACAAACTATTAAACCAAAGTCATGGACTAGGGATCAAGTCCCTTGGAATCCAAGCTCATCGTATTATCAATGTTACAAACACCACTAACTTACTATATAGAATATGTGCACCATTTACTACTTAAAAATATATAAATGAATTGGTAAACAATGGACAGACCATCGAGAAAAACAAACTAACAAATAAATAAATAAATTCCAGTCATCCACGATATCATTTATTTACCCATTAAACAAACCTTTTATAGACCAATTATTATACATAAATCTTGAACCACAGATCGAATCCCTTGGAAACCAAACCACTTAAAGGATGTGCAACAGTCATTGCTTTAAACGTTAAATAATTTGCTCAATAAAATATACAAGTTACCCACTATTAACGGATCTCCATCCATCCTGTAAAAATGATAGGATAAGATAAATAAACATTGGGATATTAACATTTGTCAGCATTGAGATATATATAAATAAACTATCTACGCTACAAAAAAATAAATAAAATCACAACAAAACCATCATTCCTTCAGGTAAGGTTAGAATCTTGTTAAATTTTCTTAAGAGGAAACATTGTACAACTTAAACCCTAATTTAAACATAGTCAAAGTATCATGACATTCATCCACCCACTATAGAATCTTGTTAAGGGTTGGCTAGAATTCTTCACTATAACCCAACTTAAACTATAAATAACCCATCATCGAATATCATAAGCACTGGTTGGGAGTGTTTAACTATTTAAAAGAAATAGCAAACACAAACAATAAACATCAGCTATCAAAACCCATAAAGTTACGGGTGGGAGCGTTTAAAACTATTTAAATAAAATACCAAAGATAAATGCCAAAGCTAGCATCGAATCCACTAAACATTGGTTGTAATGCTCCATATACTACAGGAAATAAATGTAATTTATAAACATTTCAGATACACAGGCTATGCCATTAGGCAAGCTAGGAGTCACGTTAATATGAACACCATCAAAACGATAGGGTTAACAATAAACAACGATGGTGTTATAAACATTAGCCAAAAACATATCAAAATATAAAAGTTGAATACAGTTAGGGATTTCCCTCTGTCACCATACAAAATGAATTCAATATTTTTGACACAACAAATAAATAAACAACAACTAGGAATCTATCAAGAAATTAAATCAAGCATGAAGCTAGGGCTTTCCTGTTGTATCTATAACAGAAGCGAAACACCCAACCGAAAACATCTAAATAATTAATAGAGGTAAAACCCATTGTTAGATTTTTAACATTAAGTTAGCATTATATTAGGATATTTAACTGAGAGAATACCAAGCACATCAATCAAATACAAGAGACAATGAACACAGTGTTTTTCATCGAGGAAAGCATAAATGGAGAAAACCCCACAAATTCCTGAGAGATAGAATCAACACCAAAAGTAAAACCCCAAAACAATAAGATGATCTCCCGACCGTAGTAACCTCTTTCTTCCTAGCCCCAGTAGCTTCTTCTTCTTCAGCTATGCGCTACAAATTAGTGTCAGTGAGTGTGTGATAAATAGAGAGGGTCACTCTCTATTTATACTAATTCCCGACTTGAAAATAACCTACTAGGGTCGACTTCACTAGGTGAATCTAATAACCCTAGTGCCATAGAATTGCGGGGACTTTAACCCTTGATCAATAGGAGGGTTACCCATAATGACATGACATGAGTTGTTTATATTATAGAAACTCCCAATCGAAACATCGGGGCATGAAATGACTCAATTATATTATAGACACATCCCGGAATAAACATCGCATTACAATACATAAGAAATACAAGTGAATACATTCTGAAGTTACAATTACATCAACACTTCCTCTTCGCTAGGAAGGTATTCTCTTGACACAATTTATTAGCACAAGTCTTCTTCTTTGTATCATCTGGATCATCCTCGAGTCCTCGTCATATTGAAGTCATCTTCATCTTCAAGTCATCTTCATCTTCAAGTTATCTTCATCTTCAAATCATCTTTATCTTCAGATCTGGATCATCACTCGATCTCGATCATCTTTGGAACATCATCACTGGATCTAGATCATCACTCGATTTGGATCATCGCTAGAGCATCATCACTAGATCGAGATCATAACTTGATCTAGATCATCACTGCTGAATCATCATCACTGTATCATCACGGGTGCTATCTCATGATTCTTCTCATCACAGAAAGTTCTACAGAGCCAGCCCTTTTTCGTGTTGGGTGTAGGCCTAGCCTCCATGTAGGTATTCTTTAGTGCTTATATCTAACCCTAAGTCAGAATGTCTAGTCCAGCACTTACATCTAACCTTGACTCATCAAAAAGGCATTCCCAGCATTCACATCTGACCATGAGAGGAACTTAATACCCTCACCATGTCAGAATGGCCTAGCCCTTACATCTGACCATGGAAGGAACTTCATCCTATCACCATGTCACAATGGCCCAACCCTTACATATGACCTTGACTCGTCAGAATGGCCTAGCCCTCAGTCCTAGACTGAGATTTCCTAGTAACTGACCAGGTGCCTGCATTCTCCTAGAGAATGGCATCATACCTTATATCTGATCAAGTGGGAACCAATACCTCAATCACATCAAAATGGCCATGCACTCACATTTGATCATGTAAGACCACATCTTACAGTCATATCAGAAAGGCCATCAGTCCAGGCACCTCCATTCCAAGAATGGAAACAACCCTTATATCTGATCATATAGGAACCAATCCTATAGCCATATCAGAATGGTTCAACACTCATAACTAACATGGAAGGAACCGATCCTCTAACCATGACAGAATGGATCAGCCCTTACATATGACCATGGAAGAAACTTAAGCCTCTCACCATGTGAGAATGGCTCACGGACTCATCACTTCCACTTGGAAGGGACCTCGATTTGGAGAACATGAAGATTCTCCTTGAAGTACTAAAACTTCACTCTAGCTAATGGCTTCACTAACACATCAGCTATCTGTTCCTTTGTCACAACATACGGGAGCTTCACTACTCCCCTCCACACCATATCCTTGATATAGTGATACTTGATCTCGATATGCTTCGACTTGTCATGGAACACCGGGTTCTCTGACAACTTCACACAACTTTGATTGTTGCAATATATACAAGTAGCATCTAACTAGAGATCAAATAAATTAGACAGTAGCTTCCTCAGCCATACTGCCTCACAACTAGCTGAACAAGTTGCGACATTCTTTGCTTCAGTTGTAATCAGTGCCACATAGGATTGCTTCATGGTAAATCTAGAGATCAAACCTGATCCCATACTAAAGCAACACCTTGAAGTGATCTTCCTATCGATGGCACTTCCTGCCCAATCTGAATCAACATAACCCTTCTAGTTAATATTCTGACTCACCTCATACTTGAGGCCATAATCAAATATACCCCTCAGGTACCTCAGCATATGCTTTGCAGCAATCAAGTGAACATGTCTCTGATTTATCAAGAACTATCTCAAGGTGTTCATAGCAAAGCAAATATCTAGCCTCGTGTTCATCGGGTACATCAAGGACCCAATCATCTGACGATACATCATAGAATAAATCGCTTCTGATGAAGCATCACTCAATAGCTTTAGGTTCGATGCCATAGGTGTGGTCGTGGCCTTCCAGTCCATCATCACGAATCTCTTCAGGATCTCCACCGTATATTTTCCTTCTCCTAGGGAAATTTCATCTGCATTCTACCACACCTCCATGCCTAGAAAATAATGCATCATACCCAAGTCCTTCATTTCGAACACGGCATAAATATTCCTCTTCGTATCAGAAATCAAACCGTCCATACCTATTACAAACAGATAATCTACATACAGTAGGAGCATCATTGGGTTGCCATCTTCAACCTTGTAGTAAAGGTTGGAATCTACCATTAGAGGAAATTTGGGGTCTAAAATGGGCCTTATAAGAAAACATGCCAAAATAAGTTTTTGTGAGTTGGAATTCAAGAACCAATAGAATTTCAATAAAATAAGTCAACCATAATGGTTGAATTGACATATTTGTCATTAAAAAAACTACTTTTTTTGTTCGTATTTTCGACATATCTCATTGTGTTTTTACTCAAATTTCGATTGGGAGATCTCGTTGGATGTGGAATTTGATTCCGCATCCAACGAGTGCCCACACTGCATACTTTTGATGGACCCATCTACCCCAAAACTAATAAATACCTGAAAAAATGTGATGATGACATCATCATCACATTTTTTCAGGTATTTCTTGTTTTTGGGGTAGAGGGGTCCATCAAAACTATGCAGTGTGGGCAATCGTTGGATGCAGAATCAAATTCCGCATCCAACGAGCTCTCCCGATCGAAATTTGAGTAAAAACACAGGGAGATATGTCGAAAATACGAACACAAAAAGTAGTTTTTTTCTTTCTTCCTCCAAAATTAATCAATATTATTTTATTATTTTAACTATTATTTTATTATTTTAACTATTATTTTATTATTTTCCTGAGCAGGCCCATTTTAGACCCCAAAATTCCTCTAATGTTTACTTTTGGTAAAGCCCAAAATGGATAGAAAGGTGTCAATTCCACCGTACCATGTCTTGGGTTCCTGTTTCAAACCACATAGGGATTTCTTCAATATACACACATGAGACTCCCTGTCATGTGTCTCAAAACTGAGTGGCTTCTCAACATACACTTCCTCTTCTACTACACCATTCAAGAAATCAGCCTTGACATCCATTTGGTGTATCTTCCATCTCATCGCTGCAGCCAGAGAAAGTACTGATATGATGGAAGTGTATCTAGATATAGGTGCAAAAGTTTCTTCATAATATATTCCTTATTTGTGGGAGAAGCCATGAGAAACAAATCTCTCTTTATATTTTTATATGCTACCATCTTCAGCATGCTTGATCTTGTATATACATTTGGAAGTTACAACAAAATTTCCTTCTGGTCTTAGGACAACATCCCAAACATCATTCTTCATGATCAATTGATACTCTTAGATCATAGCATCCTTCCATTCTTTTCATTCCATCGTTTCTTCATAGTTGGAAGGTTATTTATTGATAAAATCACATAATAATGCTACATACCCTAAGCAGGATCTGGTCCTCTTTCTTTCTCTGTGATTCTCTTCTAGAACCGCATATATTTTTGCACCTTGGATAGCTTCTCGTACCCAAGCAAGTTTCCTCTTATGAGGATTCTTCTCCTGATGTGGATCTATAGGTTCTTGAGGTTCTTCAAATTCTCGATCTTCTTCTTGAGTTTCTTCGTTCATGGTTGTATCATGAATTCTGGGTGCTTCTACTTCTTCAGGTTCTTCAGCAGGTCTCTTTCTGGATTTGTTGTAAGTTGAGTCTTCATCAAATGCCACATCCCTGCTGATGTCGATATTTTTGAATCCTAGGAAGTATATTCTATAAGCCTTCAAGCTTTCGGATTATCCCACAAATATACCCTTATTTCTTGAAGGATCTGATTTTGTCCTCTTCTCTTTTGAAATGTGTATGTAGACTAGACAACCGAATATTTTGAGATGGCTAACTTCTGGTTTCTTACTGAAAAAGACTTCTTCAGCAGGGATGATTTTAGGGGCGAATTTTAGCCCAATGGGCTATTTTTCTCCCAAAAAAGATTCGCCATTTTGCATTTTTTGAAGCCCCATTTCGCCCAATTTTGATGGGGTAAAATTTTTTCACCCTAAAAATTGCCAAATTATTATATAAACGATATAAAATCCTTGGAAATTAAAAAAAAAATTGAAAAATATCGCCAATCATTTTATAGTTACCTATTTAAGAATTGGTAATATTCGCCAACATTTATACACTTTTAAATAGGTATGGTTTCTTAAAATCATCCCTGTTCTTCAGGTGTCTTGTTCTTGATTACTCTGTATGGAGTACGGTTCTATACATACACCAATGTTTTGGAAGCTTCTTCCCATAAATGCATGGGAAGATATTGATCATGAATCATAGCTCTTGCAGCTTCCATGATAGTTCTGTTCTTCCTTTTTGCAATCCCATTTTTTTGTGGATTATATGGAGTGAACAACTCCCTCTTAATCCCTGAGTCTTTGCATAACTCTTTGAATTCATTTGATGTGAGTTCTTCGCCATTATCTGATCAAAAGGTCTTGATCTTCTTTTCAGTGTAGTTCTCAATCAAGGCTTTGAATTCCTTGAACTCGCTGAAAACTCCATCTTTGTTCCTCATGAAGTAAATCCATGTCTTCCTAGAAAATCCATCAATGAAAGAGACATAATATACATACCCGCTTAGTGAACTTGATGACATTGGTCCGTATACATCGGAGTGCATGATTTCCAAGATTCCTTTTGCCTTTCTCTCGCTACTTGGAAATTTCTTCTTTGTATTCTTTCCTTTTGCACATCCTTTGTAGACTCCATCATGTTTTGCTTGAATTTCTAGAAGACCTTCAACATCTTTTCTTGCAAGTGGTAGTGCTCTGTAATGCAGATGTGCAAGCCTTCTATGCCAAAGTTCATTTGGCTCTACTATGTTATGGATCAAGGCTTGTTCTTGATGGCCCTTCAATTTGTATAGACCTCCATCTTGTTCCCCAATCACTACTGCATCATCGAAGGTCTTTAATTTTGGCCACATGAGAACTTGGCCATCTGCAAATGCAACCCTAATGCCTTTTGCATCTAATGCATATATGGAGAGGAGGTTCTTCTTGAGTCCTGGTACAAACAATACATCCTTCATCTTCGTGGAATTTCCAGAGTCTAGCTTGTAAGAGGATTCCCAACTACCTTTTATTGGATACTGGTAGTCATCTCCAAGCTTCACCTTGTGAGGTGATTCATGTTTCGGTAGTCTCAAAAAAGACTCTTTGAATCCCGTCATATGTTTGGAAGCCCCACTATCTATAAGCCAATCATTACTTCTAGGTGTGATGTATTCCGTGAGAGCGGAAATCAAAACATATTCTTCATCACTCAAAGAATCATCATCGTCTTGCTTGTTTATCTTTACGGAAGGTTCATAATCTTCTGCAGCATGATTAGCATGTCTTCTCTTATTGTTTTTATTCTTATCAGGTTTTCTTTTATTTCTAGAATAGTCTCTGGAAAAGTGTCCTATTTCATCACAAGTATAACATCTGAGTTGAGATTTCTTATAGGAAGAGTGCTTACCTTTAGAATGATGATGATGATGGTCCCTTATGGGTTTCTTGGATTGAACTATGAGAGCTTGATCTTCATTTCCCATCTTTTCTTCTCGAGCTGCTATCCGAGATTCTTCTTGTGAGCATTCTTCCCAAAGTTTGCTTAACTTGACTAACTTCTTTCTAGCATAGATCCCTTGAATGAAAGAGTCCCATGTCCTAGGGAGACCATTCAAGGTGGTCATTACAATATCTTCATTTTTCACTTCTTGATCTACTGCTTCTAGTTTTTCCTTGATCTAAGAGACTCTTGTGAAGTAAGACTAGATGGTCTCTGCATTCTGAATCTTCACATTCTTCAACTGGTTCCTCAAATTCATTTTCATGTTTATGTTCTTTCCTTCAAATAGTTTGGTTAGGGCATCAAACATAGATTTAGGTGTCTTTCAGGAGAACACCTGTGGTATGAGGTGATCCTTGATTGAATCAGCAATAATCCTATTTTCCATAACCAACTTATTCTTGTGTAAGGCCTTAGCCTCATCTCCCTCTAGAACTAGAATCTCCTCATTGATGTAGGAGTCCAACTCATTTTCTTCTAGGACCAGGGAGATTCTATACTTCTAGGCTCGGAAGTTATCAGATCCCTTAAGCTTTTCATCAAGCTTGGTATGATGAGACATCTTAACTAAAAACGTCAAATGGAAATACAAAAGATTTAGATCTTACTAGGTCAAGATGTTGGATCTCGATTTGGAGCTGAAATTCTGTAGTGCTGGTTTAGGAGAATATTAGGGTTTGTATTTTCTGGAGTTCTATCCAAGAAAATGATTTGATCTTGATCTCTAAACTTCAACTTTGAGGAGGATATCAATCCAGGCCTAGGCTCACTGAAAAATTCCACTTTTGTGGAAATCCCTAATTTCTGGAAGTAGTGTGAGGTCCAAAACTGAAAAGCTTAGAATTGGATTCTTCTTCGACAGAAACATGTGCCCTAGGGAGGAGAGTTAATCCAACCTTCTTTTGCCGAAAATATGTGGAGAGAGATCCACAAAGCAGGAAGCCCTAGTTCCCGCAGCTGCACAATGTCTTCTTCTCAGGTTAGCTCTGATATCATGTTATATTTTTAACATTAAGCTAGCATTATATTAGGATCTTTAACTGAGAGAATAACAAGAACAACAATTAAACACAAGAGACAATGAACACAATGTTTTTCCTCGGGGAAAACATAAATGGAGAAAACCCTGCAACTTCCTCAGAGATAGAATCAGCACCAAAATTAAAATCCCAAAAGAGTAAGATGATCTCCCGACAGCAGTAACCTCTTTCTTCCTAGCCCTAGTATTTTCTTCTTGATCAGCTATGCACTACAACTGAGTGTGTGATAAATAGAGAGGCTCACTCTTTATTTATACTAATTCTCGACTTGAGAATAACCTACTAGGGTTGACTTAACTAGGTGAGTCTAATAACCCTAGTGCCCTGGAACTGCGGGGTCTTTAACCCTTGATCAATAGGAGGGTTACCCACAATGACTTGACATGACTTGTTTACATTATAGAAACTCTCGATTGGAACATCGAGGCATGACATGACTCAATTACATTACATACACATCCTGTAATAAACATCAGGTTACAATACATAAGAAATATGAGTGAATACATTCCGAAGTTACAATTACATCAACACCCATTAATGCTAAACATTGCATAAAATATAGCATGGGAATACAACCTGAATTATATCTAAATTCAAGAATAAATTATCAATGATATTATCATAGTGCCATTGCTAAGCAATGGCACTGATATATTCCAAACCTAGCAATGGCACTGATATATTCCAAACCTTCGTATATAAGTTAAAATGCAGTACTGATAGAAACAAACAACCAGGATAATAAACCAACAACACTATTATAAAAATTCAAAACGGAGGGTTTTTAATTACATAGTAAAATTATCCACAGTCATTTCCATTTTACAAATGGCTGAATGGGCCATGAAACAAAAAATCCCCAAACCCACAATTAATCTTGATTTCGTTACTATTTTCCCAAACCCTGGTTAATCCCAAAAGGGAATCCTTTTACAAACTACAACAGATAACCCCTGGAAACCCAATAAAATAACCAAGCAGATAGGTGAAGGCCCTCTTCCTATGGGCTTACCAGGTGTACGTAGACGACCCTTTTCTTCGCCTCATCCAACCTGCAAAGAAAATTAGAGAGGCATGAAAAGTATAACAAGAAAATATCAAAATAAAATTGTAACAAGTTTAAACCATAGTGTCATCTGATAACCTCATAAGCAATTCGTTCAAACATTCTAAACCACACCCCAACAATGGAGCTTTCCCCCCTTCACTAATAGAAAACCGATATGCGAATAATGGATGCAAAAACCATAGCCTGGGTTTATTTTATCTTTCCAATGTGGAGGAGCCACATAGCCTTCACATGGGTGCATTAAATATTACATCTATCATCCACCACAAATTAAATTTCAACCCATTTTCTATAGTTTTTCCTCATAAGGATTTTGTTGTGTTTTAATACCATGCCACAACACCATAGTGTTTAGGGTTAGAGAACCTTTAGGTGCTAGGACTTATTTATTTTTCCTTTACGCATAGGTAGCATAAGATTAGTGACAAAACACATGTGACAAGCATAGATACATCATGCATTAGTTCGTAACAACTAAATAATCCCAAATCGCAGGATTTCATTACCTTTCCGACTGGGTCATGAGGAAAAATCCATCCACTCCTCTCCTTTAGATACAGAGGTAAGTTAGTCTCATCATTTAGTAAATAAGAAACTAAGTAACATAACATGTATTCAAACATGAATAAAACAATATCAGAGCACTAGTAAACTAGGTATAAGATATCAATATACAAGTACATCCGTATATATAAATAACGACACTAAACATGATCATGAAACATAAACCACACGAGAATAGAAACGAAACATGGACATAGGTATAATTCGTATAGAAGTTTTACAATTCTGAAGTTAAGTCTGAAGTTAAGTATAGATGTCCCCTAGATCTTAGCAGAATTATTCACCCTACAAAGTTTTTATTTATTTTGGATATTATGGACATTACAAGGATTCCTACTGAAATGAAAAATAGCATTTGTAGGTTCATGTCATAGAGACATATAGGTGAGGGATCTCACCCTAGAATCCCCATGATCCACTATCCCTCTAAGAAAAAAATTTTCTCCCTTAATAAAATAGCGTGAAGGATTTAAATAGGAAAACTTTTGGCTATCAAGAAGCAAACTCAGCGAAGATGGGCTTCGACATTTTTCTTCAATCAAGGAGACAACCCTGAAATGATTCCTTTGATGCAATATTTTGCACTAACATAACTTTACTATGCTAATATAGTGATTTATGAAAGACAAGGATTTACATTCATAGTATCTAATGTTGCTTCCTTTTGGTTAAAAATGATAGTAAAATAAATATCCTCTTTCTCTTTATAAACATGATTACGCATACCTTAACCCGTTTGTTTTTACATAAGGTTAGTAAGTATTCCTTGGAAGTGTATCTTTTATATTCCTAAATAAATTATATTAAGACAAAAAATGTCATGCACCTTTCACATATTTTAATTTCCTACATATACATATAAATTCACCTATAAGAACCTTTTTCTCTATGTTTGTAACATCCCCAGAACAATAAACAAAAATTTTCATTTTCAAAACTACTTATAAATTCGATGAGTTAAAATTTAAAAACACATTGTAAAGAAATCATTGAATAGGGTGTTGGTTATTTTTAGGAATCTCAGCATAATTCAAATTGTATTAAAGTCAACCAATTCAATCCTTCCTAAGGTAATATTTTTAACATACTTAACACATTAGGAAAGGACCTTAAGCAATAGCTATAGCCTTTATCCCACATAAGCCTATCTAACATTTTATAATTCATTAAATAAACCACCTTCCATTGGACTCATCATTCAACAATTTACACCATCATTATAATCAAAACATGAGTCAAATACACCAAGAGATCATAAGCCAGAATACATCAAAGGGTACATAATATAGTATACATCCATAACACATAAGAGAACTTCATCGAGAGCAAATAAAAAAATACATAAAGAGCACATTAGATCGAGACCAATGTACGTGGATCACCCAATACATGGGTTACATCCACAAAGATGTTGCCTCATGTGATATTTATTACAATAAAAAGTTACAATGCGCAACATCACTGTTGCCACACTTTCTTTCTGTTCTCCTCATAGATTCTCTCACCGAGAATATTTCTGATGATTCAATGCTAAGATCAAAACTACGATATGAATCCTAATAATAATACTAAGATACGTTTTAGGGTTTAAGGTTACTTGGTTGGTTATTATACTCTTAAAATCCTTAATGTACACAAATACTTCCCACCTTGTTATAGGAAAGGGAAGATACTCAACTTTCCTTGATACAAACAATCCACTTTATCCAATTTATGGATATGTACTGGCTTCCTTATAGTAAGCCACTCTTTCCACCTATCCTTAAATATATTAATCTAAGTTACTTCTTCAAAAATTGTAATAGCAAAGCACTGATATGAAATAATATCCCAATCAATATTACAAACCCACATAGACTTCCAAAACTATGATCACAAAGTACATATATGAATACAATCCTAAACAAGATTACAGATACAACATTCAGATATGAAATCCTTTGCAACCAATGCATACAATAAAATCCAATTTCCAAAACAATAATAGAAAAGTGTAGATATGAAATAAAATCCCAAATGATATTACAAATAGAACATTCAGATATGAAATCCTTTGACACCAATACATACAACAAACTCTGATTTCCAAAACCATAATAACAAAGTACAGATATGAAATAAAATCCCAAAACAAGATTACAAACCAACGTATGCTATGGTTTAGATTCAAAACACAAACCTTGGATCAGATCCAGATTCATACAAGGGTCAATACAACTGCAAACAAGGATTAGATAAAAAAACACATTCCTTGGATCAAATCCAAATGCATACAAGGGTCAATACAACCGCAAACAAGGCTCAAATAAAAAACGCATTCCTTGGATCAAATAAAGATGCATACAAGGTAAGAACCTCCTACCAGATCTCGAATGTGTACATTTATAAACATAGATAGGATAAACATGTCTTACCAGATCACTGTAAAATTACAAAGGCATACAATAGGAAAATGTTTCAGAGTTTAACACCCATTAACGCATGAATTGGAAAAACACAAGAATTCAAAGTCCTGATTTTATAAAACATGGGTATTCACTTGCATATCAAATAGGAGCCTTGTATAGATATAAAAAAATGCATATACATACCAGTAATTAAGTATTGGTTCATACGATCACAACATATATATATATATATATATTTATACATATCAAAAAATATAAGGTATGGGAACACATGGTGGCAACTTAAGAAAAAGTACTACTTGTATCACTTAAGATCTGCAAATATAAATAACGTATCTGAACAAAGGATCAGAACTAAATAAGGACACTGTTCAAATCATTTCGAATTTATCACCATATAGGGTATGCGAATGCATAGGATTGGACTTATACAAGCCACAATTGGAATGAAATCAAGATTTATGAACGTTAGGGGAAGCATACAAAGATAATAGGTCTACTAGGTATGCTTAGCACAATTCTTAGAGATTTAAAGGCTTAAATGGAAGATTGAGTACAATGATATGATCTATAATGTTAGGAACCATATGCACAGATTGTATACGGCTTCTCAGATTAGTATGAATGAAATTGTATGTAAAAATACAAATATGCATGTTTCCTTTCAAATGCATCTTTTGGAAATGATGGTAAACTTTGAACTGTGCAAATCTAAGTAGATATGGAGGGAAGAACTTTAGAGATTTGATCACACTCAGTGTATCCAATTGACAAGCAATTGCCATATATTAAATCACAATCACACATATATGTGCAGGAAAAGAGAAACACAATTTAAATGGAAAATTGCATGCAACATTCTATCAAGGTGTAACCTAGCATGGGATTTCATACTCAGTTGAAGGCACAGAATAGAGGGCATTGGAGTGAATTACTGGGCTCTTGCTCCCATAAATCTCCAATTTCCACAGTCCTCTCTCTTTTCCCAAAATCTAATTTCCATCCCCTTGCATGGATCATGTAGCTTCTTGACCCCTACCTCTGTATCCTCCCCTTCCCAAAATGTAGAGATCCCTCCTTATAAAAACAGAAAGATAATTTCCCTTGAAAAACCCATATATTCCCCTTACTATACGTTGCGATCATTTCCCCTATTATCTATCCCGGAGCCAAGTGGTGCAACTATCCCTCCAAATGTCTATAATTTTAAGACATATGTCATAAAATTATATGTCATTTTTTTTGTTATGGAATAATTCCCATTATTTCCTCTAGGGAAATCACACCCTTAAATTACTCATTAATGCATAAACATCCGCATGTCCCAAGCCGAGTTACACATCACTCGCAGTCCACTTTCTGTCCGCTTTCCTCAGCATTGCACAATATGACTGTTTTCTCCCATTCTCCTATTCAATTGGCATCCACGCATCCCTAATATGCCTAATCCATGCATACACTCTTGTGTTCTCTATGTGGTTCCCCAAGTGGATATATAGTGTGGAATATTGTACATATGCGCAGCTAAATGAGAATTTTTAATAATAAGATACTGTATATAAGAGTATAGAATTCGTTTAATATTCATCCAAAAACTAGTAACTAAGAGTAAGAGATGCTCTGACTCTATAATTATATATATATATATATATATATATATATATTTCTAATTCCATGTTCTTTAGTTCTTATGATATAACTCATATAAATATATGTATATATAATAGTTATATCTTTTGTATTATTTTACATGGTAGATTATACTTGTACTTCAATATTTTAACGTATAGCTTGTATCTATACCGGTAAAGTATTAAGCATACTCCCTTTGTTCTTGATGCCGTAATGAGTATTAGGTAATACATCTTGTTTCATTTTTAATAAAGAGGATCATAAAGATCCATTATTTTGTTAACCGAGTAAACTAGCCTAGTAACGACGTACTTTATATTTGTTTGATACCTAGGAGTTTTACGTCATCCAGGGAGTTTCTAATCTTCTCTCAGCTCCTGAGGCATGACTAAACCTTTTACCTTCCCCTTGGTGGAATTCATCCACAATCATTTTTTTAGTCGCACACGTTTTTCAGTCCCCTCGCGTTATTAAATTTTCACCTTTAATTTTGATGAGGATAGGGTTTATACTTACACTTCTTTTTACTTATGATTTTCCATTTCGAGTCGCATAATCAGGGGATATTACATCCTCACTCCCTAATCACTCACCTTTAGCCCTAGTGGGTTTAATTTCCCATCTTTAACAATGTCTTAAGTCCCTAAGTCTACCACTTAGGGAATTAACTTATATAAATTACAATTTTTTGTTTCTGGTGGGGCCTTGGCCTTGATATCTTCACCAGAAAACAATTACAATAAACATACACCGTTACAAAATATTTAGGGGTATGAAAGAGGGATATTACATCCTCCCCCCCTTAAAAAAAATAACACCGTTGTCGGTGTTTCTGTTTTTCAACAAATTTCATTCTTCTCTTGAGTCATTTTTTCTTACTTTGTCTTTTTTGTTCTGATCCCATTATATCTTTCCTGGTATTTGCAAGTCGCTATTGTTCAATACCTATAGTTTCCTGTAACGAGATCAGGTTTAACCAAAATTTATTCAATAAAACATGCCAAAATTTTATAATTCAACTTAAAACATAAACCCTGGATCCTTCTGCAACACAACAATTGCAATTTATGGGATATCTTCTAGTCTTTATTTGTATTATAATACCTAATTATTTTTCCATAATGTAATTGATTCATAAGTAAAACATAATTACTCATCTTTTGGGAGGATTTCTTTTATCTCCTCAAATAGTCCTAAACCTAAGGTAAATCTTTCTTTCATTCATAAGTTAATATCATCTATTTCTCATCATTTTCAATTAGAAACATTAAAATTCCTCACTCCTCCTCTCCTTTGAGGGATTTTTTCCTACTCGGGTCTTTCTTCACATTCAATAGTCTAATTACTTGGAAAATTAACATATTTTTCATTCGTTATATCATGGAGATGAAAATTTTCCGCAACACTTTTGTTGATCATCAAACTCTCCCTTGAGTTCTTTTGCAAATTCCAGTGTGGACTTGTGTGCTATATTTGAGGTTACCCTCCCTTTTGATTGCTAACCAAAAGTTTTCTACTCAATGGAATCAAATAGTGTCTTGTCTTCTAGATGTCGAGCATTTTCCTAAGTCTTGCTATTGATATCATAAACTCTTTCATGATTCCCCACAAGCCTCCTCGCTTGAGTCCAGGAATCTCTTTTCCACCTAGCCTCTTGCTTGAGTCCACAAGAAGCAAGGTAGAGTTAGATCATCAATTTTATTGCCACTTCATTTTCCGAATACCAATGTGCTCACAAAACAATAATTGGCCTAAAACCATTGTGCTCCCACAACATATGTTTTCCTTGTTTGTATTTAATGATAGTTACAACTTTTGATTATTTGTGACACATGGAATTTGGTGCTTACATGATTTCACTGTCGTTTCCATGTTTTGTGAATAAACTTCATGGTTAGTTGAAATCTAATCATCATATATCAATATACAATAATTTCATCTATTTAATCATCAGTACTAAAGGTTTGTACCTTTACCATCATTCATTATTCTTACAATCATGCAACCTTGCAAAAATAGCTTGTTACTCATTTATACAAGTTAATGTATAATCCATGTTCTACGTTGATCATGACAATGGTTATAATCATGGTAACACCCTGTAATGTCAGTACAAAACTAACAAAATCCACAGTTAATTCCTGGCTCATAAAACCTAGAAATTTGACAATTATAATAAAAAAGTAATATATCACTCATTCTTGAGTGGTTTAACCCCACTTTTTAAGCCAGTGAATTTTGTAAGTAACACTCCATTTCGAATGGTAGTGTTCCTGGCATAATCCTGCAATATTAGTACATAACATTATATGATGTTATTTCACTTATCATTTTCAAATACTAAAGAAACTAAACATCTTTACTCATTTGTCCTTGGATAGTTACGAGTGAAGAGGCATTCCAATCCTACATAATATTAATGAGTAGTAAACTAGAGATGTAGAAATACTAAGTGGTACATAGTTCTATTTTCCTCTCAGTGTCTTTAGAGAAAACAATAATGGATAATGTTCATTAAGGTTAACTGTAGGTTTAAGGTACTATTCTCCTAAATCAACCCACTCTTCTTGCAAGCATTCCAACGTTGGTGAAACACACTTGTAACCAACATGTTTTTTCAAAATAGCCGATAATGTATTAACGTGATGGAATGTATTATGATTCAATCTATTAGATATCGTTACTCTCATATGAAAACTTTTTATGGTGTTAATCATATAACCTAACTCTTTTTTTAACACAAGGAAAAACTCATAAGAGTACATATTTATACTTAACGTATTTTACCCAATCCTCTAATTTTAATATTAGATACCACATTTGTGTTACCACACATTGCATGGAGTACACCAACCCTCTAAGGGGTGTAGGTTTCCCACTCTAATTCTATTGGTAACACTTTGGCATTTAGGTTTGGCCTAAAGTGAGCTTTAAATTTTTAGGCTTCCCTTTTAGATTAAAGTCTGTGTGTAAGATATTTTCTTAAAAATACTTCGAACAATTTTTTCTGAACCAAATATTATGATAAGACTAACATTCTCATGCCTAAAACGTTCTTTACCTATGAAATGTGTCTTCAAATTTTCCTCAAGTCGTGATGATTTATACGTTACCCAATACTTACGGTTTTGGGACTCTTTGTAAATATCAAATTATCTTCATAAAGCATAGTAAACACATGGATCATGTTTTTCCTAGTAATAATTATTACCATTTATGCCTTCATATATCCTTTAACAATTATTTTTAGCACCCATGTATTTTCTTTCCCTAAGGAACCCGTAGTTCATTACCCATCTATTTGGTGCCCTATGTTTAAAAGGTCTCTGTTAGTATGAGTCTATCATTTTCATATATATATATATTGCTAGAGACAATTCCAAGAAAATGACTATACTCCTTCTTTAATGTATTAGTAAAAATTTATAGACCAAAATCCCATTTTCAGAGTGTAACATAAACATAACCTTTAAGACAAGATGAGAGAATTACTCACATGCTTTTGGTTCTAATCTGTTGATAATGTGATAACATACCTTTCCATGATATTTCTTTTGTTTATCCTCTTTAGTTACCTCCTTCAATATTTGAAGGCCCACTCAGATAGCTTATTTCCCTCATCCACCATTGTCCTGCATACACAAAAAAATCATTTGATTTGTTATTCTTAACCATCTTAATGCTTTCTAACTTCATGTTGAGCCCAAATAGGCCTGAGTGTCGTCACTTCAACTCTCATACCATTTGTAATATCCCCAAAATAGTAACAATTTTTTTTTGTTTTCAAAACTACTTATAAATTCAATGCGTTAAAATTTAAAAACACATTGTAATGAAATCATTGAGCGGGTTTTTGGTTATTTTGAGGAAGCTAAGCATAATTCAAATTGTATTAAATTCAAGCAATTCAATCCTTCCTAAGATGATATTTTTAACATACTTAACATATTAGGCAAGGACCTTAAATAATATCTCTATCCTTTATCCCACATTAGACTATCTAACATTTTATAAATCATCAAATAAAACACCTTCCTTTAATGGACTCATCATTTGACAATTTACACCATCATTATAATCAAAACATGAGTCAAATACACCAAGAGATCATAAGACAAAATACATTAAGGGTACAGAAGATAGTATACATCCAAAACACATAAGAGAAATACATCGAGAGCACATAAAAAAATACATCAAGAGCACATAAGATCGAGACCAATGTACTAGGTTCACCCAATCCATGGGTTACGTCCACAAAGCTCTCACCTCATGTGATATTTATTACAATAAAAATTTACAATCTGCAACATCACTGTTGCCACACTTTCTTTCTGTTCTCCTCATAGATTCTCTCACTGAGAATATTTCTGACTATCCAATGCTAAGATCAAAACTGCGATATGAATCCTAACAAGAATACTAAGATACCTTTCAAGGTTTAAGGTTACTTGGTTGGTTATTATACTCTTAAAATACTTAATGTACACAAATCCTTCCCACCTTGTTATAGGAAAGGGAAGATACTCAACTTTCCTTGATACAAACAATCCACTTTATCCAATGTACAGATATGTACTGGCTTCCTTATAGTAAGCCACTCTTTCCACCTATCCTTAAATATATTAATCTAAGTTCCCGCTTTGAAAACTGTAATAGAAAAGCACTGATATGAAATAATATCCCAATCGATATTACAAACCCACGCAGACTTCCAAAGCTGTGATCGCAAAGTACATATATGAATACAATCCCAAATGAGATTACAAATACAACACTCGTCGATTTACAAAACTGTAATAGCAAAGTACAGATATGAAATAAAATCCCAATCGAAATTACAAATACAACATTCATATATGAAATCCTTTGACACCATTGCATACAACAAACATGGATTTCCAAAACTGTAATAGAAAAGTACAGATATGAAATAAAATCCCAAAATGAGATTACAAACCCACGTAGACTATGGGTCAGGTTCAAAACACAAACCTTGGATCAGATCCAAATGCATAAAAGGGTCAAATAAAAAACGCATTCCTTGGATCAAATCGAAATGCATACAAGGGTCAATGCAACTGTAAACAAGGTAAGAACTTCCTACCAGATCTCGAATGTGTACATTTATAAATATGGACAAGGTAAACACGTCTTACCAGATCACTGTACAATTACAAATGCGTACAATAGGAATAGTTTTTAGAGTTTAACATCCATTAATGCAGGAATTGGAAAAAAATGAGAATTGAGAGTCTAGATTTTATAAAACATGGGTATAAATTTGCATATCAAATTGCAACCTAGTAGAGATAAAAAAAATGCACAGACATACTAGTAAATACGCATTGGTTCATATGATCACAACATAGATATATATACATATATATTTCTACAGATCAAAAGATATAAGGCATTGGAACACATCCTGGGAACTTAAGGAGAAGTACTACTCGCATCAGTTAAGATATGCAAATATAAATAACGTATGTGTACATAGGATCGGAACTAAATAAGGAGACTGTTCAAATTATTTCAGATTTATCACCATATAGGGTATGCAAAAGCATAGGATTGGACTTATACAAGCCACAATTAGAATCAAATCCAGATTTATGAACGTTAAGGGAACCATACAGAGATAATAGATCTACTGGCTATCCTGAACACACTTCCCACAGATTTAAAGGCATTAATGGAAGATATGGTACAACGATATGATCTATAATGTTAGGAACCAAATGTAGAGATTTTACATGGGTTCTCAGATTAGTATGAATGAAATCGTATCTAAAAATACAAAGATGCATGTTGCCTTTCAAATACATCCTATGAAAACAATGGTGAACTTTGAACTATGCAAATCTAAGAAGATATGGATGGAAGAACTTTAGAGATTCGATCACACACAGGTTATCCAATCAGAAAGCTATTTCCAGATATTAAATCACAATCACACATATATGTGCATAGAAAGAGAAACACAATTTAAATGGAAATTCGCATGCAGCATTCTATCAAGGTGTAACCTAGCATGGGATTTCATACCCAGTTGAAGGCGTAGACTAGTGGGAGTTATCGTGAAGTATTTGTCTCTCACTCCCATAAATATCCAATTTCCATAGTCCTCTCTTTTTTCCCAAAATCTAATTTCCATCCCCCCGCATGGATCGTTTAGCTTCTCGACCCCTACCTCTATACCCTCCCCTTCGCAAAATGCAGAGATCCCTCCTTATAAAAATGAAACGATCATTGCCCTTGAAAAACAAAAAGAGTCCCCCTATACGCCGCGTTCATTTCCCCTCTTAGCTATCCCGGAGCCACGTGGCACAACTATCCCTCCAAATGTCTGTAATTTTAAGACATATGGTATCATTTTCTTGTTATGGAATAATTCCCATGATCCCCTCCAGGGAAATCGCACCCTTAAATTACTCATTAATGCATAAAAAACCCCATGTCCCAAGTATAATTACACATCAGTCGCAGTTCTCTTTCTATCTACTTTCCCCAACATTCTACAATACGATCGTTTTCTCACATTCTCCCATTCAGTTGGAATCCACGCATCCACAATATGCCCCATCCATGCATACACTCTTGTGTTCTCTATGTGGTTCCCCAAGTGGATAGATAGTGCAGCATATTTTACGTATGCGCAGCTGAATGGGAATTATTAATAATAGTATAAGGTATATAAGAGTATAGAATCCGTTCAATATACATCAAAAAGCTAGTAACTAAGTGTAAGAGATGCTCGACTCTATAATTCTATGTTATTATAAATATATATATGTGCATATATATTTATAATTCCAAGTTCTTTAGTTCTTATGATATAACTCATTTTTATTTATATATATATATATATCTTATGTATGATGTTACATGGTAGATTATACATGTTCAATATTTTAACGTGTAGCTTGTTTCTATACCGGTAAAGTATTAAGCATACTTCATTGGTTCTTGATGCACTAATGAGTATTAGGTAAGACATCTCATTTCATTTTTAGTAAAAGAGGATCGTAAATATCCATTATTGTGTTAGCTTAGTAAACTAGCCTCATCACGATGTACTTTATTTTTTGTTTATACTTAGGAGTTTTAGGTCCTCCAGGGAGTTGCTAATCTTCTCTCAATTCCTCAGGCCCGACTAAAGTTTTTACCATCCCCTTAGTGGAATTCATCTACAATATTTGTTTTAACTGCACATGGTTCTCAGTCCCCTCGCGTTATTAAATTTTCACCTATAATTTTAATGAGGGTGTGGTTTATACTTACACTTTTATTTACTTATGCTTTGCTATTCTCGGTTTTGTATTGAGGGAATATTGCATCCTGGCTCCCTAACCACTCGCCTTTAGCCCTAGTGGGTTTAATTGTCCGTCTTTAAGTTGTGTCAATGTCTTAAGTCCCTAATTCTACCAATTAGGGAATTAAGTCATATAGATTACAAGGTTTTGTTTCTGGTGGGGCCTTGGCCTTGAGCCCTTCGCTAGAAAATAAGTACAATAAACATACACCATTACAAAATATTTAGGGGTATGCACGAGGGATATTACAATGTTTTAGCACATTATTTAGTATATCAATAGCAAATCATTTAGGATGCACCAAAATGGTAGAGTAGTTTAAGTATATACTTACCCTATGATAAATAATCTTGTGGTTCACTCAAATCTCATTCGAGCAAGGTATTGTTTTCGTAAGAATAGGAAACTTATTTTATAAGTGTAGAAGCATGTAAAGAGTTGTCTTGAAATTCCCTATAGAAAACCAATGAGCATGTAAAAATACTATTATTTACTTTAAGTAAATAGGTGAGGATTGATAAATGGCTTCTTTTCAGCATGTCATCAAAACCATGATGACACCAGGTTATCTTCACTAGATCCCCAAGGCTTCACTCATCTTTTACTTTTCTACCTAGTGGTTCATCCCCATTTGTTCTTTAGTCATGCCAATATTTTACCCTCTAAACCTTATCAATTGTATCCACAACTTTAGGAAGTTAGAATCAGTACTTACGTTGTCGTTTTTACTTACACTTTGTGTTTCAGGTCGAAGTAGTAAGTGGATAGTACAAATCATGACTATATCTAATTAACTTTTACCTTAACTATTAGATACAAATATTATCTTGCGTCCAGTTATTCTACAATTATTAACTTAATGTCATCTCTAATCATGGTTATATTCGATAACTATTAGTTTAACTAACTTGCACAAGGTTTAGTCAAACTGCATTTTACATCTAGAAGTTGAAGTAATGTGGACTTCATGTGACAATCGAACACCTAATAATTTTTTTTGAACTTCTAATAAATTCTTTTGAACTCATGTGACAAATGTACTTAGTGGCATGGTAAGGTGCAGCTCATGTGACAGCCAAACTCCTTCTAGCATAACATTATATTAACTTTTAGATACAAATGTTTGCTTGATTCCAAAGATGATACTACTATGAACTTAACAACCACAAAACAAGTTGTTGCTATATTAGATTAACTATCATATGCAAATAATTGACACATTCTTTAGGTAAAAAAACATTATCAAATATTTAAAAAAAGCTAAGCTTATAGTTGTAAAACCATTGAAGTTAAGAAACTATATAAATTAAAAAACATTAGAAATAGTACACTCGATGTATGTGGACCCATGTCTTCTACCTCATTAAGTAGGTATGTGTACTATGTTTCCTTTATAGATGATTTCTCACGTAAGACTTAGATATATTTCTTGAAAGCGAAAAATGAAGCTTTCAATATGTTCAAGGAATGTAAAGCCTTTATCGAGAACGAAACAGATAGGAACATCAAGACTCTACACTCACATAATGGTGGAGAAAAAGGAGCAAAAATGTTTTATAAACTCTATAAATTAGTTAATCATGATTGTATCAAAAGTGTCTCTCTGTTTTAACTAGTTCAAAGAAAAAATAATAATATAGCCAAGATAAGAATGAACTCTCATGAGATTCATAGTGAAACTAGTCGTTGGGAAATTCCTAAAACACCATCGGTAGAAAGGATCTGCCATCTTTGTGAGAATATGAACATTGAGGATGAAAAACACTTCCTCTTAGAATGCCCTGCGTACACCCACATTAGATCTCAGTTTCATAATCTTTGTTGCAATCACGAGGTTCCTAGCCTTTTAACTTCTCAAAATTATAGTGAGCTCGGGCCGCTTCTCTGCAAGCACTTTAAGCATAGAAATACAATTTTAAACCAAACTAAAAATTTCGTTTCTTTGGGTTCAATAGACCAAAGTTTGGTTTGAGTGAACGTTAACCATCATCATCATTATAAANATATATATATATAATTAAAAAAATAATGTAAAAGTCTTTACACTATTACATATATAACAAATAGTTAATACTTATAATCTTATTCATTAATATAAAAATTGGAGTTATACATAATGGTTGATATAGATGATATTTATAAGTCATATCCATTTAAATAATGTATATTTTATTTTTTTACGTAATTAAGTAATGATATTGTTGTTTTAAAGAATAAGTAAATCACGAATGCTAAGGTTAGAGAAATATATTGAAAAATAATAATAGGAAATATATATTAAAACACGTGTATTGAGTTGGACAATAATACTCGTGTGTTTTCCATCTCCCACTAATGTGGATGACCCTTACATGCGCACTGTTAAATGAATATGCAAACGCAAAAGCCTAAAAGTTATATGTAATTGTTTAAACACATGATTATCGAGAAGGAAAAGGAAATACGTATCCTTAGCATTAATATGCTAAGTTTATTCACGTTATGAGAAAAATCCAAGTGAGACATAGAAATGAAGAATAATGAATTGCAATATCCATAACAGAAATAAACATGTGAGGTTTTGCTTGGGTTGTTGAGGGTGAGGTTTTGCTTGGGTTGTTGAGGACTCGTTGCTATTTGCACATGGATTAAAATCCCTTAAATGTTTTCCATTCATGGGCCTAATGGGATGAGAGATATCAAGTTTTTTTATATTATAATTTATTTTTTATGATCTTGAGGGTGAGATGAGTTGTTTCAAAACATTTAAGAACTTGAGTATGTAGTGGAAAAAAAAATACTTTTCTCTTGTCTGTCCAGGTTCAAATTCTTTGAAGGTTTGTTCTAACAAGAAATTAGTGGCAAGGTGGTCTTTAATCCCATTTTAGAACACATGTGAGGTTAACATGAAGGATATACTGCTTGATTTATGTTGACTTGGAAGGTGCACAATTTGAGGCTCTTAACATGATCAAACAAATTTCTATTTTGTTTAGATTGTCGACCTCAATCTAAGCTAGTGCAATGTATAAATTGTTTTAAAAATGGGTAAGGAAATAAAAATGTATATTAGCAACATAAGAGATTTATATTTTAAGACTCCAATATATATGTCAAGACAAAAATAAACTAAACATAGTAAACATTTTTTTTATTATAAAAATGGAATCTACATTGTCTAAGCTAGATGCATGTGTAAGTTCATCAATGATATATTGTTGTAGCCATTTTAAAAATAAAACAAAAAAATGAAGATATTTATTTAGCCATTTGGAAAAGTGGAGATTTTGTTGCTTTTACATTCCAAACCATCAAGATCATCATATTGAACCTAAATTGGAAGCAACTATTCAATAAATTCAAGTAGAAAGTCAAGCCCAGCACAAGAATTTGAATTTCAAAAATGTGCATTCCTTATCTAAGAATGCATGCATGCTTTGAAAATCGTCATGTGTTCTAAGACATGAGTGTGCTACTTTAATATAATACATGTTTTTACAGTAATTTTGCCATAACTTTCTACCATGACATCGGTTTTTGCAGTGGTTTATCTCATCAGAAAGGTATGAAGATATTTTTGGGATTATATGTTATGCTCATTTTATGTTTCTACATAATTAATTGCTTATTTTTTATAATAGTATGAAATAAATATATAGTCCATGATCGATACCTCAAACCACCATATAGTACATCAAATTAAGATATTTGGACTCCATTGGTAATATTGACACTTTGAAAATATTTTTCACATGAGAGATGGGTTTAAGAGGCTTTACTATTGTAATGGAAGAAAAAAATGGGAATTAAGCTCTAAATGAAGCTTTTAAGGCTTCAAACTAGCACACAGGAATTCCAAAGTTAATACTCTTTCTCCAAGTTGAATAGGGTTGTTCCTATAATGCCTTGCCACTCGGTGTGGTAGAAAAATATATCACTCTAGGATATATATGAATATTTTAGGGACCAAGACCTATGAATAAAGCCTTTACCATTAAATCGTTCCCCATATAAAAGATTATTGTCCTTAATGTAGGATATGAGTGTCAATATGAGATTTTGTTCCCTAGTGATGAGTGAGTTAAGTTTTTAATGGTTATACAATATCTAATATCATTTAGCATCATAACATCGTAACCATACTCAAAAGGATCACTAAAAGATAGACAAGCGCAACCACACAAAAGAACACAGAGATTTATCATGGGAAACCCTCATGGGGAAGAAAACCCAGTAAAATTTCTTCTATATAGATGTATCAAAAGTACAAATGTGAGACCCCGAATAAGTGCTCCTTCTCCTAGCAGATATCTTTGTCTCTCTCTCCTCTGCGCTATACACAAGTGAGTGTGTGTTCAAATGAGGAACACAACTCCTCTATGTATACTCTTTTTGTCACTTGACTTTTACCCTAGCAAGTCGGCCCCATGAAACTTACTGGGATGGCTATACCTAGGAAGACACAAAAAAATATTATATTATATTCAAGAGGGTACTATTGACCTGAATTACAATGGAGATTATAACTTATGACTCTATGATGACCAAATACAATAGTAACACCCCGACGGAGGAATAATACATCTCCCTTGGGTTGCATCAGTAAAATACATTTAGAATATTCTTCAGTTACATTATTTCAACACTCCTCCTTAACAAAAAGGGTATTCTACTGAGAACAACATCATCAACTATACGAGCATGGAGAGAGAATATGCAACATCATCAAGGTGATACATCTATACATCTTGGGAAGTTTTCAAGAATCATCAGTAACTCGAACAGTTACTAGAACATCTTCTGTATTGGAACATCATCTTCCACAACACCAAGTCTTCATCTTTGATCTTTTGTAACACTCAATCAATGGATCCTTTGCATCAACACCTTGATCTTCTTCTTCTTGTAGCACTCAATAACTTGATTCTTTGTAGCAACACTTTGATATTCATATTCTTGCGTCACTTGATATCTTGATCCTTTGTAGCATCACTTCAATCACTCGATCCTTTGCAACACTCGATCACTCGATCCTTTGCAACACTCGATCACTCGATTATTTGCAACATCTAATCACTCGATCCTTTGCAACACTCCATCACTCAATCATTTGCAACACTCGATCACTCAATCCTTTTGAGCACTCAATCACTCAATCCTTTGCAGCACTTGATCAATTTATCCTTTGTAGAATCACTTCAACCACTCGATCCTTTGCTTAATACATTCATTGTCTGTATCCATGCTTGATTTGTCAATCAATATCATTGTCAGAAGCATCATCATTTGTAACACACATTATATATTTGCGGGATGATCAATTCCTATCACTTTTGGACATAAGTCCAAGGATGATTCAATCCTTGTCGACCTACTCCCCATTAACTAGGAGGGTCCACATCATCGACAAAATGTATCACCACAAATGAATGCAAGACCATATCATTTGCAAATGAATGCATATCCCATACATAAATGAATGCAGGACCACATCGTCTGCAGCTAAATGCATATATCATCTGCAAATGAAGGAAATACCACATTGTAGACCATCCTTATCCTGTTAGCGCTAGGACCACGCCCATGCGAGTGTTGTTTTCTACGACATATACAAGTGAATGTAGGATCACTCTCCATGTGAGATTATCATATGCAACTGAATCCAGATCTAGAACACAGCTTAATGCAAGACCTATCATCCACAATTGAATGCAAAATTCATCATAAACCATCCTAATCTTGTCATATCTAGGACCACTCTAAACTGATTTTTATTTTCTATGACACCATACTACAATTAAATTTAGGATCACTCTCCATGCGATACTCTGCAATTGAGTGCAAATCTCTTCTGCAACTGAATGCGGGACCTATTGTACTACACTAAATGCAAGACTCATAGTAGACCATCCTAAGAATTATAGATCTAGGGCCACTCTCAAGTGTTATTTTGTATGGCACCATCCTATAATTCAATGTAGGATCACTCTCTAGAAGAGAGCATCGTCTATAGGACCATCCTCATCCAGTAAGGGATAGGACTACTCTCAAGAGAAGAGTGTTTTGGTCTACAAGACCATCCTCAAGAGAGGATACATTTGTCCACAAGTAAATGTCAGACCTCATTAGCATCTATGGGTTCACTTGGCCTTTTATGTATTGGTGCATCACCACCATCTCATTCGTAGTGATAGTCTCATAATCACTCCCTCTTTGAGGGGAATGTCCATATCATCAACCTTCTCCCCTTTCAAAGGAGAGTCCATATTATCATATTTCCTTATTGCGAGGAATGTCTGTAACATCGTCATCATTGTTCCTCCCTATGAGGAAAGATCTATATCATCATCATTGTTCTTCCTTCCGAGGAAAACCTTCAGCATCATCATCATTGTTCCTCCTTGCGAGGAAAATATTTAGCATTATCATCATTGTTCCTCCTTGCAAGGAAAGCCTTTTTGGACCACACCAATATTGTCATGGAAGTATTCAAGCTTTACTCAAGATTTAGGTTTGGTCAATACATAAGCAGCTTACTCATCGGTACTCACATGGTAGAGTTTAATAGATCGCTTATGTACCATATGCCGTATGTAAAAATATCATATTTCTATGTGCTTTGATTTATCGTGGAACATTGGATTGTCTTTCATCTTTATACAACTCTAGTTGTCACATTGAGTCATGGTGGTGTCCGACTCCAAGTCAAATAGACATGATATCAACTTCTGAAGCCATGTGGATTCAAAACTAGCAGAACAAGATGCTATGTACTCTGCTTTAGCTGTGCTGAGGCAAACACTCGATGGTTTCTTGCTAAACCATGAGATCATGGTGGATCCTAGAAAATAAAATCCAAATGAGGTGATTTTATGTCCTCAACCCTTCCTCTTTGCATCTACAATTAGTTCATCCTTTCAATTCATTGACATATCTCATTATTGCGAATTCAACCTTGAAGGTTGGAGCCTGCTTTATTTTTGGTAAATCCTTAGTCCATTAGGAAGTTGTCCATCCTATTGTACCATGTCGAACTCATACATGTTTTGTAGTCAATCCCCCTAAAGTGGAGTATCATCCTGCCTCTTCATTTTGGACTCTTATGTATCGACCATTTTTTACTAGAGTGACAGGTAGCTTTCTCTTATACTAGTCTTCTTTGGATTCATCTCAGGTTACTAGATACCAAGATCCTTTATATCTTGAACTTTGTTCAAAACTTCCTCTTACACCCATCAGTGAGCTTGCTATATTCTATAGGTTTCCATCTTCAACCTTGTATTAAAGGTTAAGATATTCATCACTCTAGGTGATATTCAAGCTCCTAGATGTGCTTACCTATGGGTGCCTTCTGAGCTTGTATAAAGTATTTTCTGAACATGTGTTTATTTGATCGATATATATGTTTTCTTTACTAGAGAAGTTTATTTTCTCAACGGAGTATGTCATTCCATAGTCTAATCCCTCTTTCTGAGACAAACCACGAACCTTGATTTGTATGCTTGATCCTATATATCCACATGGAAGGCACTACGAAATTCCCTTCAGGTCTCGGTGTAATACCTTGGTTTTGACCTCATTTTCATTTAAATAAAATGATGTAAATAATCATGGTTTCAAGCTATGAAAAATACCCACCATTGATTTAGTATTTATGTTTGGAAATTAAGGTCTGGACGATGGTATTTTTTATGCTAGTTGAACATTAATAGCTGAACATTATGTTAAAATTGCAATTGTAATTAAAACCCACAACCAGCTATGTCAATGCAACTAAATGAGATGGGGGAATGATTTTTCCTAAGGATGAGGGAGTGGGGGATTGGAATATTTGGAATAAATTCGAATTGGGAAGAGCACCAATTCTGGAAAAAGCATTTTTTGAATTTCTTGGGTAAGAAAACACCAAAAATGACCACCTTTCCCTCATGCGTCAGCATTCCACCTTCCCTCATGATTTTGCAATGGAAATTTTTTTTGGGAAAACCAATTCGACGTTCACACAAGAGGAAAAAAGAAAAAACGATTTTGATTCTGAACCTTTCTGGAATTTCCTCAGTCCAACGATCTGAATCCTTGACATTTTGGTTTTTGTGTTATGATTTTTTCCCTGTTTAGCAAATTTTGTTCTCTCTCACGTTTTCACCTATATGTTAGTTGTATTCCTGAACATGATTTCCCTGAATCCGATTTTGTGCCTTTGATTTGAAAGATCGGCAACATTTTTGTTTGGTAATGGAAGTAGTCGGTCTAGCACCGAAAATGTTTAGAAATTCATAAATTTCTGTGTGTGTATGTAATCCCCGACGTCTGCTACATTTTGATAAATACTAGGACTGTGAACACTATGTGTGCATCCACATTTGGATTTTGAATTGATTGAAGGAATGGAAATAGAGTCTATATTTCTTAATAAATCTAGTTTGTGAAAGAACCTCACAGACAAATCTAGAATTCGGGTTTTCTTCTTTGCATGCCTTGAATAGCACTGGAAAGGAAGGCATGGATTAAGGGGCTGTGTAGCAGAGAAGGGAATGCCTCCTTTTGTTGGGTGTGTAATTGTTTAGAAATCAGGCTAGATTCAGTGTGGGTGTTCATAACTCTGCGGTTGAGCTCACTAACTTAGCAGTCAGTCTTTCCACCACCTTGGAAGCCTTATAAACCAAAATGAAAGGATGGCTTGGCTGGTAGCCTGATAAACCCATATGTTGGCTTGGATGTGTCTCATGTGAATTTGGCTAAGTGTAAACCACTTCCTGTGTAAGCCTAATAAACCCAACTGTATTTGCTTGATTGAATTTTATTGTATCCTTGGCTATGGGGAAAGTCTGTTAGTGTTCCTTATTTCTTGGGGAAAATCATCCCTAGCTCGTGGGTGGCAGTGTTGCTAAGAGATTAAAGAGGACATTGGCCTATGGTTGGGTGGAACATTGTAGCGACATAGCTAGTTGTGAGACAAGCTTCTCCAAAGATAAGTATTCTTGTTGATTTAAGTTCTGCAACTGTATTTGCTTATGAATTATTATGAAATTATCATGCCAACATGTTGAATGCATGAACATGTTGAACGCATGAACATGTTGAGTTGAATGAATGATTTTCTTCCATTTTATATATGATGTACATTTCATTATGCATATGTTTATACAGATGAATTTTTTATTTCAAAGAAATTTTTATATATATGTATTACGTTCGTAGGGGCTTAGATTGCTCAGGTTCATAGATGTTAGTTGTTTCCTCTCCATAGAGTAAGGGTTGGGGATGTGACACTCAGAACCATATCCTAGACATCAATTTCGATTATCAACTAGTACTATTTGATCATATCTTCTTCCATATTTGGAAGGGTCTGCATCAATGATGTCACTCAATTGTTCCACATAACTAGAGTCTATCTGAGGCCTATTACTTTAGTTGGAAGTCTCAGCATACTTTTATTCATCTTGAATTATCTCTCGTACCCAAGGTGGTATTCATCTCTCGAGGTGGATCTATCATTCTCTTATATTCTTTTGGAGCTCTTTCTTCCATCATGGTGTCTCTCACCCTGGAAACTTTAGGTTCATCTTTATGTATGTTTATTAGATTGAATATCGAACTATCATCACTTTCTCTTCAGAACAAGTCTCATCCTTCTTTTCTTGTAGGCGATTATATGCGATATTTCCTATAAGTAAAATGCACTAGTTGCATCATTTCATAAGACATATTCATAATGATAGATTCTTACGCATAAAGATATAATCGTGCAACTATTTTAGCAAATACAACATTCATCCATATCCTGTATACAAATGGAAAATTTCCAGATGCCTTCTTTCTCTACCATAGCATCATTGAGATTGTGCACTAATCCTAATATGTCAACAAGGAGGTTTCATTATAGATAAGTAACAATGGAGTGTTGTATAGAACCATGGGATACTTACCCATAGCATGCATATTAGTGGTATACTGTCATTAATGAAACCATTCTATCATGCATAATACATTTCCTTGAACAAAAATAAATAATGACAATTCAAATACTTATCTTTTATTTGTTTGGTAGACTCCTTCTCGATCCTTATGTCCTAGATCCTTCCATTGATTCAACGAACATGTGTACAGGTTCTGAGTGTCACTAATTTCATTCTTTGTTATGCAAATACTAAAATGGATAAGAGTATGATATTTGTATTCATCGTTGTAATTCACATTCCTCATCACTTGAAGAATATTGAGTGGTGTGAGCATGATGTCTTTATTTGACTTATTCAAGTTGTTATTTGATTTCAAAAACCCTTGGGAAGTGGAGCTGCATGGTATCTAAGTTTTGTACCTTCACATTATTCAACTTGTTCCTAGATGTCATCTTTCTATTGATATTATTTATTTTGTACAGGCTGGTCATTGTAGCAAACATATCCTTGGGAGTCTACAAGGATGATACATGTGAGATCTAATGGAGGTAGAAATATTCCCCTTGGCTTTAACTAAATCCTTCCTGTGCTTTGTCTTCATCTCCCTTTGGACCTATAGCTTCTTATTTGACATAGTTCTCCAGGTCATGCATCTTCAGGTATGAGAATCACTCTATACTTTCATGATTACAGGTTCTCGGCTTCTTCAAGCTTGTTGTCAAGATTGGTACTATTTGTCAGCATGATAAAAATCAGAAACTCAAATGGAAATAGAGAGGATAGAACTTACAAATGAGATTCCTTCAACTTGATGCTAGATTGAAATATTTTTTGGAAGATTGCTTCTAGTGGACCTAGGGTTTGAGAAAGAAACACTAATATTTCAGATTGGATTGGATAGAAATATGTGCCTCCTCAAGCTGAGATGAGCATCATACTCATTTTCCAAAAAATTTGAATAGAACTACAAAATATTTGATGCCATAGTTTTCCCTCGGTATGCATAGAACAGGAAGCCCTAGTTTTCTACAATTTCTTCTGCAAAATTACCTGATCTTGTTTCTATCATATCTACAAAATTACTACTCATTTGTATCTGAAACTTCATACTAAGGTATCTTGGTTTGTTTTGTTTCTTATCCCACATTTTAGAGCAGAATTGGTTTCATCAAGTGGGACTTATGCGAATTTTCCCAAGGTGGCTTATTTCAGGACTGTTCAGAATAGAGAACTTGTACAGAATGTCATGTGTCCTTACTTCACCTTCGAGGTCTAAAATGTTTACCCTAGAAACTAATTTTTGTTCCTTATTTTAAATAATTGTAAAATTTGATTTGGACCTTCCTATCCTGAGATATAACAATTGTCCCTAGGTCACCTATTTAAGGATGAATTATGGAACAAGCTAACACCCTGAATTGGGGGAATCATATCTCCTATATTATATAAATTCTAATCCTGAAACTTCTAAAAAGGGTACATCAGGACTTCATATTCAACCTTTCAAATTTTTAGCTCCTAATCCTTCTCCCTTATGGAGTTATAGTGAAATTCCCAACATGACTAGTTTTTGTCTTCTAGCTTTTTCAAGCATGAAACCCTAATATTCAGTAGTTGTAGCTATATAGTGTTTTAGTTGCACAAAGACTTATTTCAGGGTATCTTTGATACCATGTTAAGTTTTTAATGGTTATACAAGATCTAATAACATTTATCATCATAACATCATAACCATGTGCAAAAGGATCATTGAAAGATAGACAAGCACAACAACACAAAAGAACAAAGAGATTTATATTGGGAAAACCCCTCATGGGGAAGAAAACCCCAAAACAAATCCTCTATATATATGTGTCAAAAGTACAAATACAATACCCCAAATAGGTTCTCCTTATCCCAGTAGATCTCTCTCTCTCTCTCTCTCTCTCTCTCTCTCTCTCCTATGCACTATACACAAGTGACTGTGTGTTCAAATGAGGAACATGACTCCTCTATTTATACCCTTACTTTCACTTGAATTTTACCCTAACAAGTTGGCCCCAACCAAATTACTAGGCTGAGTTCACCTAGGAAGATAGAAAACATTATTATATTATTTTCAAGAGGGTACTATTGACCTAACTTACAATGGAGGTTATATATCATAACTCTATGATGACCAAATACAATAGTAACACCGTGACATAGGAATAAGACGTATCCCTTGGGTGACATCAGTAAAATACATTTACAATATTCTTCAAAGTTACTTTCAACAAAGTATTGAAGCATGGATGAGATACAAAATTTCAAAATTAATCCCTAAATTAAAATTCTTGAGCTAATAAGCCATGACAAAGGCCTCAAACCACAAAATAAACCATTTAATGTGGATATTTGGAAGACAAGTAAGATATGGACACATCTAGGATTTTTTGTGCAATAGTGATGCTTAAGGCCTTCAGCTTAATGCAAAATAAGAGCCTTAAGCCATAAATTGATATATATGGATCATTGGCCATCAACATAACCTCAAAACCAAAAACAAGGTCTTTAAAAGTGATATTTTGCATCCAAGTGGAATCTACGTACCTTTATGTGGTGTTGCATGGTAAGGATGGGTTGTAATACATTAGCCACATAAAGAAATAAATTTCAAATAACATGGATTCTTTGTGTTATCACAAGGGTAAATTTCTAGTTGTAGATCCCAAAAAAGTATCAAATAGGGATAAATTCATCGAAAGGAATATACCGAGGTGTTATATCAAACATTATAAAAAAGGTAAAATAAGTCTAGAGCCAAGACGATAAAGCATGGGTGAGGAAAATAAAAAGGATGACCGTTTAAGCACTAAAATGTGCTACATGTATAACGGTACAAGCTCCAAGGAGCCAAATGTTTGACATCATGTGACCAACAACCAAGGACCAAAGGATATATGAAGGAAATACTTAAGCGCATGACCCAAAATGCCAAAGAACTAAAATCCTGGGACCAACATTGAAAGAAAAAGGAGCTAAAAGGAACGTCGAGCACATCTCATGCCAAGTGCTCCTAATCGAATGCTAGATCAAACCATAAAACAATCTATCTTTAAAGGTGATCCTTTGCGTTCAAGTGGAATATCAGTATTGTTATGCAGTCTTTCATGTAGGGAGGCGTTTTAATACATTGACCACTAAAAAACTAAATTTCAAATATCATGCATGCACGGTTTGGAAATGATCGTGTTCTAAAACATGCATGTGTTATTTTTAATATATTTTTTGTACATTAATTTGGCCATAACTTTTAATTTGGCCATAACTTTCTACCTTGGCAGAAATGTTTGGAGTTCTTTAGCTCATTGGAAAGGTGTTTAAGAGATCTAAATAATTTCGTTATAAAGATTTCATGTTTATATATAGTTAATTTTTTATTTTTGAAAATAATATCAAATAAATGTGTGAGCCATGATTAATACTTCAAACCACCACATAATCTCTCTAATGCTCAGATATTTCACCTCCATTGGTAATATGGGTTCTCTTGAAAAATATTTTGCATAGTATATGGGTTTCAAGGACTTGAGTATTGTAATGGGAGGAACAATGGGAATTAGGATCTGAATGAAGATTCTAAGGATTCAAACCAACACATGCGTCTTCTAAAGTGGATACTCATTCTCCCAGTTGAATATGGTTTCTCCTATAACGCATTGAGCATTAGTTATGGTTATCAAGACCTTTCCAATGGATGTGATAGGAAAATAAGGACCTTCTATCCAATATCAAGATTCTAGGGACTAAGGGACATGAATAAGGAAATAAGGCATAATACACACCATGTATATGATCTCATTGTCCTTATATTAGGATATGAGTGTCAATATGAAACTTTCTGCACTAGAAATGAGCCTTATACCATGGTCAAGAGAGAATTTTTTTGAATTAATCCCTAAATTATGATTGTGGAGTCTAAATTTTTGAGGATTATTTTCCCTTGAAGCAGGATTGGAGAGGATGTTGTGGACTGACAACATTTTGTTGCACAAATATATTCATCTTGAACATTCCTTTGACTAGATTGAAGATCATTAGTATGTTACTTGATTTTATCTTTAACTTGATGGGGTTCCTCTTCAAATGATATTGGTCTTCTAGTTCTATCCTCATTGCAACTATTGTGGATACACTATCTATATGTTGAGAATATTTTAAGGTGATTTGATTTAATTATATTGTTTCTTATTGATATAGGTGCTTGTTTTTGATATGAGATGCATCTTTAGATTTTGTAGTGTTGGAAACGTAATCCTCACTATTATGATTCCACATATTTTGCAAATAACTTAAATACAAAAAAAAAATGACAACTAGTCTTTGTAGGATTCCAAGAGGCATGTTGGAAGGTGAGTCCCAGAAACCATATAAATTATATAAATAAAGGATTTTGCAAGCTAATGAATCAATTCAGGACTTATCAACTCAATAGTTCTATTAGAGCCTCACTATCTTCCATAAATGTTTGAGGAAAATTATTCAATCTAACTAGACAACAGACTGTTTCGCTAGTCCAAATTGTATGGATCTAGAACAAAGTAATCACATCAATGTATCCTCTCCCTAAACTACCAAAAGACATGAATGTCAAGGTTTCTTACCTCTCAATAATGGTGACCCTTGTCTCCTGAATTCTTTTACAATCATTTATATCTGCAAAAGAACAACTGAGAAAAGATACAAGAGGTGAAAGAAACAAGATAATTTAACATTCTATGCTAATGATCAAGGAGAAAAGTAATGAATAACTCACATTAACATAAACTATTCATGGGAAAGGGAAAAACATTTGTATTAATATAAAACTAGGAGAAGAAGACTACAACTAAGGCTTGATGTTGAGAAGACTTCCCTAGGAACACCTTACCTCTATGATTCATTCACCTAGCTCCAATTCATCAAAGAGGCTAATATTGTTTGGATAGGATTTGGGTGCTCTCTTGTTCCTCCCTTAACCATCAGGGGTAAGGGTGTATTTAAAGGACAAAAGGGATAGGGTAGGTTAAATATTTTATAGAGAAAGTCAAGTGATCATTCCATGGATGGAGGAATTCAAGTTCCACCTGCACATATTCTTTGGGATGAGGCTCCATAAGGGTTTCTTCTAGAAAATCCTCAAGATATTCTACTTTTTTCATTTTTGGGAAGAGCACCACACTTTCCAGAAGGGAAAGGAGTGTTGATAAGGGGTACCTCTTATTGCATGAATTCAAGAGGTGGAAACACCTCACTTTAGAAGCATGCAAGGTGAATTGTTGACTTGGTAATGCCACTTGTGAATGAGCAAGGTGCGGTGGTGGCTCAAAACATGGAAAAATGCAAGGGAAAAATATTCCTTCTTTCATTTCTCTCATTCAAACTTGGAGGGAATGGAGAAAATACTAAGGTAACTATCTCATGATCATATTGGTGACAAGATTTAGGTGTAACAGAATTCCCCGCCAAATTATGAGGCTTGAGGGAAATGATAGGAAAAATACTTTGATACAACATGTTATGGCTTCAAGGAAAGGGTTCAATGTTCATAATTTTCAACAATAAAGATCATTCCATAGCACTTTACACTTTGATACTATCCCGAAATACTGACAACATGGATTCTAAAAAATAGAGCGCAGGTCCATGTGAGATACAAAGGTCATGGCTACTAAAATACAACGTAGATCCATGCAAGAGAGACTCAAATTTGGACATAGATACCATACATACTATGTGTCTCTATGCCATATTGATGAAAATATGAACATAGCCACTGACATACAATGTGGATCCATGCAATAACTGATACAAAACACTCCATCGCAACCTAGGGGAAGGAGAACCTAACAAATGAATTCTCAATAAACACCTAGAGGGTCTTCATCCTATTCTCAAGAAGTTACGATTCTATTCACGTGAATAGATGTATTAAGGTCAAAGATTGTAGAAACCACTTTATTATCATTGAATGAAGTGAATCGTTAACAAGTGTGATGGAAATCACCATTAATGTCAATGATTCCCAAGGTACCCTAGTACATTCCTCCAAATGTGAAAAAATGAACTAATGTCAAACACTCGGCTGAATCTCTTGATCAAAGGCCAATGTTAAAATCTTATTGTCGAAAGCAAGGAAACCTACAATTAAGGCATGCAGATATCAAGTTACTAATGTGTTTATAAGACTACTTCTTGGAAAATGTGTCGGAGTTGATAGGAGTAGTCTCATCCAAGGAAGGCCATGATGAATCCTACATCAATGAAAAAAAATTTGGAACAAATTTTTTGGAAATCGAGTGTGATGTAACCACAAGACTTAATCAAAGGTTACCAACACAAAAGAGAGGTAGGTTTGACTACAGAGGGTGATTCTTGACACACAACTTCCCTTTGAACACTGAACAAGATGACCAGAGACTTGGTAGAATTGACTTAATGAGGAAGATACCAACACATAATGTGACTAAAGACGATGCATCCTTTGAAAAGACTGAAAGGAGTGACATGACTCATGAAAGTGGATTGACTTAGAGATAAGATGCAAATAAAACTATTTGAATGGAATGTAGACAGGTGCCATGTTCAAATGTGACTGAAAAGATGCCATTAATACAAAAAATGATCTCATGTTCCCTTAATTCTTTAATTTTTTAATGCGATGGAAAATGGTGACAAACGCTCGATATAGCTCGTCTTTTGGATGATTCCAATCTCACATATTTTTCAAAACTGAGAAAGGAGGGGTTCGATCCCAAATAGGGTCTTGCAATGTTTAATTTAACGATTCCAATGAAAGAAAAATTGGTGTAGTTCAGGATTAGAGAGTATGAATGGAACTATAGAATACTCTTAAAAGTTCTTTTTCATAAATTTTAGACTTTGACGCTCGAAAAAGTATAAAATAATACCGTGGAGAATTATTATAGTTAATCATTTGTCTAGAGCATACATTTTTTGTAAATAGTCTAACCAAATCGAAAAAGGGGTAAAATACCACTAGAAAGGTGACCTTTCAAGTAATTTTATGAGTGCGAAAGAGATAATTTCACTCCACAATCTTTTCATATTTTAAGAGTCTAAAAAGAGCTTAAGGATAACTCTGATGGGGTTCCTTTTTTGTAAATAGTTTAAAAACCCGTAAAAAGTGGTAAAAGTAGATTCGATACCTTTGTACTAACATTTAATGAGCACGACTATGGTTTCAAGAGCACTTAGAATATTTTTCAATTTTTAGAGAAGGAAAAAGGAAAAAATGAAACTCTTTCGTAACCAAAAAAATTACTTCGTGAATCCTATAATTCTCAACAAAATATTGTTAAGCACTAGTTTGAACAGAATTAGGTAATATAAGACCATTATGGGTAAATAATAATAATAAAATTATTAAGAAATAAGTCAAAAAGTAAATAAATCGGGTTGAATAATAGAAATTTTGACCATTTTAGTTTTCTATTGAATTTGGTGAAAATACCCCTTTTTGAGGTCGAACTTATTACATAGATTGTGAAAGCTATAGGTGACCATTCTTTGTTTTGTCTAGACTAGGTGAATCATCTCATGATTTCCTTCATTTTCATGTTTTGATTTTTTTTATTTTAATTCATATATTTGGATTTAGAGGCCAATCCTTGAGGGGATATTGTGCCTTCACAGCACCACACTTTTCCTTTATGGGAACAATGGTGGTGGGATATGACTATGTATTTTCTTCAAAAAAAGTGTAGTGCCACCTCTTTGTGTGAAAAAATAGAGTGTAGTGGCACAATATGGCCAAAAAATATTGAGAATGAAAAAAAAAATGTTTACAAACTATTGATAATGGTTTATAATGTCTCAATTTGCTTATTCAACATGTTTTGAAGGAAACCATGGTGGTGTTGAAGGAGAGGGAGCATGAAATAGATGAAATCCGTGGCACTAATGACCACCACATGGTGAGTGAAATTTGAGAGTGTGGAATATTGGATTTCTTTCATGTACGGAGCATGAGGGCACAATTCCAAATTTTGGATCACTTGATCAAGATGTGGAATCTCGAGCAACAATATTTTGAGTTGGGATCCCACATTCTTACCTTAGAGGTGGATGATATCTATTTCTGAACTGTATATTCGAGGTGGGGTGCACCTATCTCATTATCTAGTCCAATAAAATGAGACATTACTGTAGAGGGTCTCATAGTTCAGTATTGTACTCCTGAGACACAAATGAGTGGGAAGAATATTCCCATCAAGGATGTGATGGAAATACCTCTCAAGACCGTTTTTTCCACACTTTAGAGAGTGGAAGGGAGTCATTCATTTCATCGGGATTATAGGTCACCTATTCTCTAATATTTAGAATCTATGGCTCTTATAATGTTCAACTGGGTAGGTGGCCTATTGGTGGTCCTAAAGGACCAACTCACAAAGTTCCAAATAGGTGAGTTAAAACAATTTGGCTACAGAACTATTTTAGTGTCTTAATTTTTGGAGAGGTTCCCACTCTTGTGGCCCTAATTTGATATCAAATATCTTGATGTGAGGGCTCCACTCATGTTGTGCTAGATTGAGGAGATGGCCCTCCATGGAGGCGATGGGACTAGGATCAAGTACGGAGCACCATTCTTCTGCTGGCTAAGGGACCAGCTGCTCCTGGTAGAGGATTACGCTTACACAGGTACCGATTTCCACATATATCCTAACTTGTCTCTTTCAAAGGGAGAAAAGTGGGGAACATTCGTAATAAAGACACCACTATGCATGTTTTTTTGTTTTTTTTTATAATTTTTATTATTTTTTGGTGTAGTACTAAGAAAATTTTCCTTACTATGCAGATGTCAGAGAATTAAAACAAGTGGGATCCTCTCCCGTTAATAGGAGAGGGGGGAGCTATACTTATGCATTAGGAGGATGACAAGGAGCTGCAAGAGGTTGAGGAAAACCTTTAGAGGCTTACCATGGGCATTCCTGATATATTTGTGGATCGACTTCCAAGGAGGTACCAATGGTACACAACTGGTGTGTCTAGATGCTTCGATCACTTACTTTGCATGGTGGAGAGGGCCATAATTAATGTATTTACATGGATCTTGTCTTTTATACTTCTTATTTTACAAATTTACATGTTATTTTAAAGTTTAAAAATGTCAAGAATGTCCAATACGACAATCCATAATGTAATTTTCAAGTGAATCAACAATTGAATTAAACGTCTTGGGACATGTTGATAGGTTATAGACTCAAATGATCATTCAATGAGGTGTACTCTCCGAAATAGATAAAGGAATACGAGGTTGTGGTTGGAATAAACATTATTTATTTGAGAAACCACTAATTGATATTCTAGGTAGAGAATCATATGATTGACACCATGGGAGGAAGATTCAGTAAAAAATCCTATCATTACGTGATATTCAACAATATTATTAGTAGTTGGAACTAAGAAAAGTCCCCCAGAACTAACTAGGTCATGGGCTTGGGAATAGAGTATTGAAGCTACTGAAGGAATATTCTGGGTATGGAGGTTGGAACCATATGCAAAGCCATATAAATACTCCATCTACATAGTCAAAACATGACAAAGAATAAGAATTCATGGATCGGACAATATTCAAACCACACGAAAACAAGAACACCACACCAAAAGTTAACTATACATAAATGTACAAGGTACCAATGCAAAATTTCTTAAGCATAGTACCTCTTTAGGTAAATCCAAATGCAAGGCTTCCCAAAATGTGCACCATCATAATCTACTAGCTCATTGGTCCCTTTCTCCAAGACCTGACATATGACATAGGGACCATACCACATAGACTCAAATTTTCCTTTTCCCAACTTTACATGTTTATACATTGAAACAAGATATCCTTCATTAAACACTTGAGGTTGAACCAACTTATCATATTGGGCCTTGATACACTTCTTATGTGATTGATTAGAAAGACCATCATCTTGTCATGTTTAATCAAGGTTTTTGAGATAAATAAAAAATTCTTCCTCGATTGAGGTGTTGGGAAAAATTTTAACAACTAGTTTCAAATATTGGATCTCTCATTCGATAAGTAAAAAAAATTCCAATTAGTAAACTAATTGGAAGGGCGTGAATCCAGTAATTTTTTTACAGTGGTCTTATATGTCCATAGTGTTGAAAATAGATTCAAGTGCCAATTTTTTTTATGATATCCCACCATCCTACAAAGCATAGTTTTCAAAATGTTATTAATGGTTTCAACCTGGAAATTAGCTTTTGGATAGTAGGTAGTTGAATTTTCATGGTGAAAAACCAACTTAGCACTTAATTTGGTCATGATTTGATTATGGAAATGAGACTCGTGATCAGTGACTATTGCCTAAGCAACCCCAAATATGGAAATAACATGAATGAATAACAAGAGAGAGTAATTCTTACCATTCTCAGCATATGTAGGCATTTCCTCAACCCATTTGGTGAATTAATCAATAGCTACAATGACGCAACCATGTCCCCCGGGTGAGGTAGGATTACAATGCATAAAATAAACTCCCCATTTGGTGAAAGGGTCGATGAAAATGATCAGGTGTAAAAGAGATGGGTGGGTGCATGTTTTAGGATAAAACAATTGACAGGGTGGAAATTTCTTAACAAGCTCACGACAAAATTTGAATATAGAAATCCAGAAATAGCCAAGACAAAGGATTTTTTGGGTTGTAGCCATCTTAGAAAGATGACCTCCACATGATCCAGAGTGGAAATCATTCAAAACTTGTTCAACTTGTTGATGGGTCAAGCGTCGTCGTAATATAGAGTCAATACCATTTTGATACAAGGTGTCATTGATAATGAGATAATATTTTGTGTGATGTCAGATAAAATGACGATCGTCTCAAGAAAAAATGTGATGAAAGTGTTGAGTTTGGATATACACAATAAGATCTCCATACCAAGGATTTATTGTGCTAATAAGGAATAAAAACTCATATGGAAGTTATTCAATGGGCTCAGTTTCCATAGTAGCACATGGAATTTCACACATGAGTTTCACAAAGACCAAGGGATTTTAAGAAGTAGATTTAATGATATCAAGGTCAAATTCTTGTAGGATAACTATCCAATGAGAGTATTCCTCCCCCATTAAATGATGAGTTAGAATATAGTACATAGGAATTAAGTCCGCGAGAACAATTGTCATGCAAAGAAAAATGTAATGAAGGAAAGGCTAAATGGATATGACCATGGCCAATGACAACTTATTAAAATGTTATTATCATGTTTCATAATCTAATCAACTATTTCTTGTATAGTATATTACATGTTCTTGGCCATTTTGATCTTCCTGCATTAAGACCATGCGAATGGTAGCAGTGAAAACTACAAGATATAATAGGTAATCTTTCAAATACTTAGGATGATGCAATATAGGAGAATGTGTAATTGTATGTTTAATATTGTTGAAAGCTTATTGAGCTAGAGAATCCCAAATGAATGGAGTGTTCTTTCTCCACAATCACATATATCCATGCGTTTTTATACAAAATTACATACAAAGCGATGCAAAATGTTTTGATCCCCTTGAAAACTTTGAAGTTCTGTGATATTGGGGGGTGGCGATAAGGCTACAATGTCTGTAATTTTCAAAAGGTAGATAAGAATACCATCCTTGGAAACAACGAATCCTAGAAAGCTTCTATTCTCCACACAAAAGACACATTTATGTGAATTAAAGAGAATGCTATAATGGCAACATCGAAGGAAAATAGTTTTGAGATGTCCATAATGATCTTCTCGTTGTTTTGAATGAGCAGGAAAGTCATCCAAATAAGGTTCCACTATATGCTTAATATCGTGAAAATAATAGGACATGGCTAATTAAAATGTGGCTCCAACATTATTTAATCCAAAAGGAAGTTTACGATATGAAAAGTTTCCCCATGGGAAAATAAAAGTAATCTTATGTTGATCGGCGGGAAATATCTCAATCATATTATAGCTGGAAAATCCATCCATGAAGCAAAAATTAACACTTCTAGCATAGTTGTCGATAATCTGATTGATATAGTGGTAGGATAGTTGTCTTTGGGATAAGGTTTATTTAGATCCCTAAAATTGATACAAAATCTAACAGTGCCATGTTTCTTCATGACAGGAACAATATTAAAAACCCATTTAGTCAAGGGAATGGGGTAGATAAAACCATCCTTCAAAATCTTTTCAACTTCGGCTTTGATGGCTACATATTTTCAAGGGTGGAACTAGAGAAGATTTTTCCTAATAGGTTTCATGGCTAAATAATTCTTGATATCATGGGAAACAATTGATGGAACAATACCAGGCATTTCCTCCTACCTCTAGGAGAAAACATCTAAAAACTATTTTAAAAGGGCCATATAAATTTCGATTTCAGCTACTGAACCGTTCTAGCCTATGTGAACATGTTAAACAATTCCAGGATTCATTGATATGTCTATAGGGATAGTTTGAGTAACATCACATGTGTTTTGTTTTGAATCAATACCTTGCATGAACAAAGGTGAATGGCTACATTTTATGTTATCGGAAATAATGAACGACACAAAATCAGGCTCTACTAAATTGGAATTTGGAAGGAAAGAGAATCTATGGTAATTATATTCCCATGTATATTGATCCAAAGTCATAGTATCCATGATATACTCTTCCGAAGGAAAAGTATATAAAAGATAATCGAGAGTAGTGGGAGGAGAATCTAACAAATAAGGCAAGTGATATTCGTGTGATGCTACCAAATGGTGATCATCGATATAGACATCCAAAGTGAATTGGATGGCATCATATAATTCTTTAGGAGGACTTAGAGAAGGTACATCGACAATTGTCTTACATTTTGACATGTCATCGACAATGGAGGATATCATATTCACCGAGGAAAATTAAGATGTGCGAGGTGGGGATAATTAGATAGAAAGATCCAATCAGTCAAGAGTCATTGAGAATCCTGATCCCTACATTTATATATTGACGAGGTGACTTCCCCAACAAAGGATCATTATTTTATACGGTGAAAGTAACATCTAGGGAACAAAAATTGAGTTGCTCAATAGTTACAATTTTTCCTTGGTGGGAAAATTGGAGAAAACAAAATACCGATGAAGTGACTGCAATCATGGCATATAACAAATTCCTTTCCAATTAAAGGTTGTAATATAAAGGAGCCTTGAACTCCTATACCCGAATAGAGACATTTTTTCCCCCTAGTTCAATGGATAAATCCAATCACAAAATGTAGCATTGAAAAACTCATCCGTAAAAATATTTTAACGTGGTAGGGATACATTTAACTTTGGGAGAACCAAAGTATATCCAATGAGACATGGATATCACTGAGCTGGAGGCTTCTTCATTCAATAAAGTATGATGAACCTTTTTACCAATCACTTTGGTCTCTATCTAACAAATGAGTTGGTGAGATAACCTTGGTTTAATGTTTTGAAAATTAAAGGTAATAGTGTTTTAATTAACTATATCTAAATCCCCAAGAGATGAAAACCAGTTTTTACATTGAGAAGGACAAGTTTGAAGGACTTCCAAACTAGACAATGCATGGTGCTTGAGATAGATCTTCAACAATATTATAAAACTGGGAATCTCTAGCGCTAGGATTAAGCAATGACTTACAGATTGTAATTTTTGGACGATTTAAAATTTCATTAGCAATTGGTTTTTCATTGGTGAGAGGAATAGAAGAAGGATCAGGGAAAGAAGAAGAATCATTATCGTAAGGAGCACCTTCATCCTTGTTAAATTTCATGAAGCATATATCTACAGGTCTCAATGAAAGAAATATGTAAAGAAGGATGCACTACAATTGACAAATCAAGGTAAACCAAATAATAGATTCATGGAATAAATTTCACACAAATCAGACAAGTATTGGACAGAATAATATAACAACAATCTTCATTAACATGATAGTAATAAAATAGTCACATACAATAAGGAGAATTTGAATAATGTGGATAATATTTTAATTCACCAACTCAAAATAATTGATGTGCTAACTGACTACGGAAAACATCAGAGCTGGATCTCACTGGTTTCACTATGGATAACTAATTCAGTTCACAATCATTTAACTGATGAGGTAGGTGAACAAAATGTGCCACAATCCATTCAATCATGCAAACTGGTGCTAGTAATACTGACAATGAACTAACTATTGGTAATCAGAGCATAACTAAACATGACTAACTTTCTACCACAAACAACTGATGGTGACTATTGGTCACACTCAGAGAGGCTTCCTAAAATGCAGGGATTGGCACCAAAACTCATGTTCATACCAAAAATCAAAAGTGTAGATGACTCTTGGGCATGTACCCCCTTATTCTAGTAAAGTGATAATGACCTACTGAGCTAGTAATAATGAACAAATATACTATGTCGGTAAAGGGAGGATTAATTAATCCTAACACCCCTCCTTAATCCTAACTTTGGATAGCTTCGGCCTTGGTAACTATGAAAAAAGTCACCCATACAATATAAAATGAAACAAAAATATTTCTTGATAAAGAAGGAAATGGGGAAAACCTCACGGTAAAACTTCCCCCCTCAAAATAAGCATCAAATCAAGAAACAAGCTTTCATATCTAAGAGAAAAAATTATTCTTGAGCAAAAACTTGTGAACAAATTTCTGCAATCTGCAACTCTGTGGAGCAGTAATGCAAAATGTTGGTTCTTATGTGCACTAGTATCCTATGAAAATGCATTTGAACTTTTCCATCTTCCTCGAATATGATGATAAATAGGATGGGCAATGTTTCCTTTGTCTCTTATTTATAGAGGATGCCTAACATGATCCTATTTGGTCTTAAGTGAGTGAAATTGTTGATCAGCCATCATGTAGAATCTCTTCGGTAGCTTGTTGCACCTCTCTGAATGAAGTGAAACTGAATGTGAGATTGCAACATTTTCATTCTGATAGTGGGACCTTGTTCTTCTTCTCCCATATGGATCCCCAACAACATTCGTAGTTGCTTCAATGATATTTTGGGCCCATCTAGGCCTATGATTTGGAATAGGTGTTGGTTATCGATCTAGATTCTCTTGAGGTTCAATATCAATATAAAGATCCTACTGATATTGTTCCTCATATTCTGAATATGAAACATTAGAAAACCCATCATCATCTGCAAATGGAAATGAAGGAGATTTTATACCTTCTTGTTCTTCATATTGTGGTGGATCATGCACCCGATCTTCTTCAAACTACACAGTGCACACTAAAGCACCTTCTGGTTGCAATTTCCATCAATTTGTATTCCTTATAATCCACAACATATCCCAGTAGTAAGCATTCGCTAATATGGGAATGGAATTATTTTCTCTCATCAGTAGGGATTTTTTTCCCAAGATTTGGAGCCAAAAACTATCAGTTGCGAGACATTAGGATTATATCCTAAAAACTCTTCGAAAGGACTTCCCCAATCACTCATTTGTGAGGAACCCTCTTTGGATATATGAAGCACAATTAACAAACTCGGCCCACAAATAAGGAGGAGGGTTTCTTTCTTCAAGAAGGCAGGTTTTCATCTCCTTCAACGATCTATTCTTCCTCTTGAAAACACAACTCTGTTGTTGTGTGTATGGAACTAATTATTTCATTTGAATTCCTTCTTATGCACATAAATGATAAAAATATCCTTTTACATACTCACCTCCATTTTCAAATCTAAGTGACTTGATCTTCTTCTTGAGTATGTTGTCATGTAAGGCTTTAAATACTTTGAAGGTCTGAAATACCTCTTACTTTTGCTTCAGAAATATACCCAACAATACCTTGAATAGTCATCAATGAAGGTAAAAAAATATCTGGATCCATTCATTGATGTTGTAGGGATTGGACTTGAGACATCACTATGTATTATATCTAGTGTGGATGCAACTCTTGTTTCCTTTCCAACCTCATATGATTTGTTATCATCATATATGCTCCAACAAAATTTTAGTTTCTGGCAGCATCCCAAATGTCTGAAGATAAGAGCCTATTAATAAATCATGTGGAGTCTACTTTTGGATCAAGGATGTTTGAGCATGATGAATTTGCTGATGAAGATGAGAATCTAATGATTAAGTTGAAATATTTGACATACAACCTTAGGAAAAGAAATATCCATGCCATCCATCCAACAACCCATTCATGATTATGTTTGGAATAATACAACTCATCCTTTCACAAATTCCATATTTTGACCAACTATGATGGCTTTATATAGTAGTTGTTGTCATGTCATTTAGCTATTCATGAATAGGCCTTGGCCTTTGTATTGGTAAAGTTGCAGACGGAAACTTTCATGGAACCCTTACCAGAGTTACAGTAGGTACAATCGCTGCAGCAAAAAATGTTTGGCAGACCTTTCAATCCCTAGGAGACATGGCCTTTTCCTATTTGTATTCCATGATTCTCATCAAGATCCAGGACACACTGAAAGCACCTCCTACAGAGAACAAAACAATGAAGAAGGAAACTGTGTTCTACACGCTATCTGGTGTCTTAGGATATCGAGCCTTCGGTAACAGCGCACCTGGGAATATTTTGACTGGTTTTGGATTCTACAATCCTTTTTGGGTTGTATACTTTGCCAATGCATGTGTTGTGGTTCACTTGGTCAGTGCGTATCAAGTATTTGTTCAGACACTTTTTTCCTTCATCGAGGAATGGTGCTCCCGCAAGTGGCCAAGATGTCAATTCATCCACAAGAATTACCATCTGAATATCCTTGGATATGGACTGTACAAGGCCAATCTTTTCATATTAGTGTGTAGGACGATCTTTGTGATTTCAACAACCCTCATTTCCATGCTTCTGCCATTTTTCAATGATGTTGTGGGGATTCTGGGTGAAGTGGGATTTTGGCCTTTGACAGTGTATTTCCCTGTCAAAATGTACATTGTCCAGAAGAAGATTAGGCCTTTTTCGAGCAAGTGGATGCTTTTGCAAACCTTTAGTGTATTCTCCTTCTTTGTTTCATGGGCAGCTCCCTGTGGGTTCATTGAAGGCATTATCGAAGACTTGAAATTGTACAAACATTTCCGGACCATAGATTGGTGGTAGAGTAATGTTATTCATTCAGGAAATATTGGGACAACTGGAAAATATTGGTTTCAGAGTTTAAGCCAATGACTTAAGTAGATCGACATCTTCAAGGAGATAAATTAGTAATCATAGGAGTAACCCCATATTTTAGGCATCATTCGATCCTTCAAATACAAGTGGAAAAGGATCAAGCCAGTAACTTCAAGTTATAGTGGTAAATTGAGAGGCAGTTCCATATTTTTGTTGCAATATATATTTAATTCCAGTCTAGTACATCATGTGGAATTCAAATATTTGGTAAAAGGATCACTTCTAGATTTCCAGGACACCTGGTATCAATAGTTGACAGTTGAGTTATCAAATGGATTTATTATTTCCAGATTTTGAAGCATAAAGTTAGCAGCTAGAAGAAGATTCAATGCACAAGTGGAAGGGGATTCATCAGTCAAAGATAATTCAGGGATATCTGACTTCAACAACTCCATCAATTAGATATTTTGACAGTTTGTCCAAATTTCTTCTAGAAAATAGAAATAGCTTATTCTTGGTATTCAGCTTTTATAAATATTGTAATATGTAATATGGCAAGGGTGGAAATTGGAGATATGAAAATCCAATTTTGATGTATGCTGTATGACATGAAATTCTCTGCATCTTCAATACAGATTCTGCTTTGATATGATTATGATTATGAGTTGAATTTGTATCTTATGAATTGTATTTTTTGTGATTTATCTTGTATATGGTCAGTTAAATCCCATTACATGATTCTTATGGTGAAATACAATTACTTTTCAAATTTTTAATGACAAAGTTAGTCTTATTCCATAAATTTGTGCTCATAGTTCTCTTGATATTGAATTTTGTATTCTATTTTATGTTATACAGATCTTTAATGGTTTTATGACTTCCTTATATCTTTGATTATATACCAACCCAGTTTTTTATCTTGATTTCATTGAATTATATTTTTTGAAAATGATTTCTTTAAGCTTGAACCCCTGTAGTGTAGGTTCAACTTTAGGGATAACATCTTCTGGCATCATTGCCGGGAATGGAGGAGTGAAGATATCTTCCCTGGGAAAGAATGACAATGATTAGATCCAGCTCTTGATGGTGGAGAGGAGAAGGACACTAGTTTGACTATAAATTTATTCACCTAGCGAATCCATGTTTGAAGAATCCATAGGCGATTTTACAATATGTCAAAGCGTTTTGAAACTATGTTGGCATAGAGATTTGCTCCACTCAATTTATCAGATGCTCATGGCTTTCCAAACACAATACCTATCATTGATGAATGGGGATATTTTCTTCCGCGATTCCGAGAAAAGGAAGAAGACAATCCGGCACACCATGTAATTAAATTTCATGAATACATGGATCAGTTGAGCATACATCATGAATATGTATTGATGAAAATGTTTATGTATTCATTAGAGGGTTGTGCGAGACAATGGTACAGAATTCTTCCTACTTCTAGTATTTCCACTTTGAAAGATTTTCATGATGCCTTTTTTTCATATTGTAAGAGGATTTACCAAGCTGAGTTCCTTTTTGAGCATTGTTGTAGGGGATATGCATTATATATCCAAGGTTTAGTAGCAGATTCTTCTAGTAGTAAGGATGAAGCTAGTGTTTATGCTATGAAGAAGGAAGAAAATATATTATCTTCCTCTAATTTTGTTTTACAACAAGAAATTTTTTAAAATTTTGATATTAAAGTTGATGATAGCATCATAGAACATAAATATTTATGTTTAGAAATCGATCAGAATGCCCCATTTTATGATGAAGACATTGAAGTTCTAGATTGGGATCAGCATCAACCGATTCACTCTAACGATATGCCAATCTATGATGAGTATTCAGATGAAAAAGAGCAGATTCCTACATCACCTTTTGTTGATTTGAGGAGCCGTCAACGGATGTATAACAACTATGAATGAATTTTTTATAAGTAACAACATTGTGTGAAAAACAATTATCCTGAATCCGCAGAAAATATTAAACAACCTATGATTAGCAAAAAAATCAAGCTGTAGCCATGTTTAGATTTGCAGGTAGCTGAAAGTGGCAGCCATTATCAGGAAGAGGATATACAAAGATATTTTGATTTTTAGCAAGAGGTATTTCCTTATAGCTTCATTGATCCATTTTTTGATTATATGGAGTCTTTGAGCAGCTCAAAATGTCAGATTGTTTTTGTCAAATGAAGGTGGGATTTTCTCTTCTTTTGAAATGAATTTTGATATTCCATGGGCTCCTTTAGTCATCATCTCCAGATCATAATTTTTACGAGTTAGTCAAATATTTGTATGGCTTCATTGGAAGCATGATTTTACCTAATCAAAAGAAACCAGATGGTTAGAATGGGAGCTGTAAATAAATAAGCTTGATGCTTCAAGCAGTTCCTTAAGTCTCTAGTATGAGCAGTTTGAAATTGCCGTTTGTTTTTGCATTATAAGAAAAGCAGGTTTTCAATGATTGAAATAGGTTAGGAATAAGATAAAAAGAATCCATCCCAATGGAAACAAGGCACTGGTATTTCTTACTTTCAAAGCAGTGAATGGCAGGATAGGGTGTAGTTATTAGAGATGGTTTCATTGGAAAGGCACATGTCTATTTGTTCTTGGCAGCTCACAGGGAGCATGCCATCCCTAAATGAAGCCAGATGTTATGATCAGATCTGCTCAAACAAAATTTTAGTTTCTGGCAGCATCCCAAATGTCTAAATATAAGAGCTTATTAATAAATCATGTGGAGTCTAGTTTTGGAGCAAGGATGTTTGAGCATGATGAATTGGTTGATGAAGCTGATAATCTAATGATTAAGTTGAAAATTTTGACATATAAGCTTAGGAGAAGCAGTATCCATGCCATCCATCGAACAACCCATTCATGATTAAGTTTGGAATAATGCAACTCATCCTTTCACAAATTCCATATTTTGACCAACTTTGATTGCTTTATATAGTAGTTGTTGTCATGTAATTTAGATATTCATCAATAGGCCTTGGCCTTTGTATTGGTAGAGTTGCAGAAGGAAACTTTCATGAAACCCTTATCAGAGTTACAGTAGGTACAATCACTGCAGCACAAAACGTTTGGAAGACCGTTCAAGCCCTAGGAGACATGGATTTTTCCTATTCGTACTCCATGATTCTCATCGAGATCCAGGACACACTGAAAGCACCTCTTGTAGAGAACAAAACAATGAAGAAGGAAATTGTGTTGGGTGTCAGTGTTACAACTGTGTTCTACACGCTATCTGGTGTCTTATGATACGTGGCCTTCAGTAACAGCGCACTTGGGAAAATTTTGACTGGTTTTGGATTCTACAATCCCTTTTGGGTTGTATACTTTTCCAATGCATGTGTTGTGGTTCACCTGGTCAGCGCGTATCAAGTATTTGTTCAACCACTTTTTTCCTTCATCGAGGAATGGTGCTCCTGCAAGTGGCCAAGAAGTCAATTCATCCACAAGAATTACCTCTTAAATATCCCAATATATGGACTGTACAAGGCCAACCTTTTCATATTAGTGTGGAGGATGAGATTTGTGATTTCAACAACCCTCATTTCCATGCTTTTGTCGTTTTTCAACGATGTTGTGGGGATTCTGGGCGTAGTGGGATTTTGGCCTTTGATAGTGTATTTCCCTGTCAAAATGTACATCGTCCAGAAGAAGATCATGCCTTTTTCAAGCAAGTGGATGCTTCTGTAAAACTTGAGTGTAGTATCCTTATTTGTTTCATGGGCAACAGCTTGTGGATCCATTGAAGGCATTATCCAAGACTTGAAGTTGTACAAACCTTTCTGGACCATAGATTGGTGGCAGAGTAATGTTATTCATTCAGGATATATTGGCATAGTTGGAAAATATTGTTTCCGGAGTTTAATCCAACGACTTAAGCAGATTGACATCTTCAAGGCGATGAATTAGTAATCATAGGAGTAACCCCATATTTTAGGCATCATTCAATCCTTCAAATACAAGTGGAAAAGGATCAAGCCAACAACTTCAAGTTATAGTGGTTAATCGAGAGGCGGTTCCATATTTTTGTTGCAATATATCTTTAATTCCAATCTAGTACATCATGTGGCATTTGAATATTTGGTAAAAGGATCACTTCCAGATTTCCAGGACACCTAGTATCAATAGTTGACAATTGAGTTATCAAATGGCTTTATTATATCCATATTTTCAAGCATAAAGTCAACAGCTAGAAGAAGATTCAATGCACAAGTGGAAGGGGATTCATCAGTCAAAGATAATTCAGTGAGATCTAACTTCAACAACTCCATCAATTAGATATTTTGACAGTTTTTCTAGATTTCTTCTAGAAAATAGAAATAGCTTATTCTTGGTATTGAGATTTTATAAATACTCTAATTTGTAATATGGCAAGGGTGGAAATTGGAGATATGAAAATCCACTTTTGATGTATGCTGTATGACATGAAATTCTCTTCATATTCAATACAGATTCTGCTTTGAAATGATTATGATTATGAGTTGACTTTGTATCTTATGAATTGTATTTTTTGTTATTTATCCTCTATATGGTCAATTAAATCCCATTACATGATTCTTATGGTGAAATACAACTACTTTTCAAATTTTTAATGACAGAGTCAGTCTTATTCCATAAATTTGTGCTCGTAGTTCTCTTGATATTGAAAATTGTATTCTATTTTATGTTATATAGATCTTTAATGGTTATATGATTTCCTATATCTTTGATTATATACCAACCCAGTTTTTTATCTTGATTTCATTGAATTATATTTTTTGAAAAAGATTTCTTTAAGCTTGAACCCCTGTAGTCTAGGTTCAACTTTAGGGATAACACAACCAATGCACACTCCTTTATAATATTTGATGAGAGGAAAGTCCTAAACCATCTTTTCAATGTGCATCTACTGGAGATACTTGAATTTTAGGTGGCCAAATATTTGATGCCACAGCTTGATTTTTCTATTGGAATGAGTCGATAGGGATTTCGTATATGAAGTAGGAAGGAAATGGGAAAATTCATATGCCTTAAAGGCATGATTAACAACCCCTTTCACTATTATATTTCTATTATATGGTTTAGTAATTTCTACTATGTCAAAACTGAATGTAACTATGTTGGGATACCCTGTATGTGTCATCTCGTATAGAGATAACAAGTTTGTCTCAAGAGAGGGAACATAGAGCACATTTTGGAATTCTCCATGCTCAAGTTTAATGGATCATTTATTGACAACTGGAATTTGTGAATTATTCTCCATATGTATTGTAGGTCCTCCAAATATATCGATAGAAGTGAAGGATCCTTTGGAGGGAATTCTATGTGTTTTGAAGCTCCTGAATCAATCAGATGGACCTTTAACTGAGTGAAGCATTATTTCAAGGTATGGCACATCTCATGTTCTTCTATCTGGTTTCCATATTTAGAATTCTTTACACCTTGAGGAAGGGAAATGTTGTTTCATTCAAAGAGCTTAAACAATTGGTCAATGGTCTTCTTCATACACTGAATTTTTGGATGAATTCCTCTCATGCAATAAGAGCATTTAAAATTTTCAAAATTTTTGTTCTTTTTGGGACCCAAGGCTCCATTAGAAGGATTCTACTTCTCCTTGGGCTTAGAATCAGTATTCTTATCCTATTTTCGTCTTTGCTTCCCCTTTGCTTGTGCATTCCCAGATTCTCCAGCTAAGAGGGCTTGATTCTTGGAAGCTTTGAGAACTCCCATCTAAATCAATTTGTCTTGTTCTTGTATAAATGATTCTACAAATGCGTATAGAGAGGGAATTTTCCAATTTGGGATGGATATCTTTCCAGAGTGGAATGTAGATACAAAAATCAAGTGTGATCCAAGCTTGCTCAGAATTGATACCACAAGTTCGTCATCCTTCTTATCAATTGTATATTTCTTCCATTGCAAGACTAGGGATTGGTATTTTGATAAGAACTATTGAATTGTCTCGAAGTTATTGGGCTAAAGTGAAATCAACTTATTCTTTATGAAATGGCCCCTTAGCTCATCTTATTTTCTGAACAACGATTCTAACTTGTCCCATACTTCCATCGAAGTTCTGAGTCCCTTGAGGTGGAACAGCAACACCCTGGATATGTGGATGCACATGAAGCCAAAGGATTCAGCTAGCTCATTCAAAAACTTGAATTTATCAATACACTGGTGGTGTTCAACTTCTCTATCCATTGCCATCCTATACAAGATTTTATTGCACAAGGAAATATGCATATATTCCCTCTAATCAATGTAATTGAAGGGTGTAAGGACCCCAGGATATAGAGAAACTGAATTCTCCATTTCATTGCTATAACAATGAACAATTATTTAAGAAACTATGAATGTAACTACAAGAAATCACTGCAAAACAATTCAATTCACAAATATTTTCAATTCAAACCTCGCTGCCTCGACATGAGAACTTTTTCTGAGTCCATCACACTTGGATAGACTTATCTGGATAGAATCGAGAGGGAGAAATGTAATGAGTCCAAGAATTATGTGGAGACTCAACCACTTATGGTGCAAGCATGGAGGTTTGTGAGGTTTGATGTTGGCCTAAATTCATGAACCATAAATCAACAGGCCTGAATGTAAGCAATCTGAAAAGAAGGATGCAGTTGAATTGAAAAATCAATGTAAATTGAACAATAGATTCATGACAAAAAATTCACACAAATCAGAAAAGTATTGGATAGAATATCATAACATTAATATTCATTAAAATGTAAGTAATACACTGTTCATACAATAAAGAGAATTAAAATACTGTGGATAAGATTAAAATTCACCAACTCAAACTAACTGATGTGCTAACTTGGTGTGGAAAAAATCACAGTTGGAGCTCACTAGTTTAACTCTGGATAACTAATTCAATTCACAATTAGTTAACTGATAAGGTAGGTGAATTAAAGTCACCACACTCCCTTGGTAACTAGTGGTAATCATATCACAATTGAGCATGGATGAAAACCTACCATAGACAACTGAAGGTGATTGTTGGTGGCACTCAAAGAGGGTTCCTAAAATGTAGGGATTGGCACCAAAAATTATGTTGGCATTAAACCTGAAAAGTGTAGATGGATCCTAGTCATGCCCCCCCTTACTCTAGTTAATTGATAATGGCCTCCTAATCTAGGAAAAATGAACAAAAACACTATGTGGGTAAAGGGAGGATTAATTAATCCTAACAATCCTTTTTCTCTAGATACTTTTCATGTGTTTGTGATCTTGTAGTTAACCCAATCATTTAAGCGAGAATCATCTTGATTTATTCCATTGGAGAAGAGGCACTATATAAAGATGCATTGTCTATCAACTGTTGTTGTGATGGGAAATGGAAAGTTAATAGTGCTGACGTGAGATTATTATTTAAAATCATATTACTCTCTTCACTCTTGGGACACTCTTTAGTGAAGTAATCATCACCACACAAGAGCAGGGATACTTATCTTTTCATTTAGGTTTTGACTCATTCACTGAAGTTGAAGTCTTTGGATTTTCCTACTAATTTTTGGGTTTCTTGGATTTACCTTTATCCTTCTTTTTGTTCCCAGGTGATTATGAGGATTGAACTGAATTCACATAGATGGAAACAATAGGAGTTGAAGTGGATTTAGGGGAAGAAGAAGAAATATGTTGCTTAGTGTATTTTGTTGTGGATTGGGGTTGAATTTAACCTAGAACACCATCCACAAAAGGTTCTAAAGTTGGGTTGGAAGGATCAGTGCTAGGACGAGGAGTGTGAGGGATCAGGTCATACAAAATTTCGTACTAGGAGTAAGCCAAGTCCAAGTATGTTACAAACCCCTAAATTCCATAAAAAAATGTTTATGAATTATTGCCGTAACATTCTATTTACATGTGTCCATGGATAATATTTAACTCTTTACCATTTTGATGATAGGGCATGTCTCATGCTTGGTATAACTTCATTTATAGTGACATCTTGGTTGCATCCCCATCAAGGTGATGTTTTAATTCTTGGAGTTTAATGATATATTAGTTTAGTTATATAGGACATGAGCCTAGACCTAAGTCTTAGTTATAACTCCATTTGTTAAGAGTAACATGCATAAGGTATTAACTTATGTTTTTATTCATATGAGTTTGGCACATTTTTAATATGTATAATATATATTGGATTCTACTGTAGCTAACAAATTATAAAGGATGATTTATATGGGATCATGCTTATAAAATTTAGCCAAGGTTTTCAGCTCATGATCCTTAGGAGGAACAAGAGATTTACGACTAAGATCACAAGGGTATTTACGGAATATTTTAAAACGATGTCAAGTTTTTCTATTCTTAACTTGGATAGAAGTTGACATTACATCGAGGAACATTGACTGACGAATGTACTTGAGAAGGGAAGGAATAATCCTCGACTTCCAGTTGTCCTTGATCTAGTGTTTTAACGATGATTAGGTTTTATTAGGGATTTTAACTTCCATTCATTTTTTCTTGAGGGTGTTTGTTGCGTGATGTTTCTGGTTCAACAATGGCTTTGTTTGACTACTATGTGTCTAGTTGCAACCAAGTTAAACCCTCAATATCTTCCATCCATAGTTGGTTTTTACTCTTCGATACCAGGTTTCATTAAGGTTACTTCTTAATTTCTAATGGCCATGAGGATTCTTGCACAAAATCATCCAACCCTTTCTCATCGAATGGATGGAAGAAAACCAGTTGCTTTCCCTTCCAAAGTGGCCAAATCTTCTCAAGCCTACAATATATTATTTTTTAGGTAAACCATTTTAAACCTTTGTTCTATTTCATTTAATACATAATTTAATTCTAGTTTTTAACATGAATTTCATTCATTTTGTCACTTAGGGAAGAGGATGGGAAGGTAACTAGGATGAGAAAACCCCTGGACCTCTATGCAAGTAATGGAGGTAAGGAAACTTGCTTTTAAGCATTGGTCAAAAAATGGTTTCCATTGTTGTTTTTTTATGAGAGGAGTTAACTACTAGCATTGTTTTTATAGGCATAGACATGGTTCCATGAATGGGTACGGTTCCATGAATGGGTACCAAATGAGTTGGGACAATAATTGGAATTGGTTCGGTGAACCAATTCAACCTTCAAGGCAATTACATTCACACCTTACAGGTTTTTTAAGTTTGACACCATTGATTTCCATTCGATGGTTGTAAAATTTTATCCCATTTTGGATGTAAATAAAGGATTTTTGGTGTTTGTCCATGCAGAAGTGGAGATAGGGTTAACTCCTCTTAGGCATTGTCATTATCAGACTTGAGGTGAGAATCCCCATCCCTTACATTGATTGTTCGAATGTTTATATTCTTTTTTAATGATTGTAACTGGATACTAATGGTTATCAGTTCCTTTCCTTTGCATGTATAAGGGTATGGCATGGTTGTTTTCACTAAACACTCGAGTCAAACACACAGTCATGACGTGTAACTCCATTTTTTTTGTTTAAGATGGATTTTCGGTTGCTCTACTTCTAGATTTAAGGGAAAGGAAAAATATAGGTATTTAGAACCACTAATCACTTTTTTAAGATAAGTTTTTTAACATAACCCTTAATGGGTCTATAATTAGATATATTGGTTAGAGGAGGGCTTCATAACCTTTAACGCTTGGGATGTGTTTCAGTAGTTTGTTCTATGATTTAATATAATGTATTTTATGAACATTATAGATTTCATTATGGTTTAAAATTAAAATTTGATTATGATTCATTTTGGTGAAAGACTAATTCGTCGATCTTTCTTGATATGTGTTGATTTTTGTAGAATATTTTAATGGATGTTATGTGGAATGTGTCTTGATATTTAAATTAATAAATAACTCAGATATTTCTATTTCTAGGTATGAACACTTGAAGTATTTTTATTTGATTAAGTTCTTGACTTGTAGATATGATTGGATGAAATGTAGATCTTACCGTTTTGTATATACAAGTTGGATATGCAAACTATTTTTTAGATAAATATCACTTTGTGTTTAACTCGATTTGATTATCGTCGAGTTTGGAAACTCATCTCTATGAGTTGGGCGTTGATGGTTAACTTGTTAAATGAATACTTGGTTGGTAATGGTTTGATTGTTCATTATCCCTTCATTCAGTTCTTTTTACTTGTTAATATATATTTAGATTCATCGTAATCTCAACATGGAATCCCAAATAGATACTACATTTAATAAAATATATGCATATTGATTCTAAACAACAATAGACTTTGTGTATAAGCCTTTGGATCTTAGAGGCATGTGGTCTGTTTATTAATTTCGATATATATGTATATATGTATAGGTATATGTATATATGTATATGTATATTTGTGTGTGTGTGTATATATATATATATATATATATATATATATATATATATTGGGTAAAGTTATCTAGATGTATAAGAAAATAGGGAAAAGATCTCTATGAAGAGTCTCTCGGCTCTTACTGCTAATCCGATAGTTTACATTTAGAGGGATTGATTCGTAGTAATGTATTGTAACATAATAAAATATTGTACAGAGGATTTATTTATCATTACAAATTTCAACATAAATGAGAGATCTGTGATTTTTCTATGTTCTGTACACGAGTAATTAGAAAATAATAGCTGATGCTAAGAATATATTATTGAAAAAGATAAAAAAAGATTAGCAATAGATGCATAGTATAATTCTCAGCTTAAAATACATTTAGAATTCAAATATACACTAAGACTATAATTATCAGTACTAAACAATTAATAAATTAGTAAGGAACCTGTCACCACTATCGAAAAAACATAACTTAAGTTATCATTCCTCCCAACAAACTCTTAGAGTATACACATATTACTTGCTCCAGAACCCCCAATCCTATCTGTTGAACCACAAGGACAAAATCCAATTAATGCGCCATCGATTTGCATCAAAATATCATTTCCCTATCCATCTCTAGCTTTGTGCTTATTCAATGGACATACTATTTTATATTATTTAAGACTTGGTCATTTATGAGCCTCCTTCTCTTTAGCACTCTACAAAGAGTCTTGACCATATTTTTGGGAATATTCCTCCTCAATCACTTGAGTTCTCTCTTAGTAGCTTTCAACATTTGTAATTTTCCATTGTGGGTCAACAAAAACTCTTTTAACATCTACTTCAGTTCTATTTCCTCTAAGTATTTTAATTATTCAATAATAATAATAATAATAATCCATTACATTAATTTTCACTTTATTTTCAAAATATATAATAATAATTATTCCAAATAATAAATAATTAAAAATTGTTTGGTGTATTTTCACCTTAAAGGATAACAATTTCCTCATTGTTATTAATTTTGTCTTTAATTCTTCCATTATTTCATCTTGAAATAGAGTTGGATATGTGTAGAAGGAGCAAGGCGATAAAGTCAACTTGAAGGATAGCCGACTTAGTCGATCAGCCAACTAAGTCGGTCGACCGAATAAGCTAGAGATTAGGTCGACCACCTAAGGTCGTGTCGGCTCACCGAACCGACAGGTAGTTATTTTTTAACGGTTTTGTAATCATATATATTAGGCTGTTGAGCTAGATGAGAACTTAGTTTAGTTCTCTGTATTGTATGGACTCATTCGTATAGTATAATCTATTTATTCACCTATTTGTTCTTATCTCTTGTCTCTATTTTATATATATATATGTTTTAGTGTGTATTATTGGTAACCTTACATGATCTATGAGATTACTCAGCACATTTGTGTTGGAGGAGACATTGGTCGAACACACTGTTCGACTGCAGATAACCATCAAACCTTCGACCATAAAAAGAACAGAACCCCAGACAGTAAATCCAAACCCGCAGCCACAGCAGCATATAACTCCTCTAGTTGTAGAAAGTGTCACCCTGACACAGGAGCCAAGGGGGAGACAGAGCCAGAAAACCCTGAGTAGGCTGTCATAAAAGGCATCATTCAAAAATTGTCAAAGGAGATAGCAGCGGCTAGGAATAAGCTCAAAACAAAACAAAAACAACAAGGTAAAGGTAAGCGCAAACTTATCCTTCCCTACTCGTTATAAGACAAGGAGGAACTGGCAGCCACGGACCTCGACATCATAGAGGATGCCACAGCAAATAAAGTGCCAATCAAAACCCAGTTCCAGTGATTTGTCGACGCAGGAGCACAAGCAGGTCGACCGAAGAAAGCAAAGACTATGATGATGCCTAAAAATGTCATTGATCTTGTGTCAACGCCTCCACCCCCATCACTGATGAAAATAACCGAGGAACAAGCACTAACACCATAGTCATTCAGCCCCCTTGACTTATGCAAAAGTGCGATGTCGGAGGATGTAAAAGAAAATTTTGACAGAGATAGGGACTTGTAGGCTTTCTTTGAGAAATTTCCTGCGTTGTTTACATCGGCTCAGAAGATCTCTACAAAAGCACCTATCTTCATGTTTGGAGGACACCAACCAGGACTAGATGCATAATCCACAATCATTACAACCATTACATTGACTTTTGAAAGAGATCCTGACAAGGAAGCGAAAGTGATTGCACGTCGGTCCTCAACTATTGCACCGACCATCGCCGTACCGCAAGCCGACCTACCAGCCACTGCACCAACTGAAGGAGAAATTGAGGATGATATAAAACGATAAACTAACCAAATGTCCTTTGACATAAAATGACACCCTCGACCCGATAACCCACCACTCATCCATACTTCCCCCAAACCAATCACCCCCGACCATTCACCAACTCTATCACCACCAACACCACCAACACCCCCTGACTCAGAAAAAGGTCCCCCCACAACTGACTGCATGCACACAACTAGAGGTGGCAATCATCCCACCTCCCCAACTAGAGAAACCATCAGCCTCTAACCCACAAACCAAAGATCCCTCCTCGACTGTTGCAGGTACACAGGAAGCAGATAAAGAAAAGCATAAGAAGAGGAAGGAGAAACAGAAGAAGGAGCATCATGGAAAGCCTTCAAAGGTCCAAATTAGATTGAAGGATGGAAGCTCCCTGACTAACACAGAGTTAGCACAACTCCTCAAAACCCTATCAAGTGAAGCAAAGACGAGGAGTGAGCAAAGAAATAAAGAACTCAAGGACAACAAAGCAGAACGGGTCGAGTTTCTCAACAAATGCAGGAATCTGGCCCAGTCCATCATGCTGGGCCCCAAAGAGATTGACATAGAGAAACTGTTCTAAAGGGCATATCAGCTATTTGACAGCATGGTGTCGACCCTCCAAGCTCACATTTAGGAAACAAAGGAGGAACAAAAAGAGGAAACTACCCGACTCCTAATGGCACAACACATTGCATTTTATGAAGCATATAAAGTACTGCAGGATCATATGGAGGATTCTGTCATAACCGAAGAAGTACTAAAAGAATGGCCTAATCACTACGGGAAATTTTATCAGCAGACTCGACAGATTTGATAAGGGATTCAGGCATTAGAGAGCAGAAAAACCACTGAGGAAGCACTCAAAATGACAATAGAATAACAGATAGTGCTTGAAACCGCCAAACTGCAGAAACTAGAAAGGCAAGCACATCGGTGGGTGCAACAAGCTCTCCCTAACTTAGAGAAAGTCGACATCATCTACCCGCAGATGAAACAAATTATTGAGACTGCAGAGGAGAAGGACCAATTCATGGGTCCCGACATGGAGAGGATAGTTGAAGTCTCCATCTCAGAAAAAATGTCGATCTTATCAGGCTTGACCACACTCACCATCGACATCCAAAATTTTTTGCAGAGTTAGACAGATTTCCAACATCACCTCACAGTCATAGCCTTAGCCATTGTAGAAGTCTGTGTATAGAAAAGACGGACTATCAAACTTCATAGCCCACCATAATAACTATTTAGACCACCAGGAATTTTTGTACCTCCTTGTTTCTTTGGGATGAAGAAACATTTTGTTCGTGGGGGAGATGTAGAAGGAGCAACTCAATAAAGTCAACTTGAAGGATAGCCGACTTAGTTGATCAGCCGACTAAGTCGATGGGACGAGTTAGTTGATCAGCTGACTAAGTCAGTCGATCGACTAAGCTAGAGATTAAGTCAGCCACCTAAGGTCCTGTCGGTTCACTGAACCGACAGGTAGTTATTTTGTATCTGTTCTGTAATCATATATATTAGGCTGTCGAGCCATATGAGAGCTCAGATCATTTATCTATGTTTTATGGACTCATTCTTATAATATAGTCTGTTTATTCACCTATTTGTTCTTATCTCTTGTCTATGCTTTATATATATATATGTTTTAGTGTGTATTATTGGTAACCTTATGTGATCTGTGAGATTACAACAATATCCCTCCTGCATATTACTTTCCAATCCTCAAGTGGATTCCTCTGGGAAATGTGCTTCCATTGCACATTCATTTTTCTGATGGTATAGTTTCGAAGTAAAAGTTATCTCCCATCGAGAATACATTTCGGTACCACTTGAAACTCTCCTTTAGGTTCCACCTGTATAACATTCCAGACAGTCACCTGAGCATCATCATGAACGTATTTCTTTAAAACTGAAAGATGCAAACCATTATGTACTTTTATTGTAGTGGGTAATGCTAACTGATATTCTACTGGTCCAATATTTGCCAAAATTTCAAATGGCCCACAATATATGGGCTCAAATTTTGAGTATTTTCCCAATCTTAGGGAACTTTTCTCGGGTTTTACCTTTACATAAACATGTTCTCCTACCTGGAAATCTTGTAGAGTTCTTTTTAGGTTAGAATAACTCTTTTTTCTATCTTGTGAAATGTTCAAAATATGTTGTATCTATTTCAGTAATAGTTCCATATATTTTAATAAATCAGGTCCTAAGATTAATATGTCAATAGGGCTGCTCCAATTAATTGGAGTATTTGACTTTTGACCATAAAAAATCTCAAATGGACTTAATCCAACCAGAACTTGGAAGTGACTATTACAAGCAAATTCTACTAAATGCAAGGAATCTTCCCACTTACCTGGTTTATCCATTACATACATTCTAATCATGTCTTCTCAAATTTTATTTACTATATAGGTTTTTCCATCGGTCGTTGGATGATATGTGGTGCTAAAATTTAATTTTGTGGCTAATCCTTTAAATAAAGCTTTCTAAAAATTTCATGTAAATTTTGCATCTAGGTTTGATATTACTACCTTAGGTATAACATGCAACCTAAAAATTTATCAGAAATATATCAGAAATGTTAACGACCTGATAAGTATACTTTACCGAAATAAATTGAGTTTCCTTACTTAGTTTATCCACTACGGCCATTTTTGTGTCATGTTGTTTAACATTCTTGGGTAAGCGAGCTATGAAATCCATACTAATAATTTCCCATTTCCATTATGGAATGGGTAATGGCTATAACAATCTTGTTGGATGTTGGTGTTCAACTTTTACATTTTGACATTCCATGTAGCATGCTAAATATTTTGTTATGTCCTTCTTCATATTAGGCCAAAAGAAATCTTTCGTTGTCATGGTGATCATTTTATAATATTGAGGATGTCTTGAATAAGGTCTTTTATGTAATTCGTCCATAATAATTAATTTAATATCTGCTGAATTTGGTATATATAAGGATACCTTTGTGTAATAATAACCTTCTTCCATTCAGACTAGCATCTATTTTCACTTGATTTATTTTATTTTTTGTGGTCCTTTCTTTTAGTTTTTGATACTCTTTGTCAATTTTTTCTGCATTTAAAATTTTATTTTATAAATCTGATTCATAGTTGTTTCTTTCATACAACAAGTTTGCATGATGACTTAAGGCGTCTGTAACTTTATTCTCTTTTCCTTTTATATGTTTTATTTCAAAATCATATTCGATTAGAAATGATAGCCACCTAGCTTGTCTATCATTAAGATTATGTTGATAAAATAAGTATTTTATACTTATATTTTCATACATTAATAAGAATATTATTTCAATCAAATAATGTCACCACATTTTTAGTGCATGAATGATACTAGCTAGTTCTAGATCATGAGTGGCATAATTATTCTCGTGTTCCTTGAGTTTCCTAGACTGATAGGCTATGACATAGATTTTTTGAATTAGTACTCCACCTAGACCTTCTTTTCATGTGTTTGTACACACAACAAAATCTTTAAAAGAATCATCCATTTTTAAAATAGGGGTTTTGTTTAACAAGTCTTTTAATTTATTGAAACTCTTAGTGTATTTTTCATTCCAGTAAAATTTATTACCTTTCTTCTATAATGAAGTTACATGATACGCTATCTTAGAAAATACCTCAACGAATTTTTTGTAGCATCCAATGATCCCCGTGAATGGTATTATATTAGTTACATTCTTCGGAACAAGTCATTCAATGATATCTGTAATCTTATAGGGATTGACTAATATCCCATCCTTAGACACCACATGTCCTAGATATTGAATCATGTCTTTAAAGAAGTCATATTTTATAAACTTAGAAAATATTTGTTGTTCCCTTAACACTTGTAATATTATTTTTTAGGTTTTCTTTGTGCTCTTGTTTATTCTTAGAATATATTAATATGCCATCGATAAAGATGACTCTGAATTTGCCTATGTATTTACTTAATATACTATTCATTAAACACATAAAATTTGTCAGGGAATTTGTTAACGCAAAGGGAATAATGACAAAGTCATAATGATCCTATCTAGTACTAAAAGTAATATTTAAAATGTCCTCATCATTGATCCCTACTTGATGGTGTTCGGATCTTAAATATATTATTGGAATTATTTTTCCCCTCGAAGCTAAAGTGATATATCATCAATCCAAGGTAAACAATATTGATTTTTATTTTTTATTTTGTTTAACTATCTATAATCTATACACATTCTTACACTTCCATAATTTTTATTTACAAATAAAATCGATGCTCCCCAAGGGGAAACACTAGGTCTAACGTATCGATTACTTATTGTATTTTTGTTATTAATTCAGTAAGTTCTACTACATTCATCTGATAAGGATCCTTTGATGTTGGTACCTCCCTTAGTACCAAATTGATCGTAAAATATATATCCCTTTTCATAGTTAGTTCGAGAATTTCTTCTGGAAATATATATTTAAAGTGTTTTAAAACTGGTATATATTTTATTTTAAGTTGATTATCTTTCTCTTTGTCGTCCATTATATAGACTGTTAAAAATTTGCATCCCTCATGAACATACTGTTACATTTGTAAGGATGATATTTCTCTTATGGTAACATTCATGGGAATCCCTTTTATGACAATAGTGTTACCTTCATCACCCAAGCATGAGAATGTTTTATCATAGCAGTTTAAAATGACTCTATGTTTCTCCAAATGGTCCATTCATATCAGTATATCATAACATATTAGAGGTAAAATATTTAAATCAACATGTGTTCTTAAGTCATTCATAATAAATTCACACTTTTTTCACGAAACTAGTGACCTTTCGCTTTGTTCCTATAGAAAGTTGCACTAACCAATATTTTTCAAACTTATCTTGTTGTAATTTATATAGTTCTACAATATTGGGAAATACATAACTTAAACTTGCACCGGGGTCAATCAATAGAGAAACAGGCTTGTATTTTAACATACCTTTGATTTCGACCATCGATGTTTGATGATTTGCTTATATGCTCTCCAAAGCTGCACTAGTTATGGGCATGCTTATTTCTATATCCCCCATTGTGTTAGCTTCTTTAATTGAATGGAAACTGTTTAAACTTTTTCTTCTTATGGGGAAATATTTAAAGTAATGTGTTTCACCAAATTCCAAGCATTTTAGTGGTTCCATTTTTGCAGTATTCTTATTGAAGTAAGTTGGCGTTTCCCTTTCTTTTGTTGTTGCAGGATTCTGTTCTTTAAAGTTTTTATAATTATTCCCTTGGTATCCCCAATGTTCTTATAAAACTTAGTACCTTTATTTTTATGTTCAAAGTTGTCACTTCTTTCTTTTTTCCAGTTAGGTATGTTCTCTCGTTTGTTCTTATTTTTATCATAGTAGAAGTTTTCTTTCATCATTGCCTCTTCTAGAGTTTTTGGATTATCCTATTCGATTCTTTCTTTGAACATAAGAGGTAAAAAACTCAGAAAACACTATACTTTTGGTTTCCCATCAATAATATAAGGCACATAACGTAATAAACTTAATAATTTGTTGCAAAGTTATTTCATGGTAATGGAACCTAATCGTAATTCGTAGAATTCTTTTGCTTTTTCCTCGTAATACTGTTACGGTAAATTTATTGGTTTGAAATATTTATTAAATGTTTTTCACGTTACATAACGTTCTTTAATTCGTTTTACTTTCTTTATGTCTTTCCACCAGATATTAGTTTTCCTGTTAAGTTATAGATTGCCATTTTTTCTTTTAATTTTCCTGAATAGTTATAAATATGGAAGTACTTTTTCATTCCAGATAGGCAAGCTTATGCTTCTTCACCTTTTTCAATTTCTCTGTTAAACATAGGAGGTTTGATCTTTTTGAATTCACCAGAAATTTCTTCATACAGTTTGTATTTCTTTTTCTTCTAGTTACTATCACTACTTTCACTAGAATCTGTATATTTGTCATTATTATGTTTAGCAAAAATTCACTTGAATATTTAGTCTCATGTTTAGAAAAATACAGTTTTCTTACCTTACATTTATAAGGTTTAGTTCTTTCCAAGTTAAATTTGCGTTATTTATTTTTCTTATTTTCATTACTATGCAGTTTAGTTAGCAGAACATTTTTCAACTCTGCCTATGCTTTTAAAATACATTTTTTATATTCCTTAAATCATTTTAGCTATGTCGTTAAATATTTTATGATTTGTAGGAATTTATATAGGTTATCATTTCTACTTTAATTCAAATTTACCTATTTTTTTTTGTCTCTAAGGTTAACTTATTAATTGTCTACTCGATATTTAGGACGTGGTTCTTCTTCAGTGGACATTCCCACATATGTCATGATATCTGGAAAACAAAGTTATTCTTCTCTTCTTATTTGCAAAGAGAGTCCAACACTAACAAGTAAAGTTAGTTTTATGTTTTTATATCTTGGAGTGTTGGGATTTTTTAGGCCAAGTGTTGAAACCATGAACTGATACGATTATGTTAGAAACCCGTAATTTCCATAACAAAAATAAATGTTATGAATTATTGTTGTAACATGCTATTTACATGTGTCCATGGATAATATTTAACTCTTTACTAGATTGATGACATGTCATGTCTCTCGCTTGGCGTAACTACATTTATAGCGATAACTTGGTCACATTCCTTTCAAGGTGATGTTTTAAGTCTTGGAGTTTAATGATATATTAGTTTACTTATCTAGGAAATAAGCATAAACCTATGGCTTAGTCCTAAATCCATATGTTAAGAGTAACATGCATAAGGTCATAAGCTATGTTGGAATTCATATGATTTTTGCACATGTTTAATATCTATAATAGGTATTGCATTCTATCATAGTTTGAAAGTGATAAAGGTCGATTTATATGGGATCATGATCCTTGGGAGGCACAGATGGTTTATAGTTAGTATCAGAAGGGTATTTCAGGAAGATTTTAAAATGATGTTAAGTTTTTCTAGTATTAACCTGGCTGTGATTTGGCAACGCATCCAGGCACATTGATTGGCCAATGTACTTGGAAAGGAAAAAGAATGATCCTAGCCCTCCACCTGTCCTTGATATCGTGTTTTAACGATGAAGACGTTTTAGTAGAGTTTTTAACTTGCATTTATTTTTTCTTGAGGGTGTTTATGTATGTCATTTTTAGGGTTCAAGGATATCTTTATTCTATCACTCCATGTTTCGTTGTGACTAGGTTAAACCGTTGGGGTCTTCCATCCATCGTTGGTTCTTACTCTACCATACCAATTTTTATTGAGGTTACTATTTAAGTTTCAATAGTCATAGGGATTCTTGCATGAACTCGGGAAACACTTTCTCGTCGAATGGATGAAAGCAAACTAGTTTCTTGCCCTTCGAAAATGACTAGATATTCTCAACCTTGCAATATATTCTTTTTCATGTAAACCATTTTAAACCTCTGTTTTATTTCATTTAATACATTTACATCTAGTTTTTATCATGAATTTCATTCATTTTGTCATGTAGTGAATACGATGGGAAGATGAACAGGAGGAGTAAACCCTTGGCCCTCTACGAAAGTAATGGAGGTAAGGAAACTCATTTCTAAGCATTGGTAAAAGAATAGTTTTCATTATTGTTTTTTTTATGAGAGGTTTTTAACTTCTAGCATTGTTTTTACAAGCGTAAAAAGGGTGCCATGAAAGGGTACTAAAGGTGTTGGGACAAGACTTAGTATTTCCTCGACGACCCAAGTAAACCTTCAAGGTAAGAACATTTACACCTTACATGGTTTTTAATTTTGACACCATTAATTTCCATTCAATGGTTGTAAAAGGTTATCTCCTTTTGGTTGCAAATAAGGGATTTTTGGCATTTATCAACACGGAAGATGTGACACGGTTAACTCTACTCAGGTGTAGTCCTTCTCATTCTTGAGGTGAGAATTCTTGTCCCTTACATTGTTTGTTAGAATGTTTATAATTTTTTTAATGATTGTAATTGGATACTAAAATTTATCAGTTCCTTACCTTTGAATGTATGATGGACTATCATGGTTGTTTGCACTAAATTCTTGGGTCAAAGTAATACTCACAAGGTATTTAAGGGAAAGAAAAAAGAATAAATATTTACAACCACTAATCAATTTTTTAAGATAAGTTCGTTAACATAACCCTTGATGGGTCTATAATTAGATATATTGGTTACGAGAGAGATTCACAACCTTTAATGCTTGGGATGCATTTATAGTAGTTTTATCTATGATGTAATAGAATTCATTTTACAACCATTATAGATTTCACTGTGGTTTAAAGTTTAAGATTCGATTATGAATTATTTTGGTGAAATATTGATTCATCGATCTTGCTTGATCTATGTTGATTTCTATAGAATATTTTAATTGATGTTATGTCAAATGTGTCTTGATATTCAAATTAATAAATACCTAAGATCCATTTATTTATGGTTGTGAATACCCAAAGCATTTGTATTTTATTAAGTTCTTAACTTGTAGATATGATTGTCCAAAATGTAGATATTACCGTTTTGTATTTGCAAGTCGAATATGCTACTGATTTTGTGTATAAATGTTACTCTATGTTTAACTCAATTGATTATCGTCAAGTTTGGAAACTCATCTCTATGAGCTGGTGATTGATGATTAACTTATTAAATGAATTCTTGGTTGTTAATGGTTTGATTGATCGTGATGCCTTCATTCATTTCTTTTCATTTGTTAATATATATTTAGATACATCCTAATCTGGTTATGGAAGCCCAAACAAAGACTAGGTTTAATAAAATATATTCTTATTTATTTTAAACAATGATAGACTCCGTGTAGAAGATTTTGACTCTTAGAGTGATATTGGTGGTTTACACTTACTTAGATCTGTTTAAAAAATAGGGAAAATATATCTATGAAGAGTATTTGGGCTCTTACTTCTAAATATCTTAGTTTACATTTAATGATTTTGATTTGTAGTGATGTAGCATAACATAGGAAAATATTGTAGAGATGATTTTTTATCATTAACAATTTTCTACATAAATGAGAGATATGCAATTTTTCTAAATTTTGTACATGAGTAATTAAAAAATAATTGCTTATGCTAACAACATATTATTGAAAGAGATAAAAAAGCATTAGTAATAGACACATAGTATAATTCACAGTTTAAAATGAATTTATAATTCAAAACTACACTCATACTATAATTATTAGTACTAAACAATTAATAAAATTAGTAAGGAACCTGTCACCACTCTCAGGAAAATAGAACTAAAGTTGTCGTTCCTCCCAACCAACTGCTAGAGCATCCAAATATTAGTTTCTCTAGAATATTCGATCATTATTGCTTAACCACAAGTACAAATTATGATCAATGTGCCATATCTTTCCATCAACATATCATTTCCCTATCCATCATTAGGCTTTTGCTTATTCGATGGAGATACTATGGTATAGTATTTTTCCTAGGAATTGGCCATTTATGAACCTCCTTCTCTTCAGCACTCTACAAGGGTTCTTGAACTGATTTTTGGGAATATTCTTAACGCATCACTTGAGTTCCCACTCAACAGATTTCACCATTTCTCATTTTCCCGTATGGGTTAGTAAACACTCAGCTTTCTCAATTTTGTTTTCTCTGTAATGTCCCCCAGGGCTATCAATGGGTCTGAGGGACATATAATTAGCTCTCTAATGCTAATTAAATAATTTTAGCACAATGAATTAGTTAAAAAAAATATTAAAATTCATTTTTCAAGATTTGTTTCATGACAAAGTCCTTTTAATTACAAATAAATTAAAATGAATTCAATAATTATTCAAATGTTTGATCCAAGGACTGAAAAGGATTACTAACACCTTCTTGCAACATCACATATCCATTACAATCCAATTCAGACATAAATTTCACATCTAAATTCCATTTACTCTTAATCATGATTAATTAGTAATACTAATTAGTGTTCCAATTACGATACGTAATGACAATTAGCGCATAATTGATGGTACTTATTATAATTTTATTCATTTATCACTTAACCGTTGTTTATCAAGTCCAATGGATAATTAACATCTAATATGTAAATCATGGCTAATTTCCATTTTCCAATTAATAAACATAGTAATTGCGAAAATGATTCCACAAGAACTAGTTAACTAGTTATTCAATACTAACAACTAGTCTTGCACAAATTCAACACACAACCATATAAATGAACCAAAAAGTGAACCTGTAGCCATTATACACATATTTAATCATGCATGTACACAAAAATAAATTACTTTTTCATATATGATCCGAGTAGATAAACGAAGGATATTTCAAGTTCAATCAATACAACTAGTTAATAAACACTACTAGAAATTCAATCAAACCAATCGTACCGAGTTTCAAGGAACAAAGAGGTGAATGTACATATCTTGAAAATATCATTCTACAGCACAGTTAAAGAACCAATAATAGATCATATGGTTGTACATTCATCTTTTACCAAAAATAGAGATTCAAATCGAAAAACTATTTGCCAATTTCACTGCAATGTCCGTAGTTTTCAATTGAACTTTACAAATTCCAAATAAAGAGAGATATATGAATATTGTCTATCATGTAAATCATATCAGGTTTCACTTACATACATATCGCTATATCTTTCTATCCATATACATTCCATTAACAATCCACAAAATAAGTTAATTCTACTCGTCCAAATTGACTAGTAATTCTAGGAATCACAAGAATATTTAAATCCATGTATCATAGAATAATTCAAATGAAATTCCAACCCTAAATATAATTTTTTGTCATTCATAACATATTTATATCTCATTCTAACATTTTTTCAAACACTTCATATGAAAAGTCACAAATCTAATCAAAACAATTCCATTGAAAGAGCTAGAAATTGGAAATTGATCTAGATTTTCGGTAGAATTTCCCCAACACTACCAATAATATTTATCCTCACATTATCACACACACTTCAATATTATTTATCATATATAAACATAAAATAAACACCCGGGCATTTTTCCAAACACTTCATGTGATAATTCTCCAAACTATGCCAAACAGTTCAATTGAAGAACTAGTTTTCGAATAAAAGGTAGTGGCATCAAAGAGAAATGTCTTAATCCATTCTGAGGATACTGCACCATAAAAATACATAGCATATAATGAAAATGGGGAAGAAACATCAGTTATTTAGCAGAGTTACCAAATAATTATTTTCTCAAAATATTTGTGCACAAAATCCCAAAAACTAGTTTCCAATTCCTTCATAAAATTTACTTGCATAAATAGATTGAATTCTATGAGAAATTTATTCCACAAATAACGCATACGTTTCATCAAACATTTCATGTGAAACCATAAATAAATTATATGATCTATCCATGTAAATTAAGTAAACATGAGATAAATCATGTGTCTTATCAATGTGCAACTGACATCATCTAGACCACATTCCACTGAGCCTTTGCAAATACCAAGATAGATCTCACTTTGACAAGCCATCCCCGAGATGAGGCCACAGATCAATAATAGAGGTGCACTGAAGAATAAATCAAGTATCATCTTGATAATATAAATCTACATTCCTCACCACATATTTCCTCTTCCACCGCACTACCAGCTGCAATGGTAATCCATACCCCCTGGGACATCGAGATATCGACCTTCACTGTAAGGATTTATGTGCAGGTCAAGGACAAAGACAAGTGGGATTTATGTCTAGGTCAAGGAGAAAGACAATTAGTGGAAACAAAGGAACATTAAAGGTATGACCAACCATAATTGACAACCATAATCAACAACCATCTAAAATAACCATGAAATACAACCCCAGAACCAAGGATATCAAACATGTATTTATAAACTAAAGAAGTTAATTCTAACTCAATGGGTCAAAATCAAACCATGGTAATCCAACTTGAGTCAATTCAAGGGGAATAATTCAACCAAAATAGGTTAAGTCTAATCCAACCCAACCAATTTGAATTTCTAGAGGAATGACTCCAAGCCACTCCACCCAACTCAAAATTAGTGACGTGAGGTGTCACACAAGGCAAGGCATCTTCCCAAAATAGAAAATGGGTGTTACACAATGATTTACACAAGTATTTACACAAGGAACTACAAAACTACCAAAGGGGTGCAATCAACGAGTGGCACCCACCCAAACACTAAGGAGGCCCACTAAATCATGAATTAGGCACAATAATACCAACATAGCATAAATTAATCAAAATTTGGGTCATTTGTACAATGTTTGGGTGATCATCAATTAATAAAGACACTAAGGCATAAATATGGACCAAGATCAACCAAACAAGTTTTGAAGTGCTAGGAATGTCCCCATTTCCCCTCACATTGTGGATGTAGGCCTCCCATACTCTTTTAGTGGTCCTCGATGTGCCATTTGTTTTCATTAATTAATTATTTACAAAATAATAATAATGTCTCTAGGTTTTTAAAGGCCAGTTTTTCCAGCGTGCCACAATAATAAAAAATTTCAAATTACATATTTTCGAGACTTAACACATGCGGTATTACATCCCGTCCCATTTAAACCAAGCATCATCCTCGATGCATAATACATACATGATTTTACAACTTTCAAATGGATCAATACCTTCAGTTTTATAGTAGTATTTCTTAGAATTCCCCTTCCAAGAGACCACAATATTTCCCGTTACTACATTTTTGTCGGTCTCCACTACCTATCGGATGTGACTCCCTTCACATAACTTGTTCCTCAAGATATCTCCATCGCATTTTCTAGATTCATGTGCGAGAACCAAGATTAGTAGCAAGGATCGATATTCGATCCCCATTACAGGGTCTTCAAATATCAACAAAGATACATTCACCTAAAAGTCATATTTCAATCAACCATATGATTAACATCAGGTATAAAAATGTACAATACATGATATAAGAGTATTCTTTAACTACTAAACCATGAACATAAATATAGCATAAATCAATCACCATGGAACCTATACAAAATACAACAACATGAATAGAACATGAGAGAATACTTATCTCAAATTTAGGAAACTAGCTTCAACGGGCCAATGTTCCTCCCATAAGAAGAGTGCAATTAGTTTAGCAACTCTCAGAAGTACCTCTTCTGAGAACCTTAATGCTTCCCACTACTACTTTCCTTTCCATATCCACTACCTGTGGGGTCACCACCCCACTACCTGGATTTCTGTGTCAGAACCTAGACTAGTAGAGTGATATGACGTCAAAAAAGGGGTGACAATCGACAAAACTACCTCTCCAGAAATGGATACTAGACTTCTCTCTTAGGGAATCTAGGAACTCAGTCCCAACAACTAAACCATATTCTTCAACAAATATACTTGAAATAGAGATGCTTCATTAACAAATATTATTTTTCACATTCCCAACAGACACATGGTTACACTAGTACAAGTGATCAATTTTGCCACGTTAGTTTTCCATGTTAGTTTTACTTTCGTGGAAAAATCAAGGGTAAATTATGCATTTTTACAATTTTTTTTAAGGAAGCCCCGACTTTCGTCGCTGTATCCATGCCAAAATGTCTCTATAGCGACAGCACCATCTTTTGTTGACTTTTTACAATGGTCAAGGCATCGATACAGCGAAGGCCAAGAGTTTAAGCGCGGTTTATGTTTGATTTTTTTGTGAATTTTGTTCAGCGCGCGCAGTTATGTTTGTTTTTTTTGTGAATTTTGTATGCTGGGAATGAGCATGTGAATGATTTGATTTGAGAAATATACCTTTCAGGGTATTCAGATCTGAGTCGGGACCTCAAATAACCAGCCATGGATGATATTTCGAGCCCGAAACAGTGTCTCTCATGGAGGAAAATCAATACAACATAGCTGAAAACACATGATAAGGAATGAGATCTGTGGATTTGAATAAGTGGGAAGGTTTATGATGTTAGTAAGTGGTTAGACAAGCATCTTGGAGGGGAACTGCCTTTTTTGAATCTGGCAGGCCAGGATGTGACAGATGCATTCGTTGCCTATCATCCGGGCTCCGCGTGGAAGTATTTAAATCAGTTTATGATTGGCATTCATGAATATTACAAGGTTTCTGAGGTTTCTAAGGATTATCGTAAGCTTCTGGGGGAGTTGAAGAAGGTTGGGCTCTTCAAGGGGCCTCTGTTAGTTTATTTTTTGATAGGTTTATGGATGATGGAAATGCTAGCTTTGTGTGTAGTGGGTGTGTTGTTTTATGAAGGGTTTTGGATTCATGCTGGCTATGGGGTTTTGTTGGGGGCAGTGTGGATTCAGAGTGGATGGATTGGGCACGATTGGGCTCACTGTGGGCTTGTGGGTCATAAGAAAATCGATAGGATTATTCAGTTGGTGGCTGGAAATTGCATGTCTGGGATTAGTATTGGATGGTGGAAGAGAAATCATAATGCCCATCATATTTCATGCAATAGTCTGGACTTTGATCCGGATCTTCAAAATGTGAATCAAGTGAAAAGAGAGTGAGCAACGGCATGGGTGTGTTCCCATATCGTGCGATAGGCCAAGGTGCGTTATGTTTCTGAGTTTGATTAAAATATAGCATTTTATATGCTTTTGATTTGAAATATCTTTGTTATATTAATGGGTATCTCTATACGAGTGTATCATTAAATTGTTTGTGTAATTTGGAAATTACATGTGATTTCTGTGAAAAAGTTATAAATGCAAGGGTTTGATACTGGAACAAGAACTTCAACAATTAATAGCTACAAGAATATGAAATTCCTGTGAAGAGGTTTTAAGGTTTGGGTAAATCAAATTGTGATTCGGTTTGGTCAAAATCTTGACCAAAGATTGATTTGGCGTGAAGGATTTCTGTTTTACATAATTTACCAAGTTTATGCGAAGTTGAAATGTATATTTCCATCATGAAATCGTGACAGGTGGAAGCAAGAGAAGGTGTGAATGTATTTGTATGTAAAAATATCAAGAATATGTAGAGCTTCTTCTTGCTGAAACTGTGTGAATGGATACCGTTGGACTTATGAAACTTCGACTTGGGATTTGAAAAACAAAATGTTGTGTTTATGTGACTTCAGTTTCAAAAATTGCATGGGTTTGTTTCACTTTTGTCGAACAAAATCATAGATCCTGTCTATTGGTGGAAGGCATGGGTTTGACACATGTGAATGTGTGTCATCTGACATGGAATAAAGAACAAAAGCCTGAGATACTGGTAATGTTTTCCTTTGTTTGAATGGCTTCTTTGTTGTAATAACTCGCTATTTGATATTGGTGACTATTTTGAAAGAAATTGGAGTTATGTTTAGCCATGTTCAAGTCATGTAAATCTTGTTCAGCGTTTCAACGAAAATATTGAAGGTGTTTGGTAGGTTGAAGGTGGAAAATCAGAAACAGAGTAATTATGTGTTCTCTTTGTTCCTCACTACAGGCTTGGCATATTCTTGTAGTTCTGTGATTTTTTTTTCTTTTATTTGAAATTGGCTTATTAGCCATGCTTATAGAAGTGGAAGGCATCACACCAATCATTGATAGAGAGGTGGAAGGTTGGGAACCAAATTGAAGAGTTGATAACGTTTAAGAATTAGGATTTTTTTTGTGAATATACTCCTTGGGCCTACATCAAAAGTGGTTTCATATCCCAATTTCTCTTTCGGATGAATGGAGGAGATGTGTTGCAACAACAGTTTGTAGATGAGGATTTCAGTCAAAATCAACGTTGGAAATTTTTGGAGAAATGGTAAGCGGATATAGGTATATGTTTTGCATTTGTTAGAATAATTATATTCTTGAAATAGAGTAACAGCTATAAAAGAGTGTGGTAGATGGACCCTTGCAGCGAGGATTGTTGTGGTTAGCTTTAGTATAGCGAGAAGTAAGGAGAACAAGTAAATTTCTTAGAGGAGGAGTGACTGGAAGTAGGAATCCTATAGAGAGAGAATCGTGAGTGCTTGTCAGCTTGAAGGGTTCTGAGTGGGAGAACCAGTGGAAAGGTTTGTTTGTAGTCCAGCATGGACATGGAGGATCTTGTAGAGGTGATGAGAGAGGTGATTGTTGAAAGTAATCTTAAGGGCTCAAAGAGAGGCCACAAGAAAGAAAAGAAGGATGTCAGAGAAGATGGAATAAAGAAGAAGAGTCAAATAGAGTTTGTCAGGAAACTTGTTGAAATATAAGGATTAGTGCATTGACAGTGCTGCTACAGGAAAAGGAAGATGCAGAAGACCAGTATTATGGATGGAAATTGAGGAAAATTTTGAAATGGCTTAACAGAATATATATGCAATGCTCCCATGATGAACTAGAGCTCAAGGAGAGTGCGCCTTCAAAAAGAATATTCATTTTCTTTAAATCAAGGAAAATGTCTCAAGACACCTCAATTTATAGAAACAAATTCCCAAACAAAGTGTGCATGGCTTCTCATGTGTATTCAAAGGGGTATAGAAGATATATAAAAGTGTTTAACACCCCCTTTGCCCACTTTTTTACAACATTTTTACATTTTTACCCCCTTGAGGGACTTAAAAAAATTGACAAGAGAAAACATGGTGACACACTAATGCTTAACGTCAAAACCAAGGACTCATACACCATCTTGGGGTAGATGCAATAGTACATACTCATGGCTTTGGAGGATTGAGTGAAAAAACCTAGATAAACTCTGACCAATAAGAACTTTTCTTGCAAGGTGTGTTTCAAGTTAATATAACTCGGATCACCTATTAAAAGATTAACAAACAACTGTAGCACCTTCGTATTCACTGACTCATTATGGCATCCATCCAAAGCATCAATTAAAGGCAAAAAGTTACCATTGCCTCCAAGAAATTCCCGGTGTATATTTTTCATGAGATAGAATAGATTGGGAAGAATTATAGGTACAAATACTGTTGCAATTATTTCTAATGTCATGGCTTTTTCTCAAAAAATCAGAAAATCTACATCACAAGCTACGGAATTTGGTGCTTTACTTTAATTTATTCAGGTACCAGTTTGCATGCCTGATATGTGTTATTAAAAATACCTTGAAGCAGAAAATGATAGAGGCCTTATGTGGTGCCTAGGGCTACTTTGCACTCACATACATGCTCCTATTGTAGCATGCTTCTCTGTGCTTGTGTATTTGTGAAGGTAACTGTCCTCATCTGTAAATTTTTGTACATCATAAGAGAAATTTATCTACCTTGACCAATCATTAAGTTGCAAAGTATTCATTTGACCATTGTAGGGTGACATCTTGCCCTTGTTTCCCACTTTGGGAGAGGAACCCGGATTTGGTGGCAATCTTCTTCCTGAAGTGCTGCTCAATTTCTTGCCTGGGTTGCTCCATGAGAATAGTTTGTTGAATGGTAGTGTGTAATGCTATATCAAAAGTTTCAAAATTATAGAAAATCATGATATTCGTTAATTGACCATCCACATACTTGACTCTTTAGTTAAGATAGTAACTTTTGATCTAGGAACTTCCTCATCAACAACCTTGTTAACATTGTCCAACCCCATAGAAGCTTGCATTGCTGATGGAAAGCTTGTTGACAACACTCGTTGGTAACTCTCCTATTGGAAATGCACTTGTGGACAATGTCCTTGTTGATGATCCTCATGTCTGTGACACTCTTGTTGACATCAGTTCAATTGAACAGTTATTGACAGTGATTGAATTGAAACACCTTTGGAAGCTGCATGGGTGTTTGTAACTACTTTGAGATTGTTGTGTATGGTAGGAATTTAGCAAAGCTTTTTATCCTTTCATGATCTCTCTAGCAGAGTGATTTACAAATATTATGTTCAATCTGTTTGCTTTGTGTGCATTTTCTTCAATTTTATCCATGCTTCTTCTTCTTGTAATGTAATTAATGCCACATTGTTGAGTTGTCCTTGATTGTATATCGGAATCAAAATTCAAAGTTATACACTACAAGTAAGGTAAGAGGCTTGTTTGACTATTTGTCTTTATGTTTGTTAATACATGTTCGGAGTATTGTTGCTTGAATATTCAACCCTCTTTTGTTTTTTATTATCTACTTTCTGAAACACGAGAGACCACCATGGCCGAATTAAAAAGCATTGAAATATCTCCTTGATCGAGTAACTCCTTGAAGATGCTCTTGACTAAAAGAGGAGTGACATGATGGACACGTTGATGAAGATTTTAAAGAAGGATACCAGCACAGGCAATTACTCCAATAGCAGCAACTCCACAGCTAGACTCCTACTTCACTATGAACTGTTTCAACTTTCACCAAAAATGAGAAGATCACCATTGCTACATCGTAGATGTACACCACATCATAGTGTTGGTGGGAGAATCTCAACAAATAATTCCTTGTAGACAATAAACTTCACATTGAGACATAGGAAAACCTTGTCATTGTATCACAATAATCCTTTTATCCTCTCAAGCACACAGATCAACTTTACAAATGATGGTAGCAATTGTACTAATGCAGAGACCAGGATGTTCTGAGATATGTTGATGAATTATATTAACTCATATTGAACTTATGGATTATAGATTTAGAGAATTCAAACTTCTGAAGTATTTAAGTGGCCTCTGCCGCTATATTCAATAAAAAAATGAAGTTGGTTGATATGAATACTCTTGTTCAAGCATATAACTTTGCCTTGAAGCTTGAATAGAAGTTGCAGGACAAGAAGGATGACATTGCTGTGCAAAATCTTGAATCTAAACCAACTGAGAGTGAGATGCTTGTCCAATATAAAACTAGGAAGCAACATGTGCCATTACAAAGACCAACCTTGACATAAATCGTAACATATGGAAATGGTATGCTTACCATAGGGTAATCAGGCACAATGAACTAATTAGGCAAGACAATTTATGAAGCTAAATTAGATAATCAGAAATAATTACATATAGGAGCACACATGATTGACACAAATATTTGGGCAAAAATATAGTACTGGAATTTCATTTAACTAAGAAGTTTGTACAATAATGATACGAACATAATATGCTTAGAAGATGAACACAAAATATGTTTCTGTGGTTTCCCTAGAAGAAGTAGGTAGTATACTTGGCGGGAAGCTGTTGAAAGGGCTAGGAGTGTGTCACAACTTGCAGTTCAGGTCTGTCTGTTTTTTGGTGTTATTTAGTTGCTTTCAAGAAATATGAAATGTACATGCAAACTGCTTAAACCATTTAAGATCTGAAATTAGTTTATTTTTTTACATGCTGGACACGTTTGTAGGTTAGGTATCTTGATGCTTATATTAAATGGAAGGATCTTGTATATCCAGAAGATTGTCATGATGGTAAGGCTGTGGACAAAGAGGGAATTTCGTTCAGGAATACCACCGTTTGTGGGAAAATATATGAAGGTGGTGAGGCTAAGTATTTGTTGGACTTTGGAAACCAGAAAGACATTCCGATCTGTGCTGTCAAACATGGTAGAAAAATTGAAGATACTGAAGGTAGTGGAAACAAATACTGGTTGGGAGAATTTCATGTTCCTCTGTATGTATTGAAGGCCTTTGAAGTTCATGGATGGTGAGTGACTTCACACATTTGCATTGTGATGTAAATGTGTGAAAAATCTGAAGTTCATCTAAAAAGATTTCCAGGCATTGAAAGCTCGCTTGTCCATTAAGTCCAGAGTGTTTTGGTGGTTCATCCTCTATGAATTCTTTCCTCTCCTTTGAAGATATTCACTATGTATCTTCCATGAAAATTTTCCAAAAAGTCAACGTAGTGCAACTGAATCATTTAGTTTTGACTTACACTGTCAAATTTCTTGTATAAAAATGCAACAATTTCAAGGCTAGAATTTCTCTCACTACCTTAATAAAATAATCCAATGTTGTAGGATGGCTGATCCTTTGTTTTGTCATTCTAGTGGCATAAATTTTCCAACACACATAGGCTTTCCATATATGCTTTGAACTTCCAAATTGTATTACTTTCTAGATCAGAATAGTTTCCATCATTTGAGACAAATCAAATCTTTAACTTTGACCCTGGTTTGCAGGGTAAATAGGTATAGTTGGAAATTTCCTTTTCCAAAAGTGTTCTAATTGATGTCTTTAGTTTCAAACCATGTGAAAACAGTGCCATATACCTCTACTATTTTTATCACTAGGATGAGTGTGATCCTAGATTACTATTTTTTAAAAACATTTGCTTCAGTGGCATTCCCTGTTAACATATTTGAAGTGTTTATCATTGTTAACATCCTCTCTTGCTGTATACACCTACCATTCCTATTCTTTTCCAGCATGTTAAATTTAAAGAAACAAATTTTCTAGCATCATTTCTGAAATGTGGAATGAATATCATTTCGTGTCACTTGTGATGAATAAAATAAGTTTATTGCAATTATTTCTTCCCCTGGCATGGTAGGCAGAAAATTATCGGAGTTCTATGAAGTTTGCAAAGGTCTTAACCTTGGATGTGGATTTAAATTTCCTACTCTTGAACAGGTACAGATAATTTCATATTGAGTGCAACTTTTTAGTGTAATGGCGTGTTGCTGGACATTACAAATGTGCATGGTTCTGTGTTATACTTACATTTTGTTCTTGTGAATCAAATTACTGGATGAACATCCACCAGCATCATTCGTTTCTGCAATGGAAGAGTATGTTAAAGATGCCCCAAGATCATCATCAGTCCGTAGAGAGTTGGTATGAACATCTATCCTAAGAGAGTATATAGTTTTTTAAGGACACCCAAATTGCATTTTGTTTGTTATTTCCAAAGTTCCATTTAACTTTCTAATAATTATTTCTGTTCTAAAAAAATATTAATTAATATTTGTTGTTTCTTGAACAGAAAATTTAGTCTGTTCCAAAGGTACCCTGCTCTGAACGCTAGTGACCTTCATGTTTGGTCATTGTTTAGGAAACAACCCCAATTTTGTGAAATTTCTCCAAAATTCCAAATTTTAGTTCAGTTTCTGTGGCTGGGCTTAATTGTTCCACACTCCATTGCACAAATCTAGGTAGTTTTTACTTATCTGCAGTGAATCAATCTGAATCCATAGAAATCCCAAGAAATATCATGGGACCATGAAAGGGAAACATGAACAAATAACATGTTTGAATAAATCAGCACTGTGGAAGTCGAGAGAGTGAATACTGTGCTGGAGGAACTCACCCTCGAACCTTTCCTCACTGACAATTTCACTAGCGTTCATGATCATGGCAACTCCGCTAGAGTCATCATAAGAGAAAATATGATAGGAGTGGGGAGAGCCAATGTGGATAGGAAGTTGCCGAGGGATATCATAAAGAGAGCTAGTATGCAAGAACAAATACCATGGATCCAAATCAAGCAGGAGAGCAATTTTCCTAGGGAAAAGGGTGTGCCAAAAGGCTTTCACTGAATGGATGAGGAATTCCTAGAGCTCACCAATTGAAGAAACCCTCCACATAGAATTTATTTACAACCTCTTTCCTGATCTCTGAAAGGAGTTAGAGATTCTCAACATCACTTTCCTTGAGCAATTTTTCCAGTTTACTATGAAAGCATAAACCAAAAGACTAAAAGGTCCTTCCAAACCAACTCAACAACAACAACAACCTCAGGTCTTTGTACCTCAGTTTTCATTTTATTCCACTGCCACTATTGAGCAAAGTAATGAAAGATTCCAAATTTGTATCCAACACATCTTAACTTACTACTATTTTATTATTACACTTGTTTATGTCATATGAGTTTCATAATTACTTTTTTTTCCCCATCTCTTTTATATTTTCATATATATTTGGCTACATAACTGAACTCCTTACTCAATGGTGTTGAATCCAAACATATATCCACAGCTTTAAACGCTGGTAATCATGTTATCAATGCACAGATGAATCATTGATCAGAGAAAATCACTACACTCCATCTTCAAGAGGCCAAACGATATGATGTGTTTTTAACTTAACTCGTCCTCTAAGGTCAATCAAGCTTTTCTAAAAGATGGGGACAATGCTATAACTAAGAGCAGAAGAAGATTCACAGAGACACTGAGTACTAAGTGATTTGAAGTATATTAATATAGCAAAGTTAAACTCCCTCATACTTCCTTTGTATTTGAATATTATATATCTAAAGGCAATTCTGTGCATGGAATTGAAAAATTAGTTCAAGCAACTTGTCTCTGCCCAATTCAGGACTCCATGGCAAAGCACCAGCTTCCTTAACATCAATATCTGATAGAGTGATCTATTAGCTTCATAGTGTGTCAATCTTATTTTATATTTTGCTTTGTAAATTTGAGAATAAACAGAGCAAGTCACGATGGTTATATATTTTTGGAGTTTTCTCTCTTTCTTGTTCTTTAGGGATAATCTTGATGTCTTATTTTACCTACTACTGCTAACAGGACAGAACTTTGAGGAGTCAATAGTGATCCAAAAACTACCATGGTATCCACTGCCAATGGACAAATTCACTTTGTGGTGGTTCCTCTAATGGAAACTGTAGCCTAGTGGACTAATTCGGATGTACAGATACCATGAACCTTGCATAAATGAATCTTCTATGCATTACGAGAACCTAAGACTAACATTTGGGCTAAACTTCTAGCTCTTAGCACAGGGATGAGGGATTCTCTCAACCAAGGCATTAATAAATTATTTTTGATGGTGATTTCAGGCCGTGGATAACTTGTAAAAACTTAGCTGTATGTTGTGGTTGGATCTAGTTTTAACAAATGTTTGGGAGTGTAAATTTTATGTTTGAGAAAAAATGCCAATCAAGTTGCGGATTGTCTATAGGCTAACAGAGCCTTTCATTGGTTCCCACCATTCACCTGACTTATTTTATATTGCTTTTCACTGTCTTATGTTTATTTCCCCATTGCCCTTGTTTGGCTCTACCTTGTCCCTCCTACCCTTCTCTGTCATGTGTTTTCTCCCCATTCTGTGGTACCCTGCTGTATGTCCATCATTATTCTCTAGATCATCAATCTCGATGTTGAGGCCAACCTTGGATGAGTCTTCAAGTAGTCAAGGTGGTCCATTGTACAGCAGACATTAGTTTTTGCTTGAACCTCACTCAATGGATTCATTGATCAACAGGGTGGATCTGAATTGATACCCCTGGCCTTGATTAGGTGCTTTAAAAAAAGATTGTCAGATGAGTGTATATCTGATACCATCAAACAAATTAGGAGTAAGTTTATATACAGCTTACCTATATTGTATAAGGTGTGTTAGCTACTATGAAGCATCATGTGTTTACAAACAGGTGCCTATCTTTCCCAGGAATTAAACCTGTTAGATCTGTAATAAGACAACTGTAATTGAACTAGTGTTTTCAGATGACCATATATATATATATATTTTAAAAATACAGAGAGCGTCGCTATAGCAACGGCATTCCGTGGAACTTTGCGACGTCTTTCCATCGATATAGTGACGTCTGACCGTCACAGGTATTGGGGTTTGTCTTTTTCATTTTAGGAAGGGCCGTTGCAATTGCAACGTATTCCCGTCGCTATAGAGACGGCCTACCCATGGAAATATACACACAGCAAAATAGAACATCGTCGCTCTTGCCATGCAATTAACGGGTCATCGCTATTGCAACGAAATTGTTTCCACGGGAAAAAAAGACTTAGATGTGGCAATTTCCACGCTTCTCCATGAAAATTGCCACGTTTTTGGCCGTGGCAAAATTGATCATTTGTACTAGTGTTAGCATTAAACATGTATACTGTTCAATAAGAATCTTTAAATACATATTTCAAAAAAATAAAATTTCTAATTAATTACATGAAATAATTCAGTATATGCAAGGTACTCGAGATTAGATACTTCTTCAACAAATAATTGAAATGCATCTAACTTTATCTTATTCTAATAATTTTCAATAATATAAAATGCATCTAATATACATGAAATGTGTTCAAATAAGTCGATCATGTGATATGCATTACCAAGATTCTTTTGCATGATTTATCACTCAAATAATTTTCCCATAAGGATGCATGAAGTGTCACCAAGATATTTTTCCAACAAGATGCATGAACTATCACTATGATATTTTACAAATATGCATTTCAACAAAGTTATTTGATATACTATAAGGATACTCTATAAAGATACTTTCAACGAAGATCACAAGGATAAATAGTTTCAAAGATCTCCTAAATACGTTTGTATTTTAATGTATCAAGAAAAGTGAATTTATATGTAATAGTTTTAACCTAATTAAGAACCAAAAAGGGCCATAACAACCTATTACTTTTCATCTCAACACAAAGCATAATTTTTCTTAGATATCATTCAAAAAGACATTATTCATCAGCTAATATCAATCATACAATGACCCTCATGCATACATCATTCATAAATACATCGACCATCAATTCATAATATATCAACCTATATCAGTCATATATCGATCATGTAATATCAACCAAGGACAACCATACATGCATCAACTAACCATATGAGCATCAATCATAGTACATCAATCATAGCACATGAACCACAATACATTAACCATCATACATCAATTAGAATACATTAATCATAATACATCAGTTAGAATACACGATCAGAATAAACTAACTAGGATTCATCAAGAAAAATAGAATTATCATAATACACTAATCAGAATACATCAACCAACATAAATCAGTTGGAATAGATTAATCAAAATACACAATTAGAATACATCAACCAAGACACATCAAGCACAATAAAATGATCACAATACATCAATCAGAATACATCATCCAGAAGACATCAACCAAGATGCATCAATCCTACACGTAACAACCATAACAACCAAAGACAACCAATAATCGGAATACATACAATGTTGACAATGTCATATAGGTATAAACCAATAATCCACCAATGTCAATCAATAACATCCAATAGAAACCAATAATATCAAACAACATGCATCTACTATAGAAATCATATCGAGTAGTTACTATTTATCATAACATTACATGGAATCATTCTAGCACATGAGGATATATATAATAATACATCACATTACGAATTATTTGCATGTAGCACACTACTTGTCAATCAAAGTAAATATATAGTCACCTCAAACAACCAAACACCCTATCACAAAAATCTTCTAATTTTAAACAATAAAACAATTATTTGGTATACAACACACTAGCGTACACTCATACCATATACCATACTTACTACTACTATGTATTATATGCATACACTAGTTTTTGTTTACATATATATTATATTTCTTCAATCATATATCATATTATTATTAATCATATACACAACCCATTAGTCATATAACTTATATATACCATATTTAATATACTCATAGAATTATTGTGTTATACCATAATATCAATATAATTATAGCAATAATTGCATAACCCAATACTATCATATTAGATATGTATTATAACACACACACACACACATATATATATACTAACATAACACTCTTGATCACACTATGCTTCCTAATATTTCCAAACTCTGAAATACTTCCAAGCACTTTCAAATATTCCTAAATACTTCCAAACACTTCCAAAAACTTCCATTACTTCCAAACACTCAAGCACTTCCAAACACCTCCAAATAAATAAATTAAATAATATAATACAAAAATATCTCCTAGCTATGCTTACCTCCAAGAGGAAATTCCACCACTAGCTAAATACATAAGTTATCATAGTAATAATTAATAAATAATATAAAAAACACACAACATGCATAAAATAAAAGGAGAACGAGAAACACAATTTAGACAAGTGTCTCGTTCCTAAAAATAGCCATGAAGTTACTCCTCCATGTAACCACCACCATCCAAGTGACATAAATAAGACTATAAAAGCATACCATCCAAAGAATACAAAATTAAAATAGGAAATAAATGTCACTTAATAAATCATATTAATATTTAATAATAATAGAACTATATCATCTTAATAACTTAGAATTAAACAATTACTAGGACATATACTATTATAATTACAATTATTTACTTATCAATTCATAATCATAATGTACAAGTAAATAAGTCATACTACAAGAAGAATTTCATTTTTAACAATTGAATGAGCAATAAAAGAAAAAAATGCACAAGCATCAACCAATCAAGTCAAAGCCAATTATTAGATATGCACCACATAGTATTTACCAATCAATCTATTGAACAACCAACATTCAATATTAATTCATTCTAAGGAATACAAAGAACTAATCTCTGAAGTGAGATTTCTTATTCTTCTATTAAAATAAGGGAAGTTAAATTAATCGTACTAAGAACATTTGTAAACTCCAAATGCAGATATACATAAGATAATAACTATGTAGAAAGCCCAACAACCGCAGGATTGGAACCTAAGCTCTAATACCACTTTTAATGTCCCCTGGGGATATCAATGGGCCTGAGGGACATATCATTAGATCTCTAATGGTAATTATATAATGTTAGCACAATGGATTAGTTAAACCAATATTAAAATTCATTTTTCAATATTTGTTTCATGACAAAGTCCTTTTAATTACAAATAAATTAAAATAAATTCAATAATTATTCAAATGTTTGATCCAAGGGTTGGAAAGGATTACTAATGTCTTCTTGTAATATCACATATACATTCCAATCCAATTCAGACATAAATTTCACATAAAAATGCCATTTACTCTTAATCATGATTAATTAGTAATACTAATTAGTGTTCCAATTACGATACTTAACGACAATTACCACTTAATTGATGGTACTTATTATAATTTCATTCGTTTATAACCTAACCACTGTTTATCAATCCCAATGGATAATTAACACCTAATAATATGTAAATCATGGCTAATTACCATTTTCCAATTAATTAAACATAGTAGTTACGAAAATGATTCTACGAGAACTAGTTAACTAGTTATTCAATACTAACAACTAGTCTTACACAAATTTGACACATAATCATGTCAATGAACCAAAAATTTAACCTGCAGCCATTATACGCATATTTAATCATGCATGTAAACTAAAATAAAGTACTTTTGCATATCTGATCCAAGTACATAAACGAAGGATGTTTCAGGTTCAATTAATACAACTAGTTAATAAAAACTGCGAGGAATTCAATCAAACCAATTGTATCGAGTTTCAACGAACACAGAGGTGAATGTACAGATATGGAAAATAGAATTCTATAGAACATTTAAAGCACCAATAACATAGCATATGGATGTACATTCATCTTTTACTAAAAACAGAGATTCGAATCCAAAAACTACTTGCCAATTTCACTGCAATGTCCGAAGTTTTCAATTGAACTTCACAAATGAAAAATAAAAAGATATATATGAATATTATAGCTCATGGAAATAATATTATACATTCCATTAACAATCCACGAAATAAGCTAACTGTACCCATCCAAATTGACTAGTAATTCTAGGAATCACTAGAATATTTAAATCGACAGATCATAGAATAATTCAAATGAAAATCCAACCCTAAATAGCATGTTTTATCAGTCATAACATAGGTATATCTGATTCTAACATTTTTTCAAACACTTCATATGCAAAGTCACAAATCTACTCAAAACAATTCCATTGAAGGAGCTAGAAATTAGAAATTGATCTAGAGTTTCTGTAGACATTTACCCAACACTACCAAGAATATTTATCCTCACATTCACACACACACTTCAATATTATTTATAATATATAAACATAAAATTAACACTCAGGCATTTTTAGAAACACTTCATGTAATAATTCTCCAAACTATGACAAACAGTCCAATCGAAGAACTAGTTTTCGAATAAAAGGTAGAAGAATCAAAGAGAAATTCCTTAAACCATTTTGAGGATACTGCACCATCAAAATACATAGTATATAATAAAAAGGGGAAGAAATATCAGTTCCATAGTAGAGTTACCTAATGATTATTTTCTCAAACAATTTCTGCACGAAATATCAAAAACTAGTTTCCAATTTCTTCATAAAATTTACTTGCATAAATAGATTGAATTCTATGAGAAATTTATTCCACAAATAACTCATATGTTTCATCAAACATTTCATGTGCATCCATAAATAAATCATATCATATCCAAGTAAATTGAATAAACATGAGATAAGTCACTTATCTTATCAATGCACAACCGACATCATCCATACCACATTCCTCCTAGCCTTTGGCACTCCCAAGATAGATCTCACTTTGATAGGCCACCCTTGAACTGAGTCCACATATCCACAATAGAGGTGCACTGATGAATAACTCAAGTATCATCTTGAGAATCCAAAACTCTATTCCTCACTACATACTTCGTCTTTCACTCCACTACTAGGTATATCGCCATTCACCGTAAGGATTTATGTGCAGGTCAAGCACAAAGACAAGTAGTCGAAACAAAGGAACATCAAAGGTATGAACAACCATAATAAAAAACCATCTAAAATAACCATGAAAAAAAACCCAAACCAAGGATATCAAACATCTATTTATAGACGAAGCAAGGTAATTCTAACTCAATGGGTCAAAATCAAACCATGTTAAGCCAACTTGAGTTAATTCAAGGGTGGTAATTCAACCAGAAGAGGTTAACTCTAATATAACCCAAGAAACTTAAATTTCAAGTAGAATTACTCCAAGCCACTCCACCCAACTCAAAATTAGTGAGGTGAGGTGTCACATAAGGCAAGGTATCTTCCCAAGAGAGAAAAGGGGGGTTACACAAGGATTTACATAAGAGATACACAAGGATTTACACAAGTATTTACACAGGGAGTTACGAAACCATCAAAGGGCGTCAATCAACAAGTGGAACCCACCCAAACACTAAGGAGGCCCACTAAATCATGAATTAGGCTCAATAATACCAACATAGGATAAATTAATCAAAAGTTGGGTCATTTGTACAATGTTTGGGTGATCATCAATTAATAAAGAAACTAAGGAATAAATATGGACCAATATCAACCAAGCAAGTTGTGAAGTGCTAGGAATTTCCCCACTCCCCTTCACATTGTGGATCTAGGACTTTGATAGTATTTTAGTGGTCCTCGATGTGCCAGTTGTTTTTATTAATTAATTTTTAAAAAATAATAATAATGTCTCTAAGTCCTAAAGACCCTTTTTTCCAGCACCATGTGCCACAATAATAAGCAATTATAAATTATGTTGTCTAGGGCTTAAAACATGGGGTATTACATTCGGTAAGTATTTTATTTTAATAATAATAATAATAATCCAATACATTCATTTTGAATTTATTATCAAAATATATAAAAAATAAATATTCCAAATAATAAATAATTAACAATTGTTTGGTGCATTATAAAGTACTACGCACGGATGATAGCTTGCTCCTTATCAACAATGCCTCCCATGTTCAGATATCAACTGATAGGGGTCAACAGTGACTTAGTGAAGCAATCAACTAACAACTTATTTGGACTGGGGGCTTTGATTAACCTGTGTCGCCTCCTCCACTCATGAATGTGATCATATATGTGGGTGGAGGTTGTATGTCGGAGAGAACTCAAAAGGCCAATACCAGTATCATAATGAATAGATAGCTAGAAGGGTGTAAGCAATGTTGTCGCCAAAGAGTTAAAGTATAGAAACAAGTGTTGTGGGAGCTCGATATACAATTTTCCAGTCGTACCAGCCAATTTTCTCTGGAATATCCGTAGACAAATAGAATCATCCATCAAGGAGCTGGATGAACACCATATAGAGCAGGTCATTACATGATTCTTAAGATCTTCACCTTGTTGTCCTTCAAACTTTGGAATGTCTCATCAAAACTTAACTAGAATAGCTAGCTACAAAGGGTCATGTAAGATGGGATCATTTATCAATTTCGACATGTCTAGAAGATCCAATGTCACCAAAAAATGAAGTTTCCTATTTGGATGTGGGTAGTTGTAATACTGATGCGGCATGGGTACCCCAGTGGGGCCATAGGCTGGCTGGGTTTTCCCATGGTAACCCAAATATTATTGGTAATTGGGAATGTTCTTACCTACTAAAGGTTGACTAGGGTTAGGTATGGCTTGGGGTCAATAAACAGGTTATGTCCATTGACTTGTAACACTACCTAGTTAAGGTACATTCAAGGAGTTATTGTACTTACCCCCACTATAGTACAGGTTACCAACATACGACTATGGAAGTTGAACCCAAGAAGATGTAGGTGGGTGTGAATTGGTAACATAACCATGCGTTCCACTATATCCTACAACTGGAGGTGTATTTCTCGAAACATTATGTAAAATGAGAACGCAAGGACCTCTAGTTGTATAGGATATAGAAGGAAAAGAATAACTTCCAACTACATTAGGGAAAATCATGGAAGGCATGGAAGCATCTCTCACTGAAGTATTTAAGGTTGGATTTTGGGAAAATTGTGAAATTGTCACTATATTGGTGTGTGTGAGGGAGTGTTCACTAATTCTAACAACTGTGGGAGCAGGAGGACCATTATCCACAACTTGACTAGAAGGAATATTCAAGGATCTACCGATGAGATAAATCAACATAACATATAATGAAAATATATTCTACTGGTAGGAGTTAGTTCCATTGAACAGATACTAGTCACACTAGTAGAACCAAAATATAAAATATCTTTGCCTAGAGTGGTTTCCCAAAAATGTGGCAATTGGACCAAACATAGTAGAAACTAGACCGTTTGCGTTGGGCTAGTTAAATATTGACCTTGTTGGAGTATGTATTGAAAAATATGGATTTCAAGAAGAGGGTTGTTCCATTATCAATGGAAATGAATAGTCAGTGATAGCAACAATTGTGGGGAGAAAAACTCCCTTTTTTCTTCCATTATGGGAACTCCTTCCAATTTTTGAAGAGATCAACTTCCCGCATCAGAATTAACATCCATCTCTTGGTCCATAGGATATTATGTTGTAGTTTTTAAATTATATTTTGGCAACAATCCTTGTATTCAACTAGATCATCTCTAAGGGTATTCAACCAGCTTGATAGGTTAAACTATTTCTAAAGAACCTCTAACTAAATCAGAAATAAAAGCACTACTCAAACTAAGGAAGGAAACAAACATGTGAGAGTAATGGATTAAAGGTTTGGATCTTGTTGGTGTGACCCCAACCAACAAAACCCAGTCAACAGGGGTTCCCACTCTATCGACACTCAACTTGCCACAATATCCTTGAGCACTAGCCCAGATAGGTTTTACCTTGTTCGGTAACACTCGTGAAGTGGATGAAGTCTCACCCGAGATGTTTGAGGGAGGGCTGACGAAACCGAGTTTCCACAAAATAGAAGAGGACTATGGGAATCGACAATTCATCATCTTATCTTGTAGATATGACTAGTCACTTAATCATCAATAGAACCACTCATCATTTCTATTTAAAAGATTGCATCAGTCACTCATAAGAAAAATAACCATACTATTGCACAAACAGATGTGAAAAGATAACATTATTCATAATCAATAAACATCGCATCATAGATCCATGTCATACACACTCACCATTGGATTCACAAAAATAGAAAGAGACAAAAATATCATAGTAGTTCAAATCAACCTCTATCTTCTCATATTAATTATGTGCAATCAACCACAAATCCAAAATAAATAACAGTTCAATTGAGTTTCAATCTCTCAAATATCATTCTATCCTTCCTTGATTGACTATCTTCATATTTACAATTCTTGTTCTATTTATAGGACTGCTGCTCTACATTCATGGTCTGCTTGGATGATTTTCTAACTAATTCTTAACGGATTCTAAAGACTAATGACCAATATCCATCAAATATGGTCCAAAAGTACCAAAAATGACACAAAATATTCAAAATAGTCTATCTTCCACGTTGTGTGCCATCTTTCACTTGTGCGGTGTCTTATGAGCTTGCGCAACACTCATGGTGCCAAGCAACTAAGTTGTCCCAAAATCCCTTCCAACAAGTCCCCCCACACCATCTTGTTGCTTTCCCTCGAGCCACACCTAGCTGGACCTAGTAAAATCAATGATGTTGGCTTTCAAATACGCAAAAAATCTGAGTGATCACTTTATCCTGCTCCTTGACTCATACCTTAATCTATTGGCTCATCGTTAGATCATGGTTGACAGGGTGCTCAACCATATCTACACCAATGCTTGTATTACCTTCTTGTGCAGCTTGAAGTGGAGAAACTGATCTTACAGATAATTTTGCTCCAATCTCGTGAAACCTATCTAACTATGGACAGCGTTGTTGCTTCCTTTCCCTTACACTGGTGACTCGTTTCTTCAGCTCTTGGTGTGCCTTCTTCGATACCTCTATCTCATGTGCCTTATCCTTGGTCAATTTCTCCTTAACTCAGTGCAATTCTTCAACCTCTTTTTGTATGGCATCAAATTACTCCTTCAACCGCAAATACTGGTCGCTGATACTCTTCTATATATCAACCAATTCTTGGTTGGCCACTTGCTACATGGATACCGGCATCTAGGTGGACACTCTGTTGATTTGCGCAAATTATGAGTCCCAAGTGCTATAAAATTGAGCACATATGTCTGTGGACCAACACACAACTCAAAAGATATATCATACAATTTTACTCAGAAATTGAAGAATGAAACAATGCGAAAATGGCTTGCAACTATGAATGCTTTCATTAATCAAAAGTAATTGGATAAATAATTACAATATAATACATTGGTATTAATAACCAATAAATTTGAATGCATGGGAGAGGAATTGGAATTGATTAACCCTACCTAACTACATGGATAACTAAACATGTCTAAATCATTATCAAAGGCCAACTAGTTATCCCCAATTGCCTCAATCAATGCACCAGTTAGTTAGAATCAGTTAACTAGCCTAACTGAATGTGGTAGATGAGGAATTGCACCTTCCCACATGGAATCAATCAATGATTGGTGCTAACTGAATGTAATTAGATGTTACTAAATGTACATAACTGACTCCTAACTAGGCTTAACTAGTCACTAACTGAACTCAACTGAAGGAGTTTAGTTCTGACACTCTGAGTGGCTCCTAATTTGCATGGATTGTTCTAAGAGGCTCCTAAACTGATGCATGCAAGTGCAATTAGTGGCAGTTAGCCTGAACTAATGTTCCCCACACTCTAGTAACTATTACATGTGGCCCAATTAGGCCATGTGGACCCAATTATGCTAGTGACTAAATATAGACTAAAAAGACTCCTAATTTAGACATAATTGACCAAATTGGACAAGGGACGATTATAAACCTAACACCCCCCTAAATGCAAAATTGGAAAAATTGCGGGCCCTGCCATTCGAGGAAATTTCAACTCAAAATGGGCCTTTTAACTTTAACTCAAATTCCATGTGATCATGTGTTAGCCAATGAAATTTCTTTAAATTTGAATTAGCGTATAGGTCTTAAAAACTTTTTTAATATAAATTTGGGGATAAGTATCATAAAAAAACTATTTTTTTTGTTTGTATTTTCGACATATCTCCCCATTTTGTTACTCAAATTTAAATTAGGAGAGCTCGTTGGATACATAATTAAATTCCACATCCAACGAGTACCCACTTGGCATACTTTTGATGGACCCCGCTACCCAAAAAACAAGAAATACCTGAAAAAAATGTGATGATGACATCATCATCATGTTTTTTTAGGTATTTCTTGTTTTTGGGGTAGAAGGGTCCATCAAAAGTATGTCGAGTGTGTACTCGTTGGATGCAGAATTTAATTCTGCATCCAACGAGCTCTCCTGATCAAAATTTGAGTAAAAACACAGGGAGATATGTCAAAAATACAAACAAAAAAATAGTTTTTCCTTTTCTTCCTCCAAAATTAATAAATATTATTTCATTATTTTAACTATTATTTTATTAATTTTTTTTAGGAGGCCCATTTTAAGGTGAAATTTCCTCTAATGTAACTAATACCATAGGTCACACATTACAAATAAATCAAAGTAACTACTTAATACAAGGAATCGGGGAAAAAACCACATGGGAAAAAATCCCCCCCTCTAGCTAAGCAGGTAGAATCAAGATTCAAGTTTTAAAAAATTGAAAATATGTTGCTGAAACCTTCATCTCTATGGTGTCATGAAGCATCATGCATGATGTTCTGTGCACATGTATCATGGGGCCTAGCATGTAGACTTCTCCATCTTCTCCCAAAATAATGATGGAAGGAAGGAGAAATGTAAACTTTGCCTCTTTTTGGATGAAGAGGTGTATGATCCACTCTAATCTTCTTAGATCAGCGTAGCTGATCAGACCTTTCCATGTATAATCTCACAGGGATTTTGTTGCATCTCTCTGAAGAAGGTGAGATTGCATGACATAGCGCAAGGTTATTTGTCTTTCGTGTGTCAGATGGATTTCTAGTCATCTTCCTAGCTTCCCGCTTGGAAGTAGGGACTACATATGGATATCAATCACCCCGTATCTAAATCTCATAAATTGATACAACTGGTTCTGCAATACTAGTGGAAAATGCCAAAATAAGTAGAAGGAAATTCTACCTACCTTTTCAAGTGGTAGCTGAGAGTGCATTGGTTCTGAAAATGGAAAGAAGTGTGAGAACTCATATTTCTTGGAGGCATTATTTGCAACACCCTTCATTATGATGTTCCAAGTAGAGATATATGTGATCTCCACTGAGTCAAGACTAGATATCACTCACTTTAGAGGGCCAGTGTGAGTCATTTGGTATATACATAGCATAATTTCTAGCTAAGGAGGGTACATAAAGCACATATTTGAAATTTCCATGTTCAATATTGACAGAACCATTCCCTTTGGCTCAAATTTGACTGTTATTAACCCTTTGAATACTAGGGCCATCAGAAGAATCTAAAGAAGAGAATGATTCTATGGATGCAACCATATGATTGGAAGCTCCAGAATCAATGACGAAGGCATGAGTTGTTGAATAGCTAGACTTCAGTGCATGGCATCTCTCATCATGTTCTTCAGTTTCTTCTCTATGGTCATCCTTCCTTACACCATCAAGTACAGTGATGTTATGTTTCTCTAGAAGAACAATCATTTCATCAATTGTTCTTCTCGTACAGAAGCTTTCTGGATGAAATCCCCTTCCATAGTAAGAACAAAGGGTCTTTCCTTTACCATTCTTCTTGCTTCTCCTTGAAACTGAGGGCTGATCTAATTGCTCTTTCTCCAAAGGAGGCTCGTTCTTTTTCTTCCCCTTACCATTCGTAGCCTTAGTTCCTCCAGCAACCAATGCTTGATCTTTGGAAGATCGGATGATCCCCATTTGGATCCACTTGTCATGCTCATTGGTGAGAGATTCAATGAAGGCATTAAGAGTTGAAACTTTTCCAATTTGGTGTAGTGAGCTTCCCTGAATTAAAGGTTGATACAAATACCGAGTCATCTGCACAAAGTTTTGAGTGGATGGCAAGGATGAGTTGATCATCTTCCTTCTCAACCTTGCATAGATTCAACTGGAATAAAAGGTGCTTAAATTTGGTAAAGAAATCATTCTGAGTTTTGATGTTTCCTGGGTGAATATAAATCAGCTCATTCTCTAGCTGATAGATCCTTAAGTCATTGTGCTTATCAAACAAGGAAACAATATTATCCCAAACATCCTTGGGATTCTTCAATTCATTTATGTGGAAGAGAATATCTCTAGATATTGATAGGAACAGGCATATGTATGCTTCATCAATATTATTCCAATATTTTCTTTGTCAACATAATGAATTGGATCTACCTCTATGTCCATTGTGACTCTGTAGAGTCTTTTGGAGCAAAGCTACATCTCCATGTCCTCCTTCCACTGATGATAGTTGAAAGGAGTGAGAAGCTCCATAGTAAGGGCCATTTTGTTGTTGTAGTGAATGCAGTGAAGGAGACTGAATGTTGTTGTAGTGAATGCAGTGAAGGAGGCTTAAAAGCCTGTAAATAGCACAATCAAAAAAAGAAAGTAGGGTTGACATCCTGCACTTTTGTAATTTTCTTCACACCCAGTTTAGTTAATCAATAAAACTTGATTAACAATTCCTTTGCTTAGGATTTATGTGGTAAATTCTTTGCCTCTGGTGCAGTGCTGGAAGGAGAAATTTTGCTCAATTTTTTATTATCCTGAGTATGAATATGTAGTAGGAGAAGTGCCTTGTCCTACTGAGGCTCTGATACCATAAAATATTGAGCACATAGATGTTTGTACCAACACAGAACTCATAAGATAGATCTGACAATTTTACTTAGAAATTGAACAATGAAACAGTGAAAAAATGGCTTGCAACTGTGAATAGTTCAATTAATCAAAAGTATTTGGATAAATAATTAAAATGTAATACACTTGTATTAATAACCAGTAAATTATAATTCGTGATAGAGGAATTCGAATTGAGTGACTCTACATAATTGCATGGATAACTAGACATGTCTAAATCATTATCGAAGCCCAACTGGTTAAACCCAGTTGCCTAAATCAGTGCACTAGTCAGTCAGAATTAGTTAACTAGCCTAACTGAATGTGGTATGTTATTGTGAAAATTGAACCCAAGTGATAGCACAATTGCACACACAAAATTGCTAATCAAACCTGAAAAATCACAAACAAAGGAGACTGAAATTGGAGCATAACACTAATTTGTATTGAATAATTGTACAATAGCCAAACTTGTGATGTCATAGGATGCTGCAATATATAATTACATGAGATATTCAAATGCATAAGGATTCCATTCGAAATAGTCAAAAAGTAGGCTTACTAAATCTAGTCAAATCCCCCACAGGTGCATAAAGCAGTTTCCAAATCCACTTAGAGGCTCACGAATTGGCAAATTCAAGTAGGAAAGACAATAAGGGATGGAAAGAAAAGTCATACATGATTTTATTAGGAGAAAAGGATGGAGGTTGATGATTGCAAAAACCAAGTCACCTACACTTAGTCTTACTTTACCTTTTTCCTTATTTCTCAATAAAACAGGCAACTTAGCAGAAAAAGCAGATATGTGCTTTGGAGGATCTGGAATAAAGAAGACATGCTAAATATGGTTTCTGGGAGGTTTCCCGAGCACTCCATGACTCAGTTTTAGCAAGTTTTTCTTCTATGGCATGTGGAAGACAACTTGCATAGAGTGGAATATAGGAAACTAGGCAAATAAGACAAAAATGGATTAATTAATGTCTAAGGTAGGTAACTATGGGTTGATTATTCTAACACCCCCCCTTAAGCCTGCCTTTATGAGTAAATATAAAAAAAACTATAGGGCCTAGCAAAAAGGCTTAGTCACCCTTTACATATTGCATGTCCATTTAACCAAGGAAAGAGGTAAAAACCCAGTGGGAAAATCCTCCCTTAAACATGGACAGTAAAACAATATTTTAAAATCTTGTCATCAATCATGCTCCACAGCATGATTAGAAATCCCCAGTAGTGGTTTGAGATTGTTGAATGTCTTCTCACACAAAACTTTGGTGAATATGTCTGCTACTTGTTCTTAAGATGCACATAAGAGTAGGTGAATGGTGCCATCATGCATAAGCTGTCTGATGTAGTGCATATGGATCTCAATTTGTTTGGTTATTTGTCTCTGAACTGGATCATTGTAGATTCAAATGGTGCTCTGATTATCACAATAGATAATAGTTGAAAACTCTGATTCAAAGCCACACTCGCCAAGTATCCCCCGCAACCACAAACATTGAATTGCTGCATTTACAACTCCTCTATACTCCGCTTATGTAGATGAGAGTGCTATGGCACTCTATTTCTTGCTTGACTAGCTGATTGGTCCTTCTACAAGCATGAACACGTATCTCAATGTTGACTTTTGATCTGTTTTTTCACCTTCCCAATCACTGTCAGTAAACCCAATCAAATCAAGATCAGATTTAGCTTTGTAGAAGATCCCATGAGTTCTTGTTCCCTGAACAAAGTTAAGGATCCTTTTGGCCTCTCTCAAATGGATCTCATGAATCTGATCCATGTATCTTGAAGCCACACTTACTGCATGATAAATATTATGTTGAGTGTGTGTAAGGTAAATCAAACACCCAATCAACTGCCTATACAGTGTATTATTTACCATAGGAGAAAAACCTGCTTCTTCAAGCTTAACTCCTGAAAGGAAGGGAGTCTTGCTTCGCTTGCACTATTTCATGTTGAACTTGTTTAGAAAATATAAAGCATACTTGTACTGATGTACTTTTATTCCATGTTGGGATTGAGCAATTTCGACACCCAAGAATTGTCTCAACAACCCCAAATCAATCATAGAAAATACATCGTTCATTGCATCCTTCAAGGAGGAAATCTATTTCTTTGAACTTCCTGTAATCAGAAGGTCATCCACATACAAGAAAATAATCATCAAAGAACCATGAATCAACTTCAAATAAAAATTATGATCATACTTGCATAAAACAAAACTCAATGACAACAAAAAGCCATCAATCTTGGCATACTAAGCCCAGGGGGCTTGCTTGAGCCCATACAATGATTTCTTTAACCTGCACACAAAAGATGGATTAGAAAAAAACCCTTGATGTTTATTCATGTAAATTTCTTCAGTAAGATCTCCATTTAGGAAATAACACTTCACATCCATGTGATGTACGTCCCACTGCTTCGAAGCTGCAATGGCTAAGGCTAGCCTTATGGAGTCCATCTTTGCCACTGGTGCAAAGGTTTTATTGTAGTAAATACCATGTACCTATGAGTATCCCTTAGATACTGATATCACCTTATATTTTTAAGGTGAACAATTAGAATAAAACTTTGTTTTGAAAACCAACTTACATTGAACAAACTTCGTCCCTGGGGGAAGATCAACCAGTTCCCAAGTGTTGTTCTTTTGGAGTGAGCGGAATTCTTCTTTCATGTCTGTTTTCCATATCAGATCATGTGTGGTATATTAATATGTCTATGGGTCTGATTCAACCATTATATATCACTTCTTTTCAAACAAAGGGTATTTCATACATAGGGCACTCTCAAACTGAGATCTAGTCCTCCCAGGATCGCTAGGATTTCCAGCTAGTTCCCTAGCTCCATGAATGGTATTTGCTTCCCATTTTGGTCTTGTGAGACTGTCAGGATATGAAATTAAATCATAATTATTAGACATATTAGAATCATCAAACTCATTTGTCTCTCCACTTACATTCAATGGTTCTAGTGGTGAACAAGACTCTCCAACTTCGATTGCTGCTAAAGGCTCTTCTTGGAACTGAACACTCATTTAAATGAAGGATTTGTTTGTGCTCAAGTTGATCAGATTGTACCCCTTTGAATATTTAGAATACCCAACAAATAGGCACTCTTGGATTTAGGTCTACAAAGCCTTTCTCTTTTCAATTGGAATTCTAGCCCAAGCCTTTGAGCCAAAAATCCTGAAATGGGTCACATCTGGCTTGTGCCGACTCCAAGCTTCGAAAGGAGTCATACCATCAAGTTTTTTAGGAGGCACCCTATTCTGGATATAGGATGGACAATTTATAGCCTCGGTCTAAAAATTTGGTGGCAATGTATTAGCCTCTATCATACAGGTTGCCATCTCCTTCAGTGATATGTTCTTTCTCTCAGCAACACCATTTTTGTTGATGTAATTGTAACTTTGGAATGTATTCACTTGTATTTCTTATCTATTGTAACCCGATGTTTATTCCAGGATGTTCTTGTGTCATGTCATACCCCCTGATGTTTCGATTGGGAGGATCTATAATGTAAACAAGTCATGTCAAGTCATTGTGGGTAACCCTCCTATTGTCTAAGGGTTACAGTCCCCACGATTCTGGGGCACTAAGGTTATTAGAATCACCTAGTGAAGTCGGCCCTAGTAGGGTTTTACTCATGTCGGCAATTAGTATAAATAGAGAGGTGACTTCTCTATTTATCACACACACATCCACACTTAGTTGTAGCGCATAGCTAAGGAAGGGAAAGACATTAGGGCAAGGAAGAAAGAGGTTACTGCTGTCAGGAGATCATCTTACTATTTTGGGGTTTTACCTTTTTTGTTGATTCTATCTCTACAGAATTTGCGGGGTTTTCTCCATTTATGGTTTTCCCAAGGAAAAACAATGTGTTCATTGTATCTTGTGTTTTATTCTTGTACTTGTTGTTCTCTCAGTTAAAGATCCTAACATAATGCTAGCTTGAATGATGAAAACCTAACATTGTATCAGAGCTAACCTGAGAAGAAGACATTATGTAGCTGTGGGAACTAGGGATTCCTAATTTCTGGATCCGTCTCCATATATTTTAAGCAAAATAAGGTTGGAATAACTCTCCTCCCTAGGGCGCATCTTTCTGTCGAAGTAGAATCCAATTCTGAGGTTTTTCAGTTTTGGACCTAACACTGTTGCCAGAAATTAGGGATTTTCACGAAAGAGGAATTTTTCAGTGAGCCTAGGACTGGATTGATATCCTCCCAAAAATCAAAGTTAGGGATCAAATTCAAAGAGATTGGTTGGACACAAATTTGGAAAATAAAAATCCTAATCTGCTCTTGAACCAGCTCTGCAATATTTTAGCTCCAAATCTAGATCCAACATCTTGACCTGGTAAGATCTAAATCTTTTGTATTTCCATTTGAGGTTCTCGGTTAAGATGTCTCATCATACCAATCTTGATGAAAAGATTGAGGGAGTTGATAAATTCTGAGCTTGGAAGTATAGGATCTCCCTATTCTTAGAAGAAAATGAGTTGGACTCCTATATCAATGAGGAGGTTCCAGTTCCAGAGGGAGATGAGGCAAAGGCCTTACATAAGAAGAAGTTGGTTATGGAAAAGAGGATCATTGTTGATTCTATCAAGGATCATCTCATACCACACATGTCCTACCTAAAGAAACCTAAAGCTATGTTTGATGCCCTAACCAAATTGTTTGAAGGAAAGAACATAAACTGGAAGATGAATCTAAGAAACCAACTGAAGAATGTGAAGATTCAGAATGTAGAAACAATCTAGTCTTACATCACAATCGTTTCTCAAATCAAGGAACAACTAGAAGTAGTGAATAAATAAGTGGAAAATGCAGAGATTGTGATGACTACCTTGAATGGTCTCCCTAGATCATGGGACTCCTTTATTCAAGGTATTTGTGCTAGAAAGAAGTTAGTCAAGTTCAGCAGACTATGGGAAGAATTCTCCCAAGAAGAAGCTCGGATAGCAGCTCGAGAAGAGAAGATGGGAAGTGAAGATCAAGCTCTCACGGTACACTCCAAATCAACCAAAAGAAGATCTCATCACTCTAGAGGTGCGACACTCTCACAAAGATAACACTAGAAAAGATTTGTCTAGAATCATATGTTATACATGTGATGAAGCAGGACAATTTGCAAGAAATTGTCCTAAGAGATAGAATAAGAAAAAGAGAAACAAAAGAAGACATAATGCTCATGTTGCAGAGGATGATGAACCATCCAAGAAAATAACCAGATATGAAAGTGAAGATTCTTCAAGCGAGGATGAATATGTTTTTATTTCTGCTCTCACAGGAAACATTAATCATGGAAGCAATGATTAGCTCATAGATAGCGGGGCTTCCAAACATATGACAGGAGTAAAGAAATCCTTTGTGAGACTATCAGAACATGAATTACCTCACAAGGTGAAGCTAGGAGATGACTACCAATATCCAATAAAAGGTAGTGAGGAATCCTCCTATAAGCTAGACTCTAGAAAGTCTATGACAATGAAGGAAGTCTTGTTTGTACCAGGACTCAAGAAGAACCTCCTCTCTATATCTACATTAGATGCAAAAGGAATGAGAGTTGTATTCATAGATGGTCAAGTCATCATGTGGCCAAATGGAAAGACTATCGATGATGTGGTGGTAATTGGAGAACAAGAAGGAGGATTGTACAAATTGAAGGGCCATCTAGAACAAGACTTGGTCCATGACACAGTAGAGCCAAATGAACTTTGGCATAGAAGGTTTGCACATGTGCATTACAGAGCACTACCTCTTGCAAGCCAAGCTGTTGAAGGTCTTTCAGAAATCCAAGAAAAACATGATGGGGTCCACAAAGGATGTGTGAAAGGAAAGAATACAAAGAAGACATTTCCAAGCAGCGAAACCAAAGCAAAAGGAATATTGGAAATCATTCACTCCGATGTATGCGGTCCTATGTCATCAAGATGACTAAGCGGGTATGCATATTATGTTTCTTTTATTGGTGAATTTTCTAGGAAGACATGGGTTTACTTTATGAAGAACAAAGACAAAGTATTTAGCAAGTTCAAGGAATTCAAAGCCTTGATCAAGAATCACACTGAAAAGAAGATCAAGACCTTTCGATCAGAAAATGGAAGAGAATTCACTTCAAGTGAATTCAAAGAGCTATGCAAAGACTCAGGGATTAAGAGGGATTTGTCCACTCTTTATAATCCACAACAGAATGGGATTGCAGAAAGGAAGAATAGAACTATCATGGGAGCTGGAAGAGCAATGCTTCATGATCAAGATATTCGTATGCATATTTGGGTGGAAGCTACGAGAACAATGGTGTATGTACAGAACCGTACTCCACACAGAGTACTCGAGAAAAAGACTCCTGAAGAGGTCTTCTCCAGCAAGAAACCAGAAGTCAACCATCTCATAATATTCAGATGTCCAGTGTACATACACATTCCAAAAGAGAAGAGGACAAAATTAGATCCTTCAGGAAAGAAGGGTATATTTGTGGGATACTCTGAAAGCTCGAAGGCTTACAGAATATAATTCCCAAGATTCAAGAAGATTGACATCAGTAGGGATGTGACATTTGATGAAGACATAGCTTACAACAAATACAGAAAGAAACCTACTAAAGAATCTGAGGAAACAGAAGCACCCAGAATTCATGATACAACCATGAATGAAGAAGCTCAAGAAGAAGATTGAGAATTTGAAGAACCACAAAGACCTATAGATCCACCTCAGGAAAAGAATCCTCACAAGAGGAAACCTGCTTGGGTATGAGAATTTATCCAAGCTGCAAAAAGATATGAGGCTCTAGAAGAGAATCACAGAGAAAGAAAGAGGACCAGATCCTGCTCCGGATATGTAGCATTACTATGTGATTTCATTGATAAAGAACCTTCCAATTATGAAGAAGCGGCAGAACGAAAATAATGGAAGGATGCTATCATCGAAGAGTACCAATTGATCATGAAGAATGATGTTTGGGATGTTGTCACAATACTAGAAGGGAAGTCAGTTGTAACTTCCAAATAGATCTACAAGATCAAGCATGTTCTAGACGGTAGCATTGAAAAATATAAGGCAAGATTTGTCGCTCTGGGTTTCTCTCAGAAAGAAGGAATAGATTATGAAGAAACCTTTGCACCTATAGCCAGATACACTTCTATCAGATCAGTATTTTCTTTGGCTATAGTAATGAAATGTAAGATACACCAAATGGCTGTCAAGACTGCCTTCTTTAATGGTGTAGTGGAAGAGGAAGTGTGTGTAGAACAGCCACTTGGTTTTCTGACACATGACAGGGAGTCTCATGTGTGCAGATTGAAGAAATCCCTGTATGGTTTGAAACAGGCACCCAGGACATGGTATGGAAGAATTGACAGCTTTTTATCTAGTTTGGGCTTTACCAAGAGTAAAGCAAATTTTGACCTTTACTACAAGGTTGAATATGGCAACCCAGTGATGCTTCTACTGTATGTAGATGATCTATTTCTGACAGGTATAGATGGGTTGATTTTTGATACGAAGAGAAATCTTGATGCAGAGTTCAAAATGAAGGACTTGGGTATGATGCTTTATTTTCTAGGTATGGAGGTGTGGTATAGTGCAGATGGAATCTTCCTTGGACAAGGGAAGTATGCAGTAGAGATCGTGAAGAGGTTTGCAATGATGTACTGTAAGACTATGGCCACACCTATGGCATCGAACCTGGAGGTATTGAGTGATGCTTCATCAAAGTCAGTTGATTCCATGATGTATCATCAGATGATTGGGTCGTTGATGTACTTGACAAACATGAGACCAGATATTTGCTTTGTTGTGAACACATTGAGACATGTTCACTTAATAGTTGAAAAGGGTACAGTTGAGTATGTGCTCAAGTATGATACGAATCAGAAGATTAACCTGGAGGGTTATGTTGATTCAAATTGGGTAGGAAGTGCCATTGATAAGAAGAGCAGTTCAGGATGTTGCTTCAGTATGGAATTAGGTGTGATCTATTGGTTTAGCAGGAAGCAATCCTATGTGGTACTGAGTACAACTGAAGCAGAGTATGTTTGCAGCTTGTTCAGCTAGTTGTGAGGTAGTATGGCTGAGGAAGCTACTGTCTAATTTATTTGATCTCCATTTGGATGCTACTTGTATACATTGTGACAACCGGAGTTGTGTGAAGTTGTCATAGAATCCAACGTTCCATGACAAGTTGAAGCATATCGAGATCAAGTATCACTATATCATGGATATGGTGCAAATGGGAGCAGTGAAGCTCCAGTATGTTGTGACAGATGATCAGATAGCTGATATGTTGATGAAGCCATTGGCTAGAGTGAAGTTTGAATACTTCAGGGAGAATCTTAGTTTTCTCCACATAGAGGTCCCTTCCAAGGGGATGTGACGAGTCCAGAAGCCATTCTGACAAGTAGGTCAGATATAAGGGCTGAGCCATTATGTCATGGTGAGAGGATTTGGTTCCTTCCATGTCAGATATGAGTGCTAAATGCCATTCTAGGAATGGACGTACCTAGTTAGTTACCAAGAACACTCAGTTTGGGACTGAGAGAGCCATTCTGATGAGTAGGTAAGATATAAGGGATGAGCCATTCTATCATCTTTAAAGGATTAGGTTCCTCCCATGTCAAATGTGAGTGCTAGCCATTTTGGCGAGTAGGTTAGATGTAAGGCAAATTTCCACTCTCTAGGAGAGTGGAGGCACCTGGTCAGTTACCAGGTAGCTGAGTTCGGGACTAGGGGCCATTCTGATGAGGGTGTAGGATTTGTTTCCTACAAGATGAGATGTGAGTGCAGGCCACTCTGATGAGTAGGTCAAATGTAAGGGAAATTGAAATTCTCCAGGAGAATGGACGCACCTGGTCAGTTACCAGGTAGCTCGGTCTAGGAATAGGGGCCTTCATGATGAAGGTGTAGGATTTGGTTCCTACGAGATCAGATGTGAGTGCATTCCTTTCTGACGAGTAGGTCAGATGTAAGTGTTGATCCTTTTCACAGATGATAGTAGTTGTGTCCTATCATGCTGGTGAATGTGAGTGGTTGGCCTTTCTAATGTAATTATAGGATTGATCCTATATGATTAGATGCGAGTGTTGGGCATGCCTTTCTGACGAGTACGTCAGATGTAAGTGTTGGGCATGCCTTTCTGATGAGCAGGTGAGATGTAAGTGTTGGGTGGGCCATTCTGGTGAGTAGGTTAGATATAAGCGCTAAAGAAGACCTACATGATGTCTAGGCCTACATCTAGCATGAAAGAAGGTTGGCTCTGTAGAACTTCCTATGATGAGAAGAATCATGAGATGACACATATGATGATGACCAGTGATGATCCAGATCCAGTGATGATTTGGATCCTGTGATGATATCTAGTGATGATCCGGATCCTGTGATGATATCCAGTGATGATCCAGATCTAGTGATGATCTAGATCCAGTGATGATGATCCAGATTGAGTGATGATCCAGATCTAGAAATGAAGATGACATCAAGATGAATATTACTTGAATATGAAGATGAATTAAGGATGCATATGATGAGTAGATCTAGAGAAGAAGACTAGTGATGAAAATTGTGTCGAGAGAATACATTCCTAGTTAAGAGGAAGTGTTGATGTAATTGTAACTTCAGAATGTATTCACTTGTATTTCTTATCTACTGTAACCCGAAGTTTATTTTGGGATCTTTTTGTGTCATTTCATTCCCCTGATTTTTCGATCGGGAGGATCAATAATGTAAACAAGTCATGTCAAGTCATTGTGGGTAACCCTCCTTTTGTCTAAGGGTTAAAGTGCTCGCAGTTTCGAGGCACTAGGCTTATTAGACTGAGCTAGTGAAGTCGGCCCTAGTAGGGTTTTAGTCATGTCAAGAACTAGTATAAATAGAGAGGTGAATTCTCTATTTAGCACACACTCATCCACACTCAGTTGTAGCGGGTAACTAAGGAAGGGAAAGACACTGGGGAAAGGAAGAAATAGGTTACTGCTATCGGGACATCATCTTACTGTTTTGGGGTTTTACCTTTTGTTTTGATTCTATCTCTGAGGAATTTGTGGGGTTTTTCTACATTGATAGTTTCCTCGAGGAAAAACACTGTGTTCATTATCTCTTGTGTTTGATTGTTGTACTTGGTGTTCTCTCAATTAAATATCCTAACATAATGCTATCTTGAATGATGGAAAAATAACAATTTTGTTGTGGTGTGCAAGGGATTGAATGCTGCATCTGAATACCTGCATCTTTAAAATATTGAACAAAATCAAACTTGACATACTCACCACCATTGTCAGATATGAGGATCTTGAGTCTCCTCCCAGGCTGGTTTTCAACCAAGGCCTTAAAGACTTTGAAGAGGTCAAAAACTTCAGACTTATGCTTCACGAAGTAAACCCAACAACACCTGGAAAAGTCATCTATGAAGGTCAATGCATATTTGGCTTAACTCATGGACATATGAGGAAATGGACCAGCAACATCAGTGTGGATCAACTCAAGATGTGCAGAGGTTCTCTCATGACTAGCTCTCTCAAATTTGTGCTCTGGGTGTTTTCCTAGGATACAACCTTGACAGACTCCCTTGGAAAACTTAATCTTGGGTAACCCTATGACCATATATTTTTCACTTAAATCAGAAAGATACTTATAGTTAATATGGCCAAATATTCAACTACAAAGCTTGTTTGAGTCATTAGCATGAATCAGAAGAGAAAAGGGGTTTGATTAGGGTAGAAAATGTGAAAACATGTATACCTTCGAAGTGTGATATACATAACCTTTTGCAATGACTTTACCATTCGAGATCTCTGTGATATCAACATCATCAAGGGAGAAGATGACCTTCTTTGGAGACTGTGTGTGAGTCATCTAGTACACTGACAAGAGGTTAGAGGCAAGACCCGGAGCATATAACACATTATTGAACTTACCATGGTCAAGATCAATCCTTCCTTTCCCCAAACTGTCAGTGAGAGAGTCATATCACAACGCTATTATTGGATTCTACATGTCAGGAGAGGAGAATGCCTCCTTGGTCTAAACCATATGTCTTGAAGCTCTAGATTCTATGATGAAGCTAGGTGAGCTTGATGTGCCAGCAACCAAGGCATGTACTCTCTCTCTGTCCTCTAAACTTGATCCTCCTTCCCTCTTCTTTGAGCAAGCAGGAATAGAGATGTTATTCTTCTCCACGAGTTGGGTAAACATGTCAATTAGCTTCTTCATACAGGAGCTCTTAGGATGATAGCCCTTACTGCAGTATGCACACTTACTCATTTCTCCTTTGTTATTCTTCTTTTGGAAGTTCTTCTTGGAGCCTTGGGGCTCCTCTTGAGACTTGTTCTTGTCTCTCTTTTGCTCAAGTAGCTTCTTAGCGTTCTTCTTTCCTTTTGAAACCAACCTCAAATCTCTAGCAACCAAAGCTTGGTCTTTGGAAGGTTTGATGGTTCCCATCATCACCAGTTTATCTTGTTCTTGCGTGAGGGATTTCATGAACTTTTCAATTTTAGGAATCCTCCAGGCTCGAGCTATTATATTTGTTGCATGGAAGGTCGAAAAAAACACTGAATAGTCAGGGCCAAGCTTCGATAGTATGGCCAAAACTAGTTTCTCTTCCTTCTTTTCAATTCCACATTGTTTTAGCTGCAAAACAAGGGATTTAAAATTGGAAAAGTAGAGTTGCAGGGATTCGAAGCTGTTGGGACTCAAGGAGATCAATTCATTCTCGATTTGATGTCCTCTCATCTCTTCTGTATTACAAAAAATATCTACAAGATTCTCCCACACTTCATTAGGTGATGTCAATCCATCAATATGGAAGAGGAGGTCTCTTGAAATGCTTAGACACAAAATACCATAGGCATCATCCCTCCTATTGTGCCATTTAATTTTCTATGCAGCTGCATTGGGATCTACCTTAGTTGCCATAGTCACCCTATAGATACCTTTCTCTCTCAACAGTATCTCCATCTCTGCTGTCCATTCAAATAAATTAAATGGAGTCAATATGATCTTCTGAGATTGATGCATAGCTGAGAAACCGTTCCCTTCAGTCAGCAGAATATGCTCTCAGTCAATATGTTTAACCTATGATAGTAGTATGGAAGGAGAGAAATAAATGTACAAAGGATTTGATACCATGTGCAAATTGAACCCAATTGATAGAACACTTGCACTGACAAAATTGCTAATCAAACATGCAAAATTACAAACAAAGGAGACTGGAATTGGAGCATAACAATAATCTGTATTGAATAAGTGTACAATATCCAACCTTGTGAAGTAATAGGATGCTTCAATATATAATTACATGATATGTTTGAATGCATAAGGATTCCATTCGAAATAGTAAAAAAGGAGGCTTACTAAATCTAGTCAAATCCCCCATAGGTGCATAAAGCAGTTTCCAAATCCACTTAGAGGCTCACGAATTGGAAACGTCAAGTAGGAAAGATAATAAGAAATGGAAAGAAATATCATACATGCTTTTATTAGGATAAAAGGATGGGGGATTATGAGGGAAAAAAACAAGTCAACTACACCTAGTCTTACTTTCCCTTTTGCTTTATTTCTCAATAAAACATGCAACTTAGCAGAAAAAGAAAATATGTGCTTTGGAGGATCTGCAATAAAGAAGAAATGATAAATATAGTTTCCAGGAGGTTTCCCAAGTGCTCCATGACTCAATTTTAGCAAGTTTAACTTCTATGGCATGTGGAAGACAACTTGTATACACTGGAATATAGGAAACTAGGAAAATAAGACAAAAAATGGATTAATTAATGTCTAAGGGAGGTAACTATGGATTGATTATTCTAACAGTGAGCAATTATGTCTTCATGCATGCAATCTATGAATGACTAGTGCTAACTGTATGTAAATGTATGTAACTGAATGTAATTGAATCCTAACTAGGCTTAACTAGTCACTAACTGAAATCAACTGAAAGAGGTTGGTTTCACCACTCCCAATGGCTCCTAAATTGTAGGGATTGGTCTAGGAGGATCTTAAAAAAATGCATGCAATTTAAATCAGTGGAAGTTAGCCTCAACTAGTCTTCCCCACAGTCTAGTAACTGGTACATGTTTCCCAATTAGGCTATGTGGAACCAATGATGCTAGTGACTAAATATATACTGAAAAGACTCATGAATTAGACATAATTGACCAAATTAGAAAAGGGAGGATTATAGTCCTAACAAGTGTTGCATTGAAAACAATTTCAACTCTCAGAACCTTGTCATTCCTTGCATTAAGGATTAGCTCGGAATCCCAGAACTCAATCTCAATCCCTGTTCCTACAGATTTTCTCAAATGGGGAAAGAAATCTGGTCCATCTCTAATTCTTCATGGGTTTCCTATCCTACACCCAATACTAACTAGGAGGGATGTAACCATGGATTTCCTTGATAGACACCCCTTCTCTAGCATCAAAATCCATAAATTTAAGGCTCCATGGCCCCACCTGTGGTGTACCCTCTACATGTTCCCTTTGTGGTCATTCTAGTTCATCGCTTTTGTGATACTGGGGAGATGGGATTATGTTCCTTCCACTTCATTCATGATCTAGCATGCATACTTGAAACTTATTCTTCAATACAAACTCATCTGAGCGGTGAATCTTGCTCACTCTAAATATCAACCGTATCTAGGTTTTTATACATATCATACGAATTCTCCTCTCGACTTACGAAGATTGCACATTTTTTGAGCTCAGCAACTTCCTTACTCTTCTTAGCATTCCTCAATAACCCTCTTGACCACTTGGTAGTTTCTTCAACTTAACGTAATTCAAATCTCCACAGTGGTGTCCTCCAACCATAGCAATATTCCTTATAGGGTCACTTCAAATCACACATCATCATTGTCACGTCAATTCTATAATTATGAGTAAATCATTGAATAATTACCTGAATCCACCACCGACTCTTCCAACACACTGATTCAACCTGCTATCATTGCATGTCACTTCTAAAAGTGTCAGCGTTTACCTACATTAACTGTATTCATTGATTATTGATGTGACATCTGCTCACATCCCTGCGACCATTGTAGCATGACATTCTACTTGCGCTACGACCTCATATTCCTACATAAGCACCACCTCTTCGTGTTCCCTTATTTCTCCCATGATCCCACCCTTTTCTTTGGAATAGTGCTTCAATCAACTACCATTCACAATATTTGGTAGCATTGCTCCATCTAACTGCTGCAACTACACTATGCCTCCATAAGTAATAGAATTAACAAGATATGGACCTAACCAATGCATCTGTAACTTACATAGATGCTTAAAGAATTTATTGTCATACAATCATACCAAATATCCTTGTTGAAATTATTTGTTCTTTATGTGGTGATCATGCCAAGCCTTCTGGAAATCCTTCTCAATGCACTGATGGAACCCTTCTATAAAGAGGTCCTCTTCAAGCTGTAGCAATTGAGCTGCATGCTCCTCTAGCGCTTCTTTATCATCTATGATTGCCGTTGCTACAATGCACATATTGGGAACAATGTACTCCATAGGCATGACCAATTATTTCGCATATACTAATTTGAATGTTGTTTTCCCCATCAATATCTTTCAAGTGGTTCGATATGCCCACAATATTGCAGGAATCTTCAAATCCCAGTCATCGTAGTTAGCATTACATACCTTTGAAAGCACATGCTCCAATATTTTGTTGAAATCTTCTACTATTCCATTTTCTTGCAGATGATATGGTATACTTTTCTTATGTTGTATTTTCAATTCTTCTGTCAGCGCGATTATTGTGTGGTTGATGAAGTGACTTCCTTGGTTGCTCATCAATATCCTTGGGCATCCTAATCGTGTCACGATGTTGTCAAACAAAAATCTTGTTGTTGTTGCAATCCATGACATGTGCGACCTCCGCCCACCTTGTTAAGTAGTCTCTTGCTATGATTATGTACCGTGCACTGGTTCTCTTTCCAGGTGGGTTGATTGGAATCAAAATATCCATGGCCCATTTATCAAAAGGTTGCAAGGTTACTAGTGGTACTAGCGGCATCTCATCCTGCTGTGATGGTTTTCCAATGAATTCACAAACATCAAAGCTCTGCCTATAATATATCACATCATTATGTAAGGTGGGACACCAGAGCCCTACGTGAAGCACCTTTCTTACAGTATCTCATCCTTTGTAGTGTCCACCAGCAACTCCCGCGTGGGATTCCTCTAAAATATCTCGTTGTTCATGCGGTAGGACACATCGCCTCAAAATCTCATCTGAGCCAAGTTTTTATAACTGTCCAACAATCAACTGGAAATATGAGGCCTTCACTACCAAATTATTCTTCTCGCTTGTCGAAAAATATTCCCACATGACTCCTGTCGCCAAGAACTAGATTATTTGATCATAATAATCATTTGCTACGTCGATTCTGAACAGCTGCGCATCCGATAGTTCCCCATCAATGTTTGTTGTTTCTTTTCCTATCTCAATCCGGGAAAAATGATTGGGGCCAGCATTTAAGCTACTCTGCTTCATAATTATGTCAAAATAGGAATCCTACAATAGAATTAGCTACCGACATATCTTACCCCCAACACAGGCTTATTAACTACGTATTTCAAAGCATAATGGTTAGTAAACATCTTAAAATGACCACCTAAGAGGTAATGACTGAATTTTTGCAGTGCATATACCATTGCTAGACCTTCTCTCTTTGTGGTTGTGTAGTTTTTCTCAGCAAATGACAACTTCCGACTAGAGAAAGCAATTGGGTGATCAACATCTCCTTCACCAGGGTGCCCAAGCACCACAACTAGTGTGACAGAATATGCATCGATGTGGACATGGAACTCCTTGTTCCAATGTGGGAACATGATTATTGGCGTTGAAGCCATCTTCAAATTTAGTGTGTTGAAGCTTCCTTGACATTCTGGACTCCATACAAATGCAACATCTTTCTTCAATAGTCTCTCCATAGGGGAAGTAATTGCAGCATATCCTCTAACGAATTTGCAATAATAACCGTTGTGCCCTGATGTATCCCTAAGAATATTCATATTTTTTTGTGATGGAAATATGAAAATGAGCATTATATTCATATGGTAAACCAACAATCCTTGTTTGCAAACAATGTGACCTACCAACATTCGAGAAGGTGCACAAAAAATGCACTTCTTTGAGTTCAGTGCGATCTAATATTGTCGACATCTTTCCAGTATCAGTCATAGGTTTTCTAGATGATTCTTAATTAGATAATACATTGTCCAATCATCCATATAAACTTGAGGGAACTTCTGAACAAAATATTTGAATGTGGTGAAAACAACCGGAGAAAATATTGCAAGCGCATCTTTCAACCCAAAAGGCATCACTGTGTATTGGAAGCAGACCCATTCAGTGACAAATGTTGTTTTATGTCGATCTTCCTTTGCAATTATTATCTGGTGATAACCATAAAATCCATTTGTAAAAGAGTACATCTCCTGATGACCTACTCCTTCAAGTACTTCATCAGTGAATGGTGTTGGAAATGGATCATGAATTCATGCATCATTCAATTTTCTAAGGTCGACACAGATTTGAAATTCATTGGTTTTCTCGTATTGGACCACCATAAGACTAATCCATTTTTATTCTTCTACTGGATCAATGATGCCAGTGTCCAACATCTAGTCAATATCATCCTTGACTCTTTCTTTGTATTGTGGATTCAGGCGATACAGCCTATGTCTTACTGGTTTCACATCGGGATTTAAAGGAATCTTTATTTCTCCCAGATCACCTAGTATTCCCTTCATTTAAGAGAATTTGGTTGGAAACAGATCTTAGAATTCATGCAGCATATCTATGATATTTTCCATAGTATATTTTTCCTAGTAGTCCTCAACACTTGCAAATTTTAGGTTCTCCTCCATCCCAATGTTAATTTTTCTAATGTTGAGCAGTTTATTCATGTGATCAGTTGGTATATCTGGTGCTATGACATCCCTACTCCCTTCTGTCTCTAGAATATTGATATTCTATAGCTCATGGTCATCCCCAGGTCCTGCTGACACATTGTAACATTCCATCATTGATTGCATGTGGCAATGCTCATGTGGATCCCCTGGATATGCAACTAGTACTACCATTAATACCACATCCCAGATGATATGAAGCACATTGTAGATGTCAGGATTAGCATTTGTGAAAGTAAAGGTATGAGTAAAGCAAACTGTCATCTCATCCAAAGTGGTTATTTCTCTACACAACTCCACCGATACATACCAATACCTTGGAATTTAATCCAAAGCGTAGACAAAGGCGTGGACCCATTCATCCTTTGGTCACGATACCCATAATTTTTGGCATTCCATCAAATGGTCGTTGGGGTCATTCCACCCATCCTAACTCCCAATATGATATATTTTGGCATCATAAGAGCACACTATCATCAACCATTGACATTGTGCCCATCCAGTAATTGTCTTTTTATGAGTTTCCCACCAGCATGCTGGGGTAGCCTTCAGTGCCTCCTCTAGTACCAATAATCAATTCGGTTCTGATGAATTCTCTTTAAACTCTAGTAAGAATGCGAACATCTCAGGTAGCCCTTTGTAAATTGGTAATTCGACAATCTCAGTCCTGATATGGAACTGTGACTACGTGATCAGACCATAATTCTTAAATGGTACCTCATGCATTTTGAAAATTAGAAGACACAAAACTAGCGCTGTGCCAACCGAGTTCTCCGTCAGTTGTTGGGTGGATGTAATCTTCGAAAATGTTATAAGAATGATTGCATCCCTTGAAAACCTCATCTTTCATTGGTTCAATATATCTTCTTCCTTCATTTGGATCCATAAGAGAGATGACTCTGATGTCTTGATTCTCAAATGTCATTATCTGCTTCTTGAGGTTAATTATTGCCATACTATCATTGGCCCATCCAATCCCAAAGAATGTTGGATAGGAATCTCCACCATCAACAAATTCAATTACATTGAAATTTCCATAGGTCTTCATACCTTCAACATCTATTACCGGGTTCAACACATGCCCGATCGGTAGTACCTTGGCCTGATTAGCCAAGCGTAGCTGCATAAGGGGCCAACCTAGCATCGGTCTCCCCATTTTTTTCCAAGTTTGCTTTGTCAGAATATTCACATCTAATCCCATATATAGAATGACCGAATCTACTTCATATTCCCCAATCTGAATGTTCATGCACATCTCATTGCCTGTCTTTTTCTTATGTAAAGAGTTCACCGAGGTGTCCTTTCACTCCTCACCTAGGCGGTGCACAAAATTTTCAATATTGGCCAGAGGATTGGGATCTCTTACCAGTGACAATAAATTATCAAAGAAGTGTTGCAAGGTACGATGATGTCGGGATGGTGCTGCCTCCCACAAAGAATCAAAAGAAGAGGGCATTACATAGAAAGGTGACTTACTAGGACTTCTTCTGATCGCATACCGAGCTTCAAAAAATGACTCTTTTTCGGTAGAGATATCAAACATCACCTTGCTCTTCCCAGCTAATTGAATCTGCAAGTGGGGCCCATCCTCTCTAATTGTCTCACCTCCGTGGGTTACGATGGAAATGTCAACATCCTCTGTTATGGGCTTTGTTGAGATAATCGAAACTATCGATCCTTGACCTTGGTTCATCAGAGGATTCTAATTCAGTGATGGATTCTTATTTATTGGTGGGTTCATTAGTTGATTCATAGTCTGAGTCTGATGTCAAACTTGATTCTGAGCTTGATTCTGTAACTAATTCTAGTTTTGTAGCTGATTTTGATTCTACAACTGGTTATGACTTTGCAACTGAGGAACATTTCGGGCCTATTGTCTTGTGATTAGTTGTGGAAAGTTCTCGACATTATGATCAATTGCGATGCAATATGTACATAAACACTTGAATTGTGGGAAATCTCTCTGATAATGTCCAAATACTGCACAATTGTAACACTATACAGGTCTGCGACCTCGTGCTCCTCCTCTTCCAAATCCTCCTCCTCTTCCTCAGAATCCTCCTTGCTGCTAGTACTGTGGCTGATCCAATTTTTGTGGCGGGGATTCAGCTGCTACTAAATGTAGTGTGTTTCTTGAACATATTGTAGATGTGGTGGAGCAATTGGCATCTGACTATACTGCAGATTTGGTGCAAATTATGGCTACAGTGCAAACTACGGTTGTAGCTGCGATGGTATAAATTTGCATCTGCGGTGGTAGTGTATACTCTGGTTGAGTTTGATATTTTACCACCTGAGGCTATGGTTTTGATTGTTGTATAGTGCGATGATATTCACCCTTCACAAAGTATGAGTCATATGTCCTTTCCTGAAGTAGGTCATATGCACGATAGTATTTATCTTCATGCCCCACAGATCGACAAAATGAACAATACAAGTTTGTTGGCTTCATCACATTATTCTGCATATAGCTACATTCTTCATGTCAGTGCCCATAGACTTGGCATATGTGGAACCATGGTACGCTGCCGCAAATTGGTGGGTTCAGCGCCCCAGAGAGCAGATAATTTCAGAAGTCAATCCCATCTGCATGACAATGAGTGCACCAAATATATTCAAGATTCTCTTTCCCCTTCTCAATGTCTTACAATTGAAGCATTAACTTCTGTAGCTGCACCTGAATTTGGTTAGTACCAGCTGCATTCTCCCCAATAGGTGAAGCTTCTAACTTCATTGCAATCTCCAGAGCCTTGCTATGTGTTGCGATCTTCTGTTGCATCAGTGGTTGTTAGATATGAGGTACCAGTGCTACGATAAACCATTCTTTGTGCTAAAGAGCGCTCATATCGAAACTAACTCTCACCATCAGTGTCTTAAATCTTTGATCGAAGTCCCAAATTGTCTCATTAGAAAATTGATTAATCTCTTTTAACTGAGTGATATACTTGTTATAGCTGATTTTACCCCTCCAGGTGAATCACACTTGTATGGCCTTCCCCTATCCCTCTGCAGACTCCTTAGACCCCTTGGACCATTTTTTGTCCTTTGATGTTTCCTTGACCATCCCTAAAAACATGTGTAAATTCATATATGCGACTTTTAAATCCCTAATCATGTATATACACGGGTTTTACCCCTAAAACCACATACATCGGGATGTGTGCATAATCCAAATCCTTTTGGAGTTTTTCTTGACATGGATCTGACTCACTTAACTCCTGGCCTTCCCTATTCCTTGAGATCACTCGAATTTGACCTTTCATTACCCCATTGAAAATATATATAAGGAACTCTATGGTACATTGAAGGCATATGAGAGAATTGAGAGCAAACAAACTATAGTCCATTGTTGCTGGAACTTGTGCTTGAGTCTGCATCCCTTTGTCCCTTGGAGCACTTTTGTGTTCTTCCCAAGCTTTCCTTTTGTTTGTGAGCTTGCTATCGAGAGATGGAGGATTGAGGTGGTGGAGGTCCAAGTGGGGGATTCAGTTTCTCTGATTTGAATACATGCCGATAGAGGTTGTATCCATTGTAATCTCTGATTTTATATTAATATAAATATATTTTCCTATCCAATAATGTGTGTTTGAATGAATATTTTATCCATGGATGTTTTCAAATGCTTATACATTGTTGATTATATATGCTAGAATAGATCTAAAACCAATATATATAGTATGCTTGTCTTGTTTACTTGTTGTTGAGGAAGTGATTAATCAATACAAGATGAAGTTCGAAAGCTCAATGGGGATTTACTTCAACCATTCGGAATAAGCCTACGAGGCCTGATCCTTTAGTGTTAGATATTTAATTTCTATTGCATATTGGAAAGGATTTATTTCTAGGGTCAAGCTGTCTATTGTGGTACCCCAAGCCATAGGAATTTCTCTCCGTAATAGAATTGGTGACTCTGTTGGGGAGTTCCTAGTAGTTGTCCTTTGGGGGTTTTCTATCAGCATTCAATGACTTTGAATTGCTCTTTTTCTCTTGTTTCTGTGTCGGGTATGGGGGCATGTTTTCCTAGTAATGTCTGATTGGTGTGAATTTTGTCTCAGCTTATCTGTTTGCCTTTATTTTTATGCACCTTTCTTCCTGTATGAAAGTTTTGAACTCACAGTCACGTATATACGTGGGTTTCTCTGCTATTTCCGTGTATACACGTGGGTTCACTGCGAACAGTGACATATGTCCTTAGTTTTACCTTCTAGAGGTATTTTAATGGTTGGTGGGTGAATTTTGATGATTGTTGAGTCTCCTTTGATACTGCCAGGGTCTGTATACACCTCTGTTTCTGACTAGAGACATTTCTTTTAGGGAAAATTTCTTTTTTTTAAGAATGTTCTTGTCATTGCATTTTCGATTTTTTGTTTTGGGATTAGTGCATTAGAATTATTTTACCTTAGTGCTTTGCTTGAGTGCTACTTGAGTGTGGTTACAGAGTCTAGGGGTTGTAGAATCATTCTTTTACTTGTATATCTCATTTTTATTTCAAAAAATCCAAAATATTTGCTTATCATCATGCATTGAATTTTTCATTTTGCATAGCACTTGCACTAGATTTTCTTTGGAGTATTAGTTAGGATTTCATATAGGAAAGCTTGCATTTATCATTTGAAGAAAATTGTGCATTTCACGTAGTAGCATACCCTATTTTCATGGACATAATGCATTTGCATTGATTGTTAGGTATGCATTTTACTTCATGTTGTGTCATAAGACCATTAGTTGCGCGGCCATATCCCTCTTTTAAGTAATAAAGGCAATTAAAATCAACACTTAATTAAAATGAACTACACTATTTTATTTGATAGGGTTCACCAACAAGATTAGGTTTTAGGGTCTTGGAATAGTTCATTGCGAGTTAATTCTCCAAGAGCACTAAACAACAATATGTATCTATCTATCCAGGTGAGTGTGTGAAATTCCTTGGTATAACCAGTGGTTCTCAGGATCCTCCTCTCAAAAGGGAGTTAAGCACGAGGAAGTGTCAACGGTTATTGATTGGGATGACCTCTAGTCATAACTGAGTAGCACCAGAGATATTTCCAGGATTGTATTCATATCTGGGGGCTCTTTCGAGAGTTTCGGGCTCTGCTACCCGGCCCATATGGTTAATCCCACCAGCGACTATCCGCTTGAGCATCGATTATATTGAGGTGACCTTAGTGACCTTACCTAGGATATCGAGGGGGTACTTTGCAAGGGTTATTCTGTGGGTGTCCTAGACAGGTTGGGGTCGGACAACACAGTCGCTTTACACATTGAAGCTGAGGGCCACAATAATTGGCTACATACCTCCGCTTGTTGTGTATGGGAGTCTAAAGCCTCTCCTAGGGGAGACATACCTGCTTCATTCGAGAGCTTACTTATCTTATCCTTTATTTCTTATGTTTGGATTTAGATTTTATTGGTGATTGCTCTGTTCATGATAGCTTGTCTAGGGTTTGTGTAGATATAGAGTCTTTTATATTTTTTGAGTCATTGTGGATTTGGGTGCGTCTCATTTCCGTTCTCATCGTTTAGCAGGACTTTTGCCTTCTACATCTCCTTCTCCTTTAGGAGAGAGAAATAGAAAGTCCAGGCAAACTACTTCGTACATTGATTCACACACCATGGGAGACCATATAGAAGGTATTCCTGAAACATCTTCTCCCATTCATGTTGAAGATGGGGAGTCTACTCCTAACTATGATCCTTCACCTGATTTGACTGAGTTAGGTCCTGTGATTTATGAGATAGGAACCTTTCATGATAGACCTACTTATTCTAGGTTTGATTCCCCATTGACGCATTGCTAGTATGGAATTCCAGAGGATGATGAGACTCATTTTGAACCCGCAAGCACTAGTTATGGTAGTCATGGTATGTCTGGTTTTTCCACACATGATTTTGGCATTTCATGTCGAATCTAAGTTTGAGCCTAACACTATGCCTAGGGGCACTCTCATTCCTTATCATGTGGAGAGGTTTGGGAGCACTAGTCACATTTCACCTTCCATCCCGGTGGTTGAAGCTACATCACATATTCCTCCTAGGTCTGTTAGAATAGTCAAACCCATAGTATTACCCACTTAGACATTAATTCATTTATTTTTGTCTTATTTGCCTAGTTCATGAGTCCCACCATGTTCAACTTGCTAATTGCCTATCCATAGAGGTCAAACTTGCCATCTTTGAATCATGTAGCGCTTGGGAAAGCCTTAGGAATCAAATCTACTTTATTCTTGGCCTCCTAGGCACCCTTCTACTTTTTCTGCTTTGTTGACTGCTTTTTTAGTTTTTAAAGCACATAAGGAAAGCAAGACTAGGTGATGTGAACCTGTTTTATTCCCCTTTCATCCTCCACTCTTTACTCCATGAAAAAGCATGTATGAGCTACCATTTCACCACTCATTAGCTTGCCCATGCACCCTTTCCAATTCATGAGCCTCATGACAGATTTGGGATCAGCTTTTTACACCTATGGGGGATTTGCCTATTTTGGGTAAGCCTGCTTTATGCTAAATTTGGATGCTTCCTCATGCATTCTATTTCTTCATGTATTCTATTTATTCAGCAGCCTATGATATTATAGGGTTGGCTATTGTACACTGAGTTAATATAATTTTGTGTTACAGCTCCATTTTCAGTCTCCATTGTTGACAATTTTGCATGATCAATTGTAATTTGTTGTGAGTGAAATTAATATATTGCTGGTCATAATTTCTACATGGTATCAGAGCCATTGTAGGTTTTTACTCTCCTTCAAAAATTTTTTTGCAGGTTCGACATCAAGACTGGGAGCCTTCTACTGACAGCCGGGACGGATTTTCTAAAGCTATGGATTCACAGAAAACTATCCTCACTCCCTTCAACTATTTTGAATGGAAAGGAGAGATGGAGATATTTTTGAGAGAAAAAGGCCTCTACAGGGTGACTATGGCTACGGAAGTAGAGCCCAATGCTGCTGTAGAGAAGATCAAATGGCACAATTGGAGAGATGAGGCCTATGGCCTCCTATGTCTCAGTATTTCCCGAGACCTCCTTTTCCATCTCGATGGATTAACTTCACCGGATCAATTATGGGAGAAACTTTATGAACTCTTTAGAAAGACAGATGAGATGAGGGGACACCAGATCGAAAATGAGCTGATTTCCCTGAGTCCCAGTAATTTTGAATCACTGCAGCTATACTTCTCCAAGTTCAAAGCACTAGTTTTGCAGCTGAAACAGTGTGGTATTGAAAAGAAAGACGATCAGCTCGTATTGGCCATCCTCTTGAAGCTAGGACCTGACTACTCAATATTTGTTTCGACCTTCTATGCCATAAAACTCACAGCTCGAACCTAGAAGATGCCTAGCCTTGCAGATTTCATGGAATCTCTCACACAAGAACAAGACAAGCTGGTGATGATGGGCACCATCAAACCATCCAAAGATCAAGATTTGATTGCTGGAGATTCGAAGGTGGATTCAAAAAGCAAGAAGAAAGCTAAAAAGACACTTGAGAAAGGAAGAGACAAGAAGCAGTCTCCAAAGGATCAACAAGGTCCCAAGAAAAATACCCAGAAGAAGAAAAACAAAGGTGAAATGAACAAGTGCTCATACTGTTCGAAGGGCAATCACACTGAAAGCTCTTGTATGAAAAAGCAGATTGATATGCTGACCAATCTCCTGGAGAAGAATGGCATCTCCCTTCCAGAAAGCTCAAAGAAGAGAGAAGGAGGATCAAGTTCCGATGATAGAGAGAGAGTTCATGCTCTAGTTGCTGGCACATCAAGCTCACCTAGTTTTATCATAGATTTTGGAGCTTCAAGACACATGGTTTTGACTAAGGAGGCCTTCTCCTCACTGGATATGTTGAAAGCACCATCTATTGTACTGGGAGATGACTCTCTCATTGAAAGCAAAGGAAAAGGAAGGATATAACTTGATCATGGTAACTTCAACAATGTGATGTATGTCCCTCGTCTCGCCTCCAACCTTCTATCAGTGTACCAGATGAACCACAATGGGTCTCCTAATAAAGTCATATTCTCACCAGATGAAGTTGAGATCACAAAAATCTCAAGTGGAAGAATTATTGCAAAAGGAGTAGTGAATCATGCTT